>JAPDDM010000029.1:217500-323022 GCA_027474115.1 Schizopygopsis malacanthus
GACCAGATTGGCACAATTAATTAATACTACTAATCTCTGGTTGGGACTAAATTCACCAGGTTACTGCTGTGCTGTCAGTTTTGTAAAATGTGTCCGAGTAGCAGTACAATGAATGTCAATGAGTAGAACTGTAAATTGCACAATTATTGCAATGAGTGTATATGTTTTTTTTCTTGTTTTTGTATTTTTATTCTGTTAACCTGTATTATACGTTATTAAAACTTTTATTTAACTACAATATTGTGGTTTACTAATATTGTGTTAATCTGTTTCCAATAAATACCTCATAAAACACTAAATATCTCATAAAAACGAGCCAAATTGAGGTTAGTCACTTTATTTTAGTGGCTAGTTCTTGTTGAGAATAAGCTGCAATATGGATCGGACCTTTGCTGCAAATTTTAATTTTTTTTTTTGCAAGTCAAAATATGTCACAATATGAACATTATTGTTATCATTAATTGTGAACTAATTAATTATTTTGAATGCTGTTTCATGTCGTCAATATTTTGGTCACCATCCACATACTGATTTGTGTCCGTCCATACACTTACTGTTCAAACATTTGGAACTGGTACGAGTTTTTGAAAGAATCTCTTATGCTCACAAAAGCTGTTTTTATTTGATTCTAAATAGGCCTACTGTAGAAACAAATATTGTGAAGTATTATTGCAAATGTAAATCTTTTGTTACATTATGAATGTGTTTTCTGCTACTTTTGAATAAACGACAATGCAATCCTTACTGAATAAACATATTAATTTATAAAAAAACTTCCTACTGACCCCCCCCCCCACTTGCTGAAGCATGCTGGGTAATGTAGTTCTGCTGTAGACACATTCTCTGCTCTAATTTGTCTGCACAAGTTGGCAGCTCTGCTCGCTCACACAGGGCCGTGATAGAGCCAAACACACACACTCACACACACACTTACACTCACACGCAAATGCATACGCACACACACACAAGCTGAAGTTCTCCTCTGTTTAACACGTCTTCTCTTCCTCGTCTCTGTCTCTCTCTTTCATCCAAAAACATTCACATTCTTGCTCCCTCTCACACAATGTATTGCAAAGTGAGGTAAGATTGGTCTCTTTACAGCAGCCAAGTGTTATATAAGCCGTGCTCGTGGCCAGATCTGTCTGTCAGATTCACTACATGGTCTGGTCCAGTTTGCAGCTTGTTCTGCTTAAAAACGGCCTACTTGAATGGGAGGAAAAACCGGTCTGCTTTTTTGCATGCTGTTCAGGGGGCAAATTTATCTGATTTTCATTTCTTGAAGAAAACACCAGTGCCTGCAGGGCTGCAAAATAATACTCATTATAAACGTATTAAAATAAGTTTTAGGTTTTATTTGTGTGTAAACTAGGAATAACAGTATCAGAGCTATCATTTCTGTTGCAGTGATATCTAGCATGCATGATTTTTGTCTGTGCACAAGAGTCAATATAATGTGATTAATCACATCCAAAATAAAAGTATTTGTTTAAATAATATGTGTATTGTGTATATTTATTATGCATATATAAATACACACATACAGCATATATAAAAACATATTGACATTGTATATATTTATATTCATATAATTTGTCATATATAAATATATTTTATGTATAAATGTAATATATTTTTCTTAAATGTATAAATGCATGTGTATTTATATATATATATATATATATATACATACATAATAAATATACACAGTACACACACATTATGTAAACAAAATATTTTATTTTGGATGCAATTAATCATTTGACAGCACTAATATATAAATAAATAAATGTACCCATATATATATATCTAAAAAAAATTGAATGTCGAAAACGTTTTCTTGTAACTTATTTAAAACAGAAAAGAGAAACTTTCATATATTTTAGATTCATTGCCTGTAAAGTAAAACACTTCAAAAGTTATTGTATTTTTTTTGTATTATTATTATTATTAGAGCTTTACAGCTAACGAAAGTCAAAAATCAGTATCTTAAAATATTTACATTTGAGTTTCAATAAATGACCATCCATACGGTATACATTCTGGGTATCTCTTGTTCTTTGAAAGCACACAAATGGAGAACTGCTGACTTGGCAATGATCCAGAAGACGATCATTGACACCCCCCACAAAGTCAAGGGTAAGTCACAGAAGGTCATTACTGAAAGGGGGGGCTGTTCAATGAGTGCTGTATCAAAGCAAATTAAATGCAAAGTTGACTGGAAGGAAGAAATTGGGTATGAAAATGTGCACAAGCAACAGGGATGACCACAAGCTTGAGAATACTGTCAAATAAAGCTGATTCAAACACTTGGGAGAGCTTCACAAGGAGTGAACTGAAGCTGGAGTCAGTGCATCAAGAGTCACCACGCTCAGACATCTTCAGGAAAAGGGCTACCAAGCCACTTCTGAACCAGAGACAACGTCAGAAGCATCTTACCTGGGCTAAGGAGAAAAACAACTGGACTGTTGCTCAGTGATCCAAAGTCCTCTTTTCAGATTAAAGTAAATGTTGCATTTCATTTGGAAATCAAGGTCCCAGAGTCTGGAGGAAGAGTGGAGAGGCACAGAATCCATGTTGCTTGAAGTCCAGTGTGTAGTTTCCACAGTCAGTGATGGTTTGGTCTGCCATGTCTTCTGCTGGTGTTGGTCCACTGTGTTTTCTGAAGTCCACAGTCAACGCAGCCATCTATCAGGACATTTTAGAGCACTTCATGCTTCCTTCTGCTGACAAGCTTTATGGAGATGCTGATTTACTTTTCCAGCAGGACTTGGCACCTGCCCACACTTCTCTCTCTTCTCACGTCTATACTTTGAACACTTGTATGAGAAACAATCAGAGCTCAGGGTGCCGCCCAAAGTACTGCTATAACCAATCAGAATCTTTTTTCCCCACAATCATCATTTTCATGATCAATCATTGCTATCACGGCCGAGTACTCGATCGCTGTTGCACATCCCTAATAAATAAATAAATACATAAATATATATATGAATTAAAAATAGAAAGAAGAAAAGACACGTCAACAGCAAAGGAATTAAGAATTAATGTGAAGAATTAGGTGTGAAACCACCAGGAACCATTTAGTCTCCAGCGCCAGCATTTTCCAGAACTGCAACCTTCCCGGACTCTCCAGGATTACAAGATGTCAGGTATTCAGAGACTTTGCATGGGTTAAAACAAATCCTAAAAAATGACCCTCACTTGTTAAAAATCACAAGCTGAAGTGTATAGTGAAATACACAAAGACTGATTTGTATAGACTTTATAAAGAGACAAGTTGAGAGTGACTCTTGAAGGACCAGCTCCACATCCGCTTGTACCATGCTTTCAAGAATTTATCTTCAAGACTCTGGCAGGAAGTTTTGGGAGTCCATCTCCTCACTAAAAATAATCTCACAAAACTTACTTTTTCACTTCCAGCCTTCATGGACAATTATATATCACTTATAATAAATGATTAAACACAAAATAAATAGTAGTTATTAAAATTGATGTGGTTTGGAATAGAGCTGTGCGATAAACTGAAATAAAATCGTGATTTGAACTTGCGTGATTTCTAAATCGCTTTATAGCACGATTTGTTCCACGCCCCCAGCCGCAACCTCCCGCAGTATGCTATCCGAACCAATCAGAATGCAGCGTGCCTAAATTGAGTGCGAGAACAGAACAGACCGGGCATACAGACAGATAGTATGCTAAAGAAAGGGAAGATGAGTTAAGAACAGGATAAGGACTTGGTGGCCAAAAAAAATGCATGTTGTTTTGTTGGATTTGCTTACTCACATATAATATATATATATATATAAATATATAAATTGCCATATATCTGTTCTAGAGACATGTTACAACTTTTTGGGAAAGGTCTAATTGGTTTCCTTTGTTTCAGATTCACACAGAATGCATTTATAACTGTAAAGCATGTCTGTTTGTGTCAAAATCGTGATTAAAATCGAAATTGAAAAACAAAATGATCAGAATATCAGCTTGCCTAGTAATCATGCACGCGGTGTAGTTTTGCATCTCAGCGCATTAGGCGGTCTGAATGAAATATGGGAGCTCTACAAGCGTGACGTCTCTGACCTGTGTGTGCTTTCATATTACTGTTGTGTTGTGTCAGCTGACAACTCTTTACAGTACTCGGTAAAAAGTGAAAGTGAGGAAGGGAAATTAGTGCCCACAAGTGAAGGAGAGTGTGTTTTGGTAGTGTATTATAGCAGGACTTTATAGAAACCCGTGTCTGCCTCGAGTTAAAAAAAGAAAAAGAGAAACGGCATTTTTCTGTCTTCACTAGTTCAGAGTTCGCAATGTGACTTTATATCTCAGCGTGTCCTCTGACTCTAGGTTTTTGCAGAGCATGCTGGGTAAAGGGCGAGACTGACTCAGTGAAGGGTAGCTCTGTTCTGATGCGCTTCTGACACCCTGCCGAGAGTTCAGTGACCTTATTTCATGAGATTGTTCTTGTGAAATGGACACCATGTGTTTGTGTGTCACCTGAAACCCTGAACCATGGAAAACTGTGTAAGCAAATAAAGAAAACTCTCCCAAGGCGATCTCATTACGCACACATCTCTCTCTCTGTCTGTGTTCTGCTGCTGTCATTGTCCGGCTTGTGTGTGGGACCAGGATGTATTACTGAATGAGAAACTGTAGTAATAGAAACAGGAAGCACCAAATAGCTTGTCTGTTGTTTTGGGCCTCATCAAACTCCATCTTGACGTGTGTGTGCGTGTGTGTGTATGTGTGTGTGTGTGTATGTGTGTGCGTGTGTCTGTGTGTCCAGTTGAGAGACCCAAAGCCCACACTAAACTTCACCGTGTGGAAAATGTCAACTCATAACTCTCAGAATGAATTGTTTTATTCATCTGACTGTGAGAGGAAAGCAGTTTGCAAGCACTTCATTTGAAATGAATATAAAAAACACACGTGTGGGAATTTAGTGTGTATAGATGCCCGAGAGAGTGTGTTTATGTTAGGGATGTGCGCTTCGACTAGTCTAAAAGTAAGAGACTGTCAAAAACATTGCGTTCATATGTGATTCACTTGAACATACGTACGGATAGTTTACCCCAAAATTAAAATTGTGTCATTAATTACTCACCCTCGAGTTGATCCAAACCCATAAGAATACAAATTAAGATATTTTTTTATGAAATGACAGTTTTATGACCCTCCATAGACAGTAACACAACTGCAATCGTCCCATAAACGTAGCAAAGACATCAGTAAAATAGTCCATGTGACATCAGGGGTTCAACCCTCATCATACGAAGCTACGAGAATACTGTTGGTGTGCAAAGAAAACAATAATAACGACTTATTGGGGTGAACTAACCCTTTAAACAATGAAGCAAACAGTCAAATAACTCCAGATACTTTATTATCTGAATTGTTTCCATCAAATGGTTAAAAGTTACATCACTGATGTCAACAAAAGTAGGTATGTGAGAGACTAGTCGACATTGGAAATACTAGCCTAGTTAAAAATTTGTTATTTTGATGCATTATTTTGAAAAGTGGAAATCTGGAGCAGAAAACTAATTCATTTAGTAAGTGGTGATTGACTTAGTAAACCACACCGCTAAATAGAGTTCAACCAATAAAGAGGCACGAAAGAAAGGCCAGAAGAAATGGAGAGAAGTGAATACTGTTCCTGCATTCCCTCATGCTGACTGATTTCACACTCGTGTGCATGTGTGTGTGCGCGCGCGTGTGTGTGTGTCTGAGGAGGGTGCGGTGAGCTGAGAAAGGGAAAGTCTATATTCAGAGCAGTCATTATGGAGAGAACTGTACGTGTGTGTGTGTGTGCTGGAAATTCATTGAGGAGTGTGTGTGAGCTGAACATCTGAAGACAATGACAGTTTGTGAAATAAGTTATGTGCATTGGTAGAATAGGCGCTGCCTGGAAAACCACAGTAAATAATTTCACATATCCTAACCTGTTGCTGTTCAGTGAACAAAACAACACACACACACAACACCTTCAATTACTTTATTTTTAGACCATTTTTATACATTTTTCCCCAAAATATGGTTAAGTAGGCACACATGCACACGCATGCATACTTCATTTGTTCCGAAGTCCAGTGACCTTGGTAGAGAACAGTTCAAATTTGATTAAAAACCTGCTTTGGATAATATGTAAACACAGAGGCGTCTGTGTCTGTGTGTGTGTGTGTGTGTGTGTGTGCATGCGTGTGTGTGTGCGTGCAAGTGAACCCCTCTTGTCTGTCAGCGCATCCTCATCATCCGTGTGGGAAGTTTGCTTTGGTTCTGTTAATTATATTTCTCTGTGATCTTCGAGGACTGACCGTTTGCACTGTTTTGTAAGTGATGAAATCTGATCTGTTTGTTCAGTGTCATCAGTATCCGGTGTAAATACATTGGTTGCTATAGTGACAATGTAAGCGTCAACATAATGCTCAGAGTTTCTCATACAACACGAGAGCTGTGTTAAAAGAGCGGACAGAAAAAAAACATATATATATATATATATATAACCCAGAGCCACAACTGGTTTAGGTGGTGTAAATGGTCTTTAACTAGGCTAAGAAAAACAACCCAGCTTAGGCTGGTCTCAGATCAGTGTGTTTTTGGGACTGCTCATTTGAAATGCTCTGATGTTTCTGGGCATAGAGTTAATTATGTAGTTTAGAGTTCACCCGGTAATTAACACGGTCATCATTTACTCACTCTCATATTGTTCCACTGTTTTTCACCCCTATAACACAAACGAAGATAATATTCTCTCATCGTTTTTGTCCACAGTGAGGTTTGTCCTTGAGTGTAACGCTGATACATTGAGCTTCTGTTTACTATATTTGATGTGTTCTGTGTATTGCTCAATATTTATATATGAACAAAAGCTTAAATTAAATCCATATAAACTGATCGTATCTTTTTAGAAGACTTGGAATAAACTGCTCCATTGATATCAATTTCTTTTACAATGTTTTTATGAGCTTTTTATAGGGTCATAGTTTTGGTTGCATGAACTTTCAATGATGAATGAACATTACAAATATTAAGGATGAATGAAAGGAAATGATGAAAATATTCATTTTTGGGTGAACCATCCCTTAATAAATATTTTGGTGCACCAAAAAAGCTGAACGTGTTCTGGTAGTTTAGCTTTAGCTAATGTCCTGCAGTTTCTTGGCTCCATGCTGACATAAAACATCATAATGTGTTTAGTTTTTGTAATTGTTATAGTTTTATGTGGTTTTTGGACTGAATGGCTGTTATTTTTACACTATAAAGACAGTTTTGTGTGAAGGTCTCTGAGTCACACTGAGCAGAGTGAAGAAAGAGGGACGTGGTGCATTTCAGATGCACTGATCATGGAACAGGGTGTGGAGCAGTGCATGCTGGGAACACGGGGGTGTCACTTTACCCTGATCACACAGACTACGCCCTCTTTATCCCTCCAAAATGTGACAAAGTTCAGGCCTTTCTCATGACAGTTCACTGGTAAAGTTTAAATTGTCACTGTATCAACTGTTCACTCAAAAATGAAAATCTGCTTTTAGTTTACTCCCCTTCAGGCCACCCAAGATGTTGGTATTATAGATATTAAAGAATATTTTTAGCTGAAACCATGGTTCTTGGTGATTTCATGAAATGCTAGAAAATGGCTACCGGCACTTTGAGAGTCAAAAAAGCATATACAGGCAACAAAATGAATACCCCATGCTCTCAATGATATAATGTGGTCTTATGAAGTGAATTGATCAATATGTGCAAAAAAGTGCACATTATAATTAATAATATAATTTATACTAATGTAAGTATTATAATTCATCGTATTTAAAGTATTGTATTAAATGTGACCATGGACCACAAAACCAATCATAAGTGTACATTTTGATTTGTACATCATCTGAAAGCTGAATAAATATTATGTCCATTGATGTATGGTTTTGTTATGATCTGACAATATTTGGCTGAGATACAACTATTTTATTATCTGGAATCTGAGGGTGCAAAAAAAACAAAATATTGAGAAAATCATCTTTAAAGTTGTTCAAATTAAGTTCTTAGCAATGCATATTACTAATAATACATTAAGCTTTGATATATTTACAGTAGGACAGTTATAAAATATCTTCATGGAACATGATCTTTACTTAATATCCTAATGATTTTTGGCATAAAATAAAAATGTATCATTTTGACCCATACAATGGCTATTGCAGCAAACATATCTGTGTCGCTTATGACTGGTTTTGTTGTCCATGGTCACAAATATAAAGTGTATTTTATTATATATACTTGAAAATTTGTGCAGATGCCAGTAGTTAAACTCTAAGTTGACATTGTGTTGTCAGTTCCTGTTGCTTAAAATATAAATACTCTCTCTCACAGACACACAGACACAGACACACAGACACAGACACAGACACACAGACACACAGACACAGACACACAGACACAGACACAGACAGACACAGACACACACAGACACACAGTTTACTGGACACAAGACAGGATGTCACTCACGTGAGAGAGCACCCATCCCAGTGTCCTTCATTCAAGTAGAAAGTAAAAACGGAAGAGAAATCAACCTCCTGCAGTCCTTTCTGTTCCTGTTTTCTCTGTGTGTGTGTGACAGTGTGTTTGTTCGTCCTGACCTTCGCAACACCTCAGAGAAGAACAGAGTCAACAAATGAATCCATAGGCCATGTGTTTTCAGACCCCTCACCGTGTCTGGGATATTTACTGTACCCAGCCCAAACCCTAATGAGTCACTCGTGTCCGATAGGAGTGGACACACAACAGATGGTGCTCTGGGATTCAAGAAATCAGTGGAAAGCATACGAGCTGTGTTTAACCTACACCTGGGCAACTTAAAATCATGTTTAGGTGGCAATCTTTGTATGTTTTTAAACTCATGTCACACCTGGCTGTGATGCTCACCAGTGCTGTCTGTGGGCAGGTCACTAGGCTTTGTGGTGTGCGTTTTATATACTCTGCCCCAAAATGCTGTCTAGGTAGGCAGCTTTCAAGGTTTGTGAAACATAGGGTGCACATGCTGTTTAGATTAGCAACTCGCTTGGTTTTGAGCCTTTCTTTTTTTAAATAAGGTCGAACAATAGTAGATTCTGCTGTACACCAATAACTACAACTGGCAGATGATTAGTCATCAAGTTACTTTTTAAAAACCAATAGCATAATATAAACAACAACAACAAAATCATTGATGTTTCAACAGTACTATTGAACATGTAATAGGATAATTAGCAATAGACTTAACCATGATAATATTTTGGGTATACTTGGAGTTATTAGCTAGCTTGCTAGTTTTGTGCCTGTCTAGTTCTAGCCAACTCACTAAAATATTTGCCTGCAACGTTTTTTTTTGGTTTGCTAGTTTTGAGCCTATGATGTCTTGTTAGACAACTTGTTAAAATGCTAACTTGTTAGTTTTGTGCCTATGATGCTTTCTTGCTAGACAACTTGTTAAAATGCTAGCTTGCTAGTTTTGTGGCTATCATGCTTTGTTGCTAGACAACTTGTTAAAATGCTAGCTTGCTAGTTTTGTGGCTATCATGCTTTGTTGCTAGACAACTTGTTAAAATGCTAGCTTGCTAGTTTTGTGGCTATCATGCTTTCTTGCTAGACAACTTGTTAAAATGCTAGCTTGCTAGTTTTGTGGCTATCATGCTTTCTTGCTAGACAACTTGTTAAAATGCTAGCTTGCTATGTTTTTTCAGATTTATAGCTTGCTAGTTTTGTGGCTATCATGCTTTCTTGCTAGACAACTTGTTAAAATGCTAGCTTATGTTTTTTCAGATTTCTAGCTTGCTAGTTTTGTTCCTATGATTGTTTTTTGCCAGACAACTTGTTAAAATTCTAGTGTGCTAGTTGTGTGCCTGTGTTTCTTCCCTACTGAACAACACAATATAAACTTTAACATTTGTAATGGTTTTACTGGTTATAATGGGGATTGTACTGGTTTTAATGGAAACAAAACCCTGCTGGACGGTTTCTATTGGGCACCTTCTATTGCAAAACACCTCAATATAACCTATGTGGCTGCGGAAAATGCGGGCGGAATTAATATAATGGAATTCCAAACACGGAATAAATCGAAGTTTGGATGAATTAATCTAATACACTTAAATCGGACTACTATAAATATTAAGCCGCAAAAACACTTTAAATATGAATCCCATGTTCTGCATCTCTGTTAACACAACGTGCGGTTTCAACACACACACATACTGAAACCTCGCGGTGATTTTTTAATGGTTTAAATGATTAATAGTTGATGGTTTGTCATGTTTATAATGGTATTTGTAGTGGAAACCATTATAATTTCTGTGATTGTTTCTATTGTTGTTGTTTTTTTCAGCAGGGTTGATTAGACATCTTTATAAAATGCTAGCTTGCTAGGATTTGAGATGCATTTTGAGTCTATAATAGCTTCAACATGTTTTCTAAATATACTTCCCAAAACACAAAACAGTTTTTTAATGTTGATTAATAGTTGATGGTTTGTCTGAATAAGGGAAACCATATAATTTCTGACAGTTGTTGTTTTTTTCATGCTAAAATGTTGGAAGGCAGAGTTGTAGTTTTCTAAATATACTTGTCTGTGTAGACAGCATGGTTGGAAGGCAGAGTTGTAGTTGTCTGTGTTGGCCAAAATTTGTATTTATGCAAATTTTCAGAGTGGTTGTGATTGTATAAAGTGGCCATACCTTTATTTTATTTTTTGGGAGAATTGCACCCAAAACCACCGTCCACTGACACTTTCTGTGATGCTTGTTAAATTCTGAGATGCTTATTCTGATTATTTTGAGTCTGTAGCTACAGCATCTAGAAAGACATGTTTGTCTTTGTGTTGCACATTAGTCCTGTCTATAGGTGATATATGTAGGCTACTTGCTAAAATGTCTTTGTTGGCAGAGCGCTAGGCTAGGTCTTGTGAAAAGTTCGGGCACGGTGCCAAATAGTGTGTCTAGATGGGCAATAGGCTAGGTTTTGAGGCACAGCTGTAGTCTCTTCATTACTCCATCTCTAGGAACACGTGTGTGTGTTTAAGAGTAAGATTAGTTGGAAACAAGTTGTTGATCTTATTTTTGAATGATTTCATCAGGTTTTTGTGCTTTAGTACTTGCATGTTTCTCTCAGATCTGGTGGGTGGGTGACTCTGACAGGATGTGAAGTGCGTTTGATTTTAGAGAAACCCACCACAGCTTCTCTGTTTACTCCCAGCATGCATTGCATGCAGCAGCATCACTCTTCTCGGACATCATCTGAAGTTCCTGAACATTGTTTTCCCCTGTATATCTCCCCATCCACTCATTCTCCTCTATGAAGTGAACGTTATAGACATGAGTAAGTGGTTGTCGTGGAGAAAGCGCAGCTTTTTTAGAAAACAGAGGAAGAAGTTTTCCTTTCCTGAGTTAGGTAAGAGCGCACTCTTCTACTTCCTGATTCACTTGTGCACTTTTCAGATGTTGTATTTTGGCTGCAGGTTTGAAGCTTGTACATGCACATTTAGATCCTCTAGACTCCGATCAGGCTTGTGATGTTATTGTAGAAGTGTGATATTTTGAGTTGTTGGATGTCTGTGAGTATTGTTGTGTGTACACTGAGTGTATCAGTAGTTATTGTGTTTTTGGTGTGTGTTACTGCTTCATGTTTTAGCAGAGGTAGTGTAGATATGTAAATCCCATGTATTATATAAAAATAAATCCAAGAGGGGAAGTAAGTAATATCAATATTTCGTAATTTTTGTATGTGTGTGTGTGTGTATATACACATGCACACACAAAATATAAAAAACGATATATTACTATATATATGGGGGCTCTCAAAATCTCCTCAACAAAAATTGGATGAGAAAATCGATTATTACAAAAATAAAACAACACGGATATTACTAAATATGACATTAAAAGTATAAAAGTCATTTGTTTTTATGGATTAACACTGTCCAACTGCGACATCCACAGGTAACGTTACAGTGGATGCTTGCCTCCCCTCGGCCCATTGACTTTTAACAGAGACCCCATAGCGTGCTGCGGGTTTAGTGGGGGGTAATTGAGAATGAATGGGGAAGTCACATGAGAGGAGGCAATGCCTCCATCGCACTATAATTGGATATGATCAGTTGTGATTGGATAGTGCAATAAATCCCGCCTCTTGTTTTCGTGCGAGCTCTCGGCCTGAATGAAGAAAATGGTGTTATTGATTAATTAAAGTAAGTAAACAACTCACCCACTTAGATGCTACGGCTTTGTCATGTCAAAATAAAACTTGAAATGGCCTGAACATGTAATGATTGTCAGTTTTTAATGAGCATTCAGCTTGATGAAATGAAAGATATATCTTCTCCTCTGTGACAGAGTTTACAGAGCTTTTAAGATGAAGACCCGAAAATAAGTTGGCTTAAAAAGAACAGCTGAACATCATTTCAAAAAAAATAATTAAATAAAAATTGGTAACACTTTACAATAAGGTGTCATTTTGTTGAAATTAAATACAGTTGTTCATTATTAATTCAGTGCATTAACTAATGTTAACTATATATTCATCTATGACACAAATTATTTATATATATATATTAATTATTAGGTCATAATTACATAAATTAATTGCTTTATTTTAATATTTAGTGAGTATTTTCAGCAGGCAGTAAAATCCAGCAGATGAAGTTTGTAATAATATTTGTATATATAAAATGTTCATTTATAATACTATTCTATTATTTAATGTATTAGTAAAATACTTTTATCAAAAACAGTTACATTTTCAAAGTTTATTCTTCAAAGAAATGTTATGGTTCCAACATTCCATTCCATCACATTCTCTTTGGTCGTCACGGTGATCTGCCATATGGTTGTCGGGGTGACCCACAGAGTCGGTCATGCTCTCGCTCTTATGCATGCTGGGATGCTGTTCCACAGAGATGTGTGTGTCTTCTACCAGTGGAGCACAACATACATGCCCAGTGCCCACCTCTCCCTCCCTCCCGCTCTGTTTCTCTGTCACTCTTTACTATAACTGAGTGCAGAGGAGACCGGAATGTGAAGGTGGACAGGACCATTTGTTTGGTTCTCTTTGCTTTTCCCCATCATCTGTTGCTTTATGACTCCATGGCTACACAGAGTGTGAAACTTAGAGGTAGGCGGCTGTGTTTTACTCTAGGTAAAGGTGTGTTTGTGTGTGTTATCGAGCATGCTAGTGTTCAAGTCAGGTATTTAGAAGAACCATAGCGTTTGAGCCATTCTAGCCAGTAAGATTTTACTATGAGTCAAATATAGTAAAAAATAAGAAAAATCCGTTTTCCAATAGCATAATAATATACAACAATATTAGCATTTTTGATGTGTGTGTGTGTGTATATATATATAATTATTATTATTATTATTATTTTTTTTTTGAGTGATGCAGGCAAATAGTTGAACTGATTCATTGAACCATTTGAAACATCTCATGGAAAATAATGAAACTTAACAGCTCAAACATAATTTTGCATTTTGGCTACTGAAGTTTAAATTAGAGATGCCATTTTAAATAAAGATTTTAAAGGAATAGTTCACCCAAAAATGAAAATTGCTGAAAATGCACTCACCCCCAGACTATTCAAGATGTAGATGAGTTTGTTTCTTCATCAGATTTGGAGAACTAATGTAGCATTACATCTCTTGTTCAGCAATGGATGCTCTGCAGTGAATGGGTGCGTCAGAATGAGTCAAAACGGCTGTTAAAGACATCACAATAATACACACCACTCCAGTCCATCACTTAATGTCTTCAGAAGCCAAACGCTGCATGTTTTTAAGAAATAAAATCCCATCATTGAGATGTTTTTAACTTGAAACAGTGAAAAGACATTTTATCAGAATCAGGAGAGAAATCTGCACAGATCAAGCACGGTTTACAAGCCAAAACAGCTCTAAACAATCATGTGGCTGGATTTAGTTGTGACAGACAACAGGAGATGGACGTTTCACTGGATGTTATGGACCGTTTTGGGCTGTTGTACCTTTTAATAATTGTATATGCAAATGACCTCTGTTGTGATTTAGCTAACATCTCGTTATATTGTAGCTATAGTGTAGCTTATCAGAGCAAGTCTGGTCACTGATTTCTAAATAAGATTGGACATGTAAATGTGGGCGGGTCATATGTTAATGATCTTAAAATTGTATTGTCATAATCATGATGATTTCGGAGTCAATTTTGCAGTTTAGTTTCAGTAAATGTTCGCAGTGGACTGGAGATGAAGTGAATGTTATTGTACGTCCACGTGGCATATCAGACTCAGACTTTTAGAAGTACATTTTCTTTTTGTTTTTTTAATGATATGATTGTGTTTTTGAATTCCTGTCTATAAACGAGTGCTTTCCTTGAACTTTTCCTCCCTCAGCCTTCATGCAGACAAGCTCGGGCAGGAGTTCACAACCGCTGCCTCAATTATGGGAATTTTATGCATTATGGAATGTCCCATGTCAACATATATCATATATATATAAGCAGGTCCTGCCCAGATGTGATCAAAACGCACACAAACCAGCACATTTATCTAGCTTTGTAAACTGTAAGTATTTTATAAAGCATAAAATCTGGCCTCTGTATATGGCTCTGGTCCTTCCTTCATTCAAAGTCTATGGGAATTGTTTGCCTTCTTTTTTTGTTTATAAACTGAGCCCTGTTCCTAAGCTTAGAGACAGTTCGTCTCATGCTGACCATTTTGTGCTGGTCTTTTGTGAACTTTGGCCTCAGCCTTTCTCTGGATTGCTAAAGGACACCGAGTGTGTTGTGATCCAGTTGTGCTCATGCAGTATAGCAGAAATGCCTTCAGTCAGTCAGTCAGTCTGGAGGAGTGTAGCTTGATGGGCACTTATAACACACACACACACACACACACACACAGTGTTTGTAAAGAACTGCGAGTCACTCGAGGAATGTCAGGATTTAGATAAAAGGCAAGTGTTTGCTTGTGAGTATGATAAGAGTTATAGAGCAGGATATGTGTGTTCATCACTGCTCGTTTCTGACCATTGTTCAATGGGATTGGGGGGGTGGTCTGCAGGTGAATCTCAGAGAAACATGTTCAGGCCACAATCAAAAAATATAATATTAGGGGCAGGGTTGGTGGTCACACATTACAAGTAACACAAGTTACGCAATCAGATTACCTTTTGTGCCCAAGTGATTTATTTACAAATGTATCACCTGAATGTATGTTTGTCTAGTGTACATCTGTCATTTATAACTTTTTGTTAATTGTATACCTTGTTTAATTTATTCAGAGATCGCCATGAAAATAGCCTTGATGCTGGAATAAATACATAAATTATCAGATTATTTTATTTTTCAAGTGTATATATATATATATGTCGTTATCATGTTAGAAAACTGCCCTGCGGCCCAGTCTCCGAAGGGAGGGGATCATGCTCTGCTTCAGTATGTCACCGTACATGTTGGCATTCATGGTTCCCTCAATGAACTGTAGCTCCACAGTGCCGGCAGCACTCATGCAGTTGACACCGGTTTGTGTCAGTAAAGTTCTCAGTGCAAATAAGGAAAAGTAATGGGCACCTGCACTCTTAAAAATAAAGGTGCTTCAAAGGTTCTTCACAGCGATGCCATAGAATAATCATTTTTGGTTCCACAAAGAACCATTCAGTCGAAGGTTCTTTAAAGAACATCTCTTTCTTTCCTTTTAATAATCTGGAGAACCTTCTTTCACCACAAATAACCTTTTCTGAAACAGAGGTTCTTCAGATGTTAAAGTTCTTTATGGAACCATTTAGACAAAAAGTTTCTACTATGGCATCGTGAAGCACCTTTATTTTTAAGTGTAGTATTTCTATTTTCTTTTTTCATAAGTCTAATAGACATGCACAAGTTGTTTTGAAAGACGTCTATGACCTTTGAAACATCTCTAGTCTTAATGCTCTGTTGACTATGGCTTTACTAATAATAAACATACATTTACATAAAGCATCCATATTTGTCCATGCCCATGTTGATTAGATTTAAGTTGTGATTTAATCACGAGTTAACTCATGACAATCATGCGATTTAGATTTAAGTTGTGATTAATCACGAGTTAACTCATGACAATCATGCGATTTAAATATTTTAATCGAATGACAGTTCTAAAAAATAATAATATATATATTATTTATTGATTAGTCGTCTAATCTATCGTTAATTTATCAATTAATCGATTTATTATTTTCTTATCAGTTGATTAATTATTTAGTTAAACTATCAATAAATAATAATAGTAAATTCTGCTATTAATCTTTTAATATTTGATTCAAACGTTTTCTCATAAGTAATAATAACAACAATAAATAAAGAGAAAGAAAATAACAATAAAGAAAATTAACAAGAAAAGCGAAGGAAAAAGCTATAAAGAAAGAAAAGAAAGCAAGGAAGAGAGAAAGAGAGCTAATTACAGGGCAGTGAATACAGTCAATAGAAATGCACATTATGGCTGCATTCACAGTTGCTGTTTGGGACTGACAGCAGTTGCTTACAGATGAGAGACTTGAAAGTAGTGCTGTGCAATTAATCGAAATTCAATTTTGATTTCGATTTAGGCCTCCAACGATTATGAAAATACAATAATCAGAATAAAACTATTATTGTACCCCATTCCGCCCCCTTTCCAGCGGTGTGCATTCACTCCTCCATAAAAGCCCATTTTCATGTGCAAATCAGTAAAATCATGTAATGTGACTTGCAAAATTGGACCTGCTCGAGTTATTAAAGTTGATTAGATTTATTAACATTTTTAAAAGAGCGAAAGAGAACTTGCGTTTATTTTTAGCTGAACTTATGCACTTAAATGCTCAAATACACGCAAAAATTTGTCGAAATGCGGCACTTAATGATTATTCACAAACTCTCATCAGGTTTGGTAATAAATGAATGTAGACAGATGAGACTGAAAATACATATGAGACAGTAAATTGGATCCATGCGGCTCTTAAAGTGACAGTGCACTATATTGACTGTGTGCTTAATATTAATCAAACAAAATAACAAAAAAAGACAAAATAACTCCCTGCTCTTCACAGAAGGTGTTTTGTAGCTTTAATAAGAAACAAAGGAAGTTTAATTCTTACAGTGAATACTATGCTGTTTTTATTTTACATAGAATTAGTCAATTTCTATAGTAGACTGTTAACTGAATACTTTAGACTTGCATTCATTTTATTTTTTTGGGTTATATGGCCCACTAATAATCGTGGTAAATAATCATGATTGCAATATTTACCAAAATAATCGTGATTATGATTTTTGTCATAATCGAGCAGTCCTACTTGAAAGGTTTTATTTATTCAGCAGATTAAAACATCTGCTTGAATACATATCTGCATGAATGAACAGCTGAAGTCACAACTGCTTTCAGGACACGAGAACGACAGAATCAAAAATGTCGTCATAACTCGGGAAGTTTTATCACAGCTGACAGCCCGTTTTTAAATAATTGAATACCAGAGATGGTAGATCATACCTTGGTTGTAACGAGTGGTTATTTGAGTTACTGTTGTCTTTCTATCATCTCTAACCAGTCTGCCCATTCTCCTCTGACCTCTGACATCAACAAGACATTTTCATCCACACAACTGCCGCTCACTGGATATTTTCTCTTATTCTGACCATTCTCTGTAAACCCTAGAGATGGTTGTGCGTGAAAATCCCAGTAAATCAGCAGTTTATGAAATACTCAGACCAGTGCGTCTGGCACCAACAACAATTCCACATTCAAAGTCATTTAAATCCCCTTTCTTCCCCGTTCTGATGCTCGGTTTGAACGTCAGCAAGTCGTCTTCACCACATCTAGATGCCTAAATGCATTGAGTTGCTGCCATGTGATTGGCTGATTAGCAATTTGTGTTAACACGCTTTTAAACAGGTGTACTTAATAAAGTGGCCGGCCAGTGTATGTGTGTGTATGTATATATGTATATACTACTTATATATATTTATAATATATATTTACTTTACTTTTAGTAATTTAGCAGACGCTTTTATCAAAAGTGACTTACAAATAAGAAAAAGTAACTAAAATTAAAAGTTAAACTTATAAATATTATATATACACATTTAAGAAGATAAAGAAATTAAATAAAAATGACAAATGCATACAACAACATTTAAAAACTAAACATTTAAATGAAAACAAAAAATAAAGCTAAAAACTATTAAATCACGAAAAGGTATGAGTATAATAATGATTCTAACATAACACTAAAGGCCTGAGTATACTTCTTTTTTACATAGTAAGAATTGGTTATAAAAACTAAAACAAAAGTGAAACAAGTATTAGGAAAGGGGATAAATAAAAAGCGATACTTGTATCCCTTGCAGTGTCCTGCCCAGTGGAGTCGCACGGTAGAGACGATGGTCTTCACTCGAGGAAGGCTTCACACGAGGAGGGCTTTACACGACGGCTGCCGTGGTATATTAACCTTTTTTAAACCCGTCTAACAAATCACTATTTGAATTCAGCTGAATACACTTTCCTGTTTATCACAACAAATGGCCAAGCAAGCGCAGACACTGACAAGAGACGCGATACAGTACGAGACCAAATGCCTATATATATATATATATGTATATATGTTAATGCATTTTTTATTAATTTTTTTACATTACATTACAGAAATGAGAATTGTGAGGCATATGTGCTTATGGAAGATCATGAAAATGGTGCAATGCAAATACATGTAATGGTAGTCTTTAATAGTAGTCTTTATTTTCCTAGTTCTTTTTTACTGATTTTGACCGTATTAATGAGATTCACATATTCAGTGCTTGAGCAGAGTAGGGCTGCAACTAACGATTATTTTGATAATCGATTAGTTGGCCGATTATTCTTTCAGAAAATCGATGAATCGGATTAATTAAAATGTATTTTATTTTATTGACAAAAAACACACTATTCCACATTCTGCTCAATGTCCTTCAAACAAACTGAATGCTATGAAAAGATACAGTGCTTAATTTATTAGACCACCTGTTATAAAGAGAAAACAAATATTTTAGGAATCTGTTAAAAATCTGTTGTTTAAATCTAAAAATGTTATTGTCATTTATTGGGCAAATTACAAACAGAAACAACTAATTAGTATTTATAATAACAAAAATGGCCTCATAACAGCTTGCATTCTTGCTTGCATTATGTACTTTTTGACTAATTGGGTATCTGAGAAAAACACTACAAAGTGTTCTGTGACAGCAATAATTATATTATAGCATTAGAAATAGCCTACTACTGTTTCTAAAGAGCTTACGCATTTTGGAGGACTAACCAATACAGAAAGCTAAAACATGATTTTGGTAATCACCAATGATGTTAGTTTAGAGCAGCAGTGGCACAAACCTTACATCATTTGTTAAAAACCTTCCATTTGTTTTAATACATTTATTAAGCATTGTACATTGTGAATATAGTTTAAATCTCTTTTAAAAATGTAAATAATAATAAAGATAATAAAGACTCAGTGTTAACCAACAGGTGAGGAATGTTCTGCAGGAACACACGTTCACTTTGATCACAGTCACGTCTTACTGTCATTTCTTTATCCTGTAAAAGTCTCATTCTCATATTCTCACATTGTCTCATATTCAGACAATTACATGCTGTTATCCCAAAAAGAAAGTACATTTTTGACATGCAATTCCCTTTTCTCTACCAGTAACTTAACACTGGTCTCATGTCTATAGGCCCTTTAACTAAAAAGCTATTACAAAAACATCGCCCAGTGATCTATAGCAGAAAACGAAGAAAACGTGCACTTTCCACTCGGTCCCATACTGAAAGCTCCGCTGAGAGCAAGCTCTCCCGGCTTGATGCACATTGAGACGGCTTGTGCGGGCCAGTGAAACATGACCAGCTTTGCCCTTTTGGTGGTCACACTGTTTAGATTTTTTTTTTTGTCGATTTGGGGTTATTGCCGTTTATCGCTGAATGTGTCACGAATATCAAAAACAAAACCAACGTAACCCCGTTCTCTGTGTTCCGTCTGTCTGATGTGCTGTAATTTGAGCAACCGGCTGAAGTTGGACGTGCACTGTGGGCAGACCCGACTAATTCATAATGAGATTCGTTGTCGATGATTTTCATAATCGATAATCGATTTTATCGATTAATTGTTGCAGCCCTAGTGCAGAGTGTTGTAAAGATGACCGGTGACATCTGTATTTTTGATAGTGATGATGATTGATTCCTTCCGGTGTGTGAGAGATGTGTGTGTGTGTGTTGTGGGGTACAACTGTCCTTCACACAATTGCTGTTGCCTGCAGCGCATTCCTGGCTTTCTGGGCCTCACACGAACGTGCACGCACACACACACACACACACACACACACACACACACACACATTCACTCTCTCTCTCTCTCTCTCTCTCAAAAGAGCAGGCGACCGAGCAGGCTGGTGGTCTTAACCTTTGATCCCTCTAGGGTTCACGCTGGTTACACAGTGATTTTTGTTGTGTGTGTGTGTGGGAATCTTGTCCATCAGTAACAGGATCACATACAAGCTCGGTGTGGATTCAAACAGGGATATATGGACCGCAGACAAAATGTGACACTAATGCTGTAATGTTTTGACATGATGCTGCATTAGACAGACTCCGCCTCCTGTGCTTTGATTGGCAGTTACAAGAAAGTATCATATTGGTCCCTTACTTGACCTACACCTCAAGGTTTCTAGCAATGTAAAATATGTCTGTCAATGAGTAACTACTTTAAAGGCCTCTAGTTAAGAATAGACCCACGTGGAAATTGCAGGGTGGGAAATCTGCAGGACTGTGCGGAGTGGATGTAATTAAAGGGATAGTTCACCAACTTCCCTCGTGTTGTTCCAAAGCTGTATGTGTTTGTTTCTTCTGTTGATCATAAAGAAGATATTTTGAAGAATGCTCATAACCAAAGAGATGCTGTATGCAGTGACTTATTAGTAACTTGTTTCATAATATAGTATCTACCAGCAAATTGTTGGTTAGGAGCATTCTTCAAAATATCCTCTTCTGTGATCAACAGGAGAAATCTAATTGCAATTAACAACTTAAGAATCGATACCCATTTGGTTACTGAGGATTTACTCCTGAATTAAATTGTTGTGTGTCAGTCGCTCTCTTTTTAGTTTGTGGAGGTGAAAGTGTCTCAGCAGTTTCTCATTCACACATGATTGTTTACTGTAATGCCATAAACCCCTTCTTACTTACCTTTTCTCTCTCTCTTCTCCCGTGTCTGTCGTTTTTCAGATGAACATGATGCCGTACAGAGAAAAACCTTCACGAAGTGGATCAACGCGCAGTTCTCCAAGGTAACCGTGCAGACAGAGCTCTTGCTGACCTTCTGAACTTCTGCTTTGAGCGTGAAGAATAACTCTCGTCCTGCCAGACATCTCAAACGGTTGATTTCTTCCTGAGAAGCGATGCACTCAAGGTTCCTCTACAGTGTGTTGTGAATATAGTCACTGCTGAAGCGCTTGTTACAGAGGAGACTGCATTAACAACACAGCTCGTCCTTCAGCATCTTACATTTACATTTATTCATTTAGCAGACGCTTTTATCCAAAGCGACTTATAATTGAGGAATACAATAAGCCATACATTATAAAGAGACAAACAGACACAGGACGTGCTTGTAATACAAATGTCTAGGCATCGTTCAGAGCAAATTCTAGCCAGACAGTGAGAGGTTAAGGGAAAGAGAGCAAAGTTAAGGAAAGAGAGTGAAGTTAAGGAAAGAGCGAAGTGTTTTTGACAGAAGGAGAAGAGAGGACTTTTAGCTATAGTTGTGTTTGGTTTGAGTTCCTGAATGTGTGGAGCTGAGAACTGGCTACTGATTGAGGATGCATCTTATAAAGCACACCTCATGAGGACAATATAAAGAACACAGATTTTCTTTAAAGTATCATTTAATAAATTCATGGATTTATCTGTTTAAATTAACACATTAAATTGATCAAAAGTGACTGTAAGGGCATTGGTTATGTTGGAAATTATCTATTTCAAATGAATGCTGTTCTTTTGAATTTTCTATTTATTAAATAATCCCCAAAAAAATATCCCAGTTTCCTCAAAAATATTGGGCAGCACAACTGTTTTCAACGTTGTTGATAAATGTTTCTTGAGCTGCAAATCAGCATATTATTATGATTTCTGAAGGATCATGTGACACTGGAGTAATGATGATGATAAATAATGTAAATGTAAATATTAGCACTGTATTTTTAAGTGTACTATGAAATAGCTGTACTTTATTTAATACTTATTTTATTAGTTTAAAATATAATAGTATTAATATAATACTTTTTTATTTTTTTTATTTTTATTATTTAATACATACAATGTTTAATGGGTCCCACTATGTGCAGTGTGAGCACCGAAGCATATCTCCAGGTGCTCTCATGAGAACCAGACTGAAACACATCTGTGTGTGTTATTGTCTGAATGCTGAATGTGTGTGTCCTGTTAATATGCTCAAATAACTACAAGTCAATTCTTGGCTTGACTTCCTGCCTTCACTTTCAAAACTTAATTCAGTGATTAGTCAAAAATATCTCTACATTACATTTGTTATATATTGTTTTAAATATGTTAATAATAATAATATAATTATCAAATACAAATTTTAACCTTATTAATTATTTTGCCCAAGTGCATGATGGGAACAATGAGATCATGACTCTGATATTTACTTAAAGAATCCTTGTAAACATAACAAACAATTCCCAGTAAAACATACTTATAAGTTCAAACTTTAACTTTCTATTAGCTTAATTTATTGCTTGAACTTCATTATTTAATGTAGAAATTACATTTGTTTTTAATGTAGTACTTACTCCACCCAAAATCAGTGTGATAAATGATTTTTGATTATTTAGTGAGAAACAATGTGGAAAATATTATTTGTAATGCACATTTAACTTTACTTGTTATGTGTTGTAGACGGAGAAGGCGCCTA
This sequence comes from Schizopygopsis malacanthus, assembly GCA_027474115.1. Lineage (NCBI taxonomy): Eukaryota > Metazoa > Chordata > Actinopteri > Cypriniformes > Cyprinidae > Schizopygopsis > Schizopygopsis malacanthus. Next base: position 240,456 of record JAPDDM010000029.1, read on the forward strand.
TCAAAGACATGTTCTCTGACCTGAGAGACGGCAGAAAACTCCTCGACCTCCTGGAGGGACTGACTGGAAACACACTGGTGCGTGTGTGTGTGTGTGTGTGTGTGTGTGTGTGTGTGTGTGTGTGCGTGTGTGTGCGTGCATGTGTATGAGTGCGTGTGCATGTTTGATGGCTGGGAGGGTTTGAATAGCAGTCCAGTGTAATGTGTCTGAATGGTGTGTTATATTTAGACACTGATTTAGAGTTACACACACACACATGCAGGCTGTGGGCTTCATCTTCATCGCTCTTCTTCTGGAGCTCTTATGTAAAGTAGCACTGCATTATTTTGATATAGTGAGTGGTATCAGATATCAGACTTGATTCTGAATGCTTATGTTATAGTATTTACATAGTGCTGTAAGGTAGGCCCGGGCAGTTTATTAAATATTTATTTATTAAACATTATCTTTATGATGATTTTGGTCATTGAGGTTTGAATCATTTGAAACTGGCTCTTTCAAAACTTGATTTTTTTTGTTCATTCAGTGAAATCGGTGTAGAAAACATGATTTTTAATTGTTGCGTCAAATGTTATAAATCAAATTGGCAACTAACTTAGTTTGGTTGAAATGGTTCTTCTGATTGCAAATAAATCACCTTTTTTCCTGCAAATACAATACACATCAATATATTCATTAAATATTGTCAGGGGGGGCACTACACTACTGTTGAAAAGTTTGAGGTTAGTGCATTTATTATTATTATAAACAACGAGGAGTTGTTATATTTATCAAAAGTGAGAGTAAAGACATTAATAAAGTTATACAATATTTATTTTCATTATAAATGCTTTTCTTTCTATTCATGAAAAAATAAATAAAAATAGAGGACCAATGTTTTCAACATTGATAATAATCATGTCAATGATTATAATATAATATATGCATTCCTGATTAATAATGTTTCCTGAGCAGCAAAATCAGCATATTATTATGATATCTGAAGATCATGTGACACTGAAGACTGCAGTAATGATGCTGAAAATCCAGCTTTGTTTACAGAAAAAAAATACATTTCTAAATATATTGAGTTTTAATATCTGCATTTTAAATTGTAATAATATTTCACCAATATTACAAATTTGTTTTAAAACCTCATATGTAGCCCAAATGTTTGAATGGTACTATCACGGTGCATGTTCAGACACAGTGATGCTCTGGCACGCTGTTCTGCTGTATATCTGTAACTCTCTCTTTCTCTGTCTCTCAGACCAAAGAGCGCGGCTCTACTAGAGTTCACTCCCTCAACAACGTCAACCGCGTGCTGCAGGTCCTTCATCAGAACAGCGTGAGTCTCTATCTTCCCATATGTCTTCGCTGCTGGGCGACTCTCGGGGCTTCCGCTGCGGGAGAACATTATTGTGATTTCTTGCCTCGTATGAGCTGACAGATGCTGCCTAAGGAACTTACAGCAAGGGCAGTCTAATTAAAACACTTTACAGTGTCTTTTAGGGACATTAGCGTGGCGTTTGGACGGCTAGGTCTCCGTTTTGACATGTCCTCTGTCTTTATGCTTTGATGGCCTGGAGCCTGTACCATGATGGGGGCTGAACAAAACTCAGGGTTACACGATTAGTTTCAAAACCAGTCCAATCCAGCTTTGTTGGCACCATGAATCTGATCATCATCTTTCTCTGTCAACTCAGGCTTAATGGAGCATGTGCACGTGAATGTGTGACTTGGTTAATGGTTTGGTTAAAGGTTAAGAGATTGAAGAATATGATGAGTTTAAATGCATTTACTATGAAAAAAACTACTTGTACATGAAAGAGGACAAATAAAATAATTAATCTTGCTTTATTAGTGTAGACTTTGATAATATATAGCGATAGACCCGAACATGTAAGGTCACGTAGTCATTTTAAAACATTATTGGTTCTAAATCTTCTTTATATTACACGATCCGTATATTGGTAGGTGACGTATCAATGTTATCAATGGTGTGACGAAATAAAAAACTTTAACATTGAAGGTAAACCTCTCTCATGCTTTTTGTAACTCTAAGAATGAAGATATATTTTTATCATGTTATTTGAATGTTATTTTTTCTACATTTTTGCTGTCACATCATAGGACACAGCCCAATTTTTATTTGTCAACTACCCATATATTAACATTCATTTAAAATAAATGATTTATGATAACTGTTAAACTAAAATATCTTGTGATGGATTAATAATAATATAAATCATATAATTATATAAATCATATAAAATGACTCTATCATTAAAGCCAGACATTTTTCTTTTGTACTAGTGACCTTTAATTTGTAGGAAGAGAAACTGGGGCAGTGATTTTGTGTCAGACATGTGTCACTTTGCTCACATCTGATTGGTCTAATTACAGTTTGAGATCTCTAACCCAGAACACAACCTGCCCCGGAGCAGGTAATCTGTGCAGTGTAAGTTACTATGGCAATGAACGCAACTAAAAACCAAGCCACTTTCATGGTACCTAAAACCCAGGATTGGTGCGAACTAAACTGGAACTTACCTGGCTAGCAGCTAATCCAGATTCATGGTACAGGCCTAAGAGAGCCACAAACACAGATGCTATAACAATGTGTTTTTCCGGTCACATTCACTCATGTTCCAGATCATTGTCTTTAGTGGACTTAGTGCTGTCACAATACCAATATTTTATTTATTTTAATATTTTACTATACTTTATTATTTTTCATTTATTTTTATTTCATTTATTTTAATTTTATTTTTTTACTATGTTTAATTTTATATTTTATTTAGTTTAACTTTTTATTCGTTTAATTTTTTTTATTTGTTTGTTTTAATAATTTTTTTATTTGTTTAATTCGATTTTTAATTTCTTGAATTTCTTTAATTTTTAATGTATCTTTAATTTAGTTTATTTTCATTTATCTTAAATGTATTTTATTTTCACTTATCTTTAATTTATTTAATCATTTAATTGTTAATTTTTTTTTAGTTTAACTGAACATTATTCTCATAAACCCATTATAATAAATGTCACATTTAGCTGTGCATTTATTATAGTGGTGCTTCGGTCTCCGTCAGTATATCTTTTATTTTTGCCCACGAATTTTTACGATAAAAAGAAAATGAGTTGAACAAACAAAAAAAGTGCTAATCACAGAAATTGTGTTTGACAGCCCTACAATATATATATGTATATGTGTATATGTATGTGTGTATATATATATATATATGTATATGTATGTGTGTGTGTGTGTGTGTGTATATAAAGGAAAAGCACCAGCAGGTATTGCAAACACTGGCCATTTCAAAAACAGTCTGCCGTTGGACGATTAATGGTCCTGGCTGATATAATTGTCTCTCATTACTCTGTAATTAGCAGAGCGGTGAATATTCCCACAGCACGCTTTCCTGTGTTTTAATCTCTTGACTGATAAATCCGGATCTGTGTGGGTCTGATGCAGGTTCATGTGGTGTTCCAGGTGTTTGCTGATCCTCCAGTAATCTCTCATATTTAGTGACGCTGCTGTTGATTGATTCCGTTCTTTGATTATTGCACACTGATTATGAGTTGAGCTGGCTCTCTAAACGCAGTGATAGGGATGTTTGAGGTTGACTCTCGAAGCAAACATGACAGCTGAAGTCGAAGGTGTGAATGGTAGGTTTGGTTAATCTACACCTGTGCACACACTGTCAGATAGACATGTTCACACAGTATCACACACATCACACCTGCGGCAGGTTAGACACAACTGTGTGTTTATATATTACATATGCAACGCTATTCAAGACGTGACACTGTATGAAACATTGGACTTTTGTAATGTAACATATTTTTGAGTTCAGCTGGAAATAATGTAGGTCAGACTCATTTATTTTTAACTGTGGTTATATTAGTCAACAAGTCCTTCAGAGGTGGAGAGAGTAATTGCATACAATTTGAAAGATATGAAAATAATTTTTGGTAATAGTTTACAGTAAAGTCCTATCTTAATGAGTAATTCAGCATCTTTGTTCCTGAACAAAGAAACTAAACTGTGTCTTTGTTAATGTTGGGCATAAAAACACACAATGGTTTATTGCTAGTTACGTCAGGTCTATGAAATAATATTAACAGATGGAATTTTTTACTTTAATATGTTATTAAATGTTGAAATGAACTAATAATAAAAATAATTATTTCATAATTTCATCTTATGTTAATTAGCGTATTTAAGTAATGTTAACAAATTGAAGCTTTCTGTAACATGTTTTTAGTGCAAGTGTTTTTGTAATTTTTCATGTTTTATTATTATTGTTTTCTTCCCCGGATTAACATGCACTTATGAATTTTCACAATAAGCCTGGAACATTTGTTAATGAATCCTTTTTTAATAACTGCCTCAGATTTATTTGAGCTTAAATACATTTGTTCTTTATTTGTTAAACATATCTATGTATAAAACAAATATATATATATTTTTGTGTATTTTTGTAGTATGTTATATATTTATCTTTGTAATATTTGTCTTGTTTATTTTATGAAATTACATGTTTATGGTTTTGTTGCATTGATTGATGTACTTCTGCATGTATTGATGTTTCAGGTGGATCTGGTGAATATCGGCGGGACTGATATTGTGGATGGTAATCATAAGCTCACTCTAGGACTCATCTGGAGCATCATACTGCACTGGCAGGTCAGAAAACACAGGCAAAGCTCCTAAATCTGGATTATTATGAGCAAACATATTTCTGAAGCATTTTTCAAAGACACAAGATGTATATGGATTTAGTAACTTTTGAGGTTTGTGTCAAAAGTAGTGCTGTCAAACAATAAACCGCATCCAAAATAAAAGTTTTTGTTTATATTATGTATGTTTGTGTTATTATTATTATGTTATAATATATGTTATTAGTCTGAATATATATGTACACGTGTAGTATATATTTTGGAAATATTTATGTGTATATACTAGGGGTGGGCATAGATTAATTTTTTTAATCTAGATTAATCTAGATTAATTTTGGAATTAATCTAGATTAATCTAGATTAAAATGGCTCATTTGAATTCTGCCGAAGGCATTCAGAATATGTGTGCTACCCAAATAATGACTCAAAGTAAGTCTTTGAGAACGGGTTTCTCAAGCCAGGTGGCGCATTAGACCAGGGGCGCATCTCCTGTTTCCAAAATGCATCACAAACTGCTTGAGAAAGCTGTTCTACTATGATAATTGGTGATGAAAATAAACTATGTTCAATAAGATGTACTTGTGTTTACTAACTGTTTATTCAGTTAAACATGAATTTTGAACTGTAGGCCTACATAAGAGGTCGTGATGAAATGTTTACAGTTTCCATTGGGAAGCTTCTTAAAAATTAATTTTCCCTGAAGCAAACCCGGCGGCTTCATAGCTGCATCCATGTTAGCACGTCACGTCTGATGTGGTAATTTCACAGTAACGTTAGGCATACACACAGGTTCGAAGCAGAGGGTGACACGGGAGTGAATTCTCAAGTTCACATGAGACCTAAAGCGCATCCTGTTTGCTTAAAAGCGCAACGTTTCGTTGTTATTCTGAGTGCACACAAATAAACGTAGAGTCTTTACAGATTCGAAAGATGTATTAGGCTACTTTTATCTGTATGACCAAAAATGACGGAGATTTTAAGAGCAAGTGAGCGCACCGGAGCCTGTCCTGCGCAAACGCGCTTCCACACAAACACTTCAATAGCGCACATTTCTCTAGGTTAACATCATATTGAGCGGCCATGTAAAGTTGCTACTACATACATCTTTCAGATGAAAAGCCATATTTGAGGTTGATGAATGATAGGTGAGCGTTTGGATGTCCTGCCCGATTGTATAACCACATAGACCAGCCGTTATCTGTCCATCTGTCCAATCTGTCCATCACGGACTGCGAGCCTCTAGTTCGAAGACTCGTTCTCGCCCCCTACAGTGCAATTCGGCTAGGTATACATCCGCGCTAAAATATCAGGGTGAAAGTCATCATAGCTTGCGTAGTATAGACCCAGCTCCCAACCCAACTTTGAGAATAGATTAACGGCGATATTTTTTTTATCGCCGATAAGAGTCTCGCGTTAACGCAGCACGTTAACGCCGATAACGGCCCACCACTAGTATATACATTTATATTATTGTATTTTATATATATATATATATATTTAATACATAAACACAAATTTTCTTAAATATATACATGCATCTGTTTGTATATATATATATAATAAATATATACAGCACACATATATATTATGCTAACAAAAACTTTTATTTTGGATGCAATTAAATGTAATTTTAATTTTTAATCGTTTGACAGCACTACTTTTGACATTAGAAAGCAAATATGAAAAAAACTGATTTGTGAGGACATCTGGGGCCACTTTTACTAACAGCGTGCGCCAGCGCAAACCGTGTTTTGGCGTTACAATAGCACTGTCAGGTTTTACTAAAGACGCGCAGTGAAGAATTAGCACTGAAACGGCGTGGGCGGTTATTTGTGCACCTGACCTTACGGAATATGCATTTGTAGGAGTTTCCCTTTCAGTCGCAGAATTTATGAGGAGATATTAAAATGAATCACGCAACGAGATTTACTAATGATTGCGCTCGTTAAATTACTGGTATTTGCACCATTATTTAACGCCCAAAAAAGCACGTCTTATACTATTTTGTGCTTGAAATGGATGCAGTTTGTTGCTGGTCGAGGCACCGCAGAGAGAAGGGAGAGGATTTTTCCACATGTTTGAATTTATTTGGAAAGAACACATTATCCGAACAGATCATTTGCCAAGCCATGTTTATTTTTAAGTTGCTTCAGGAAATAAAAGACGACTTTAAACCCTCATCTAGGAGTCACGCAATACCAGGTCTATCAAAACTGTGGCAACCCTTCATTTTTTGGCCTCCGGGTCTTTTCAACGTACCGTGGCTTATTTATTTATTGTTTATTAGCGACTGTTCTAATTTGCGCTGCGCTTGGTACATTGCATTGGTTGATATTTAAATGCAACATATGTTATTTAACACCGACGCAGATGTTGCGAATTTGCACGGTTGTTAGTAATTCAGACGCAGATATTTCCACGCCCATCTACGCTGTTTTGGATTTGTGCTCTCGCACTAATTTGCCCTGTTTTGTAAAACTGGCCCCTGATGTGCTTTCACTATTCAAATCATGTTTATAAATGGGCCACACGTTTATCTTTCAATGAAGTCAGATGGCTATGAGATATATTCTAACTATTTTCTCTCTCTCTCTCCCTCTCCCTCTCCCTCTCTCTCTCTCTCTCTCTCTCTCTCTCTCTGTCTCTCTCTCTGTCTCTCTCTCACTCACACTCTCTCTCTCTCTCGCTCTCCCTCTCCCTCTCCCTCCCTCTCTCTCTCTCTCTCTCTCTCTCTCTCTCTCTCTCTCTCTCTCTCTCTCTCTGCCTCTCTCTCTCTCTCTCTCTCTCTCTCTGCCTCTCTGCACAGGTCAAGGACGTCATGAAGGATGTGATGTCAAGTCTTCAGCAGACCAACAGTGAGAAGATTTTGCTGAGCTGGGTGAGAAACTGCACCCGTGACTATAACAACGTCAATGTGCTCAACTTCACCACCAGCTGGGCAGACGGCCTGGCCTTCAACGCCATCCTACACCACTTCAGGTGACACACACACACTCTCGCAGTGCTGGCATGTTGAGGCTGCTGTCAGTGCGCTCTCTAGGGAAAGGCACTGGAGCGCATTGATTGGGTCAGCGGTCAAGAGAGTTTGTGTTCATAAGCTTTGGGTGGATCATGTCATGAGGCCACGGAAACACACACACACACACACACACACACACACACACACTTAAACTTAAATGCATCATCGGATGAAAAGGTAGAGAAAAACACGAAGCAGAAAATTTCTCAGAGGATTTAATGCATATTTTCACCTTAATCACTAATTTCTTTATTAACTTATGTATGCAATGTAAAATGTTTGTGGATGAAGGGATTGAGAACAAGTTGGTAGGTCCAGATGTAATCCAGACATTTTTTTCTGTTCTGGTTTTGTGGGGAAATCTGCGTAATGGGTTTAACCGAAGTGTGTTAAACTGAGCTTAGTACTACACGCTTATTGGCACCTGTTATCAGATCTGCACATATTTGATAAACAAACACGCAAGGGAGTGCAGTTATGAATGAGAGACGTTTGCAGAACATTGAATATCTTCTAGATCTGTGGGCTTCATCCACACCACCGCAGAAATGTGCTTGTTGGTCCACATCGGTTCGGGTTCGAAAGAGTCAGAAGTGCTTTCTGCAATCAAAGTGACTACCTGGTGTTTATAACTAAGTGAGCTGAACACTGTTGCTCACGTCAGCTCTCGTTGATGGTGAATTGCTGCGTGTGTGAACTGCCGTTTAGACTCTTGTTGTGAATTGTGTTTCAGGCCTCATGGGTTCGGCTGGGAGGAAGTAGTTCATCTAACCCCAGTGCAGCGACTGGACCACGCTTTCACATTCGCCAAAGATCAACTCAACATCGAGAGACTCCTGGATCCAGAAGGTAAAGAGGCATCATGACACTAGAACTGATCCAATGCAGAACAGAAGCAGAAGGACTTATAACTACAAACATTATCCACTGTTTGGTGAAATACAGTCGTTTAAATAGATATCCAGGAAATTGGAAATTTCACATTAGGGCGAAATATGTCTATAAAGGTTTCGTAGCTTTGGTCAAGTTGGTCATGGATTCACTGAACTGAGCAGATGAAGACTACACTGTTTGAAAGGGACTTAGAGATGACTTTTACATTGCTACACTATTTACAGTGGACAATAGGACTGCACGATTTGGAGGGAGGGGGTGGGGACACATTTGTATTTATTTTTTATTGGTAAAAAAAAAAAAAATTTTTTTACTGAGTTTAAGGACAATATTACAGAAGAAAATAAAACAAGACAACACTCAAAATAACTTAACAATACAATAGATAAATAGTAATAATAATAATAATCATGATGATGCTATTAATACTCATGATAATAATAGTAATAATAATAATAATACATAAGAATAGTAAAAAAAAAAAAGGTAAATGAAAGTGTGGCTTAAGAAAACAATGAAAACGTACAATCAGTATGATGATGGCAATAATAATAATAGTGTTTAACAAAAAAAAAAGAAAAAAAGCTAAAACTAAGATTCAGTCCGACATTGAAACATTGAAACTGATGCTTGAATATTGCTTAAACTGGTTAGATGAGCCTCTTGTTGGATTTCCTCCAAGTTTAAAGAAGAGGTCATCACAGATCCATTGTGTTGGAGTCGGAGGCCTCTGATCCGTCCGCTTCAGCAATGTTAGTCGCTTGGCTAAGAGCATGATAAAAGCTGTACAATCATATATATATATGTAAGATTATATGATACAAGAGTAATTGCGAATATGGCTATCAGTGGGCAAGGGGAGAAAAATTTAAATTGCAAATGCAATGTGTTTTCGGAGTTTGTTTGTAGGGTCATATAAATGTGTATACATGTGTAAATGAACACAGAGCCACGCTTCACTATAAAACAGTCAGCACATGCATTTATTGTATTAACCTGCAGCCTTTTCAATTTGATAATCTCACTAAGCCATATCGTGAATTTGATTATTTTTATTATTTGTACAGCCCAAAATTTTTGCCGGCAGAAATGTATCTTTAGCATACAGAGTCATTAGCGTTCTTGACCATTATCTTCAGCTGCCGTGATGTTGGCCTTGTTTGGAGATCTTGTCAGTTTGCTGTTTACGCCTGAAGCAGGGAATCAAACCAATGAAACAATGCCAGTCATCAAACCAGTGTCCAGCACATACCAGAGCCCAGATCCTGAGACTAATCATCTGGACTTGATTGGAGTACATGGCTTTTCCTGAACACAAGTTCACATGAGCCATAACTAATCAGAGGGGCCTCCTAGAGAACTCCATAAACACACACACCCATATTCATTCTCTCTCTCTGTGTTTCTCTCTCAGATGTGGCGGTGCAGTTGCCGGATAAGAAGTCCATCATCATGTATGTGACCTCACTCTTTGCGGTGTTTCCCAATGACATCACGATAGATGACATCAGAGAGGTGGAGACACTGCCCAGACGCTATAAGGTGGATCATGAGGATGGACGCGCTGTAAGTGCACTAGTTACCCCAAAATGCATGTGCTTTAGATTGGTGCCGAAATGGTCACAATCCAAAACACTTTGGATTACTGTCAGTGGTCTTGAGGGCCTTTTGGCCCTTCTGTAGGTTATTGGTTCTGTTAATGGTTATAAGCTCCTCTTGTGGTGTGAAGCCCGTTTTCTGGGTTGTTTAATGTAAAGGCTCATTCACAGCAAGAACGATAACGATAACTATGTTATGTTTGTTGGAAGTACACGGCGGTTTTGTTGTCTGTCACTTTAAATGCTCAAGCTCTTTAAAGTCGAGTGGACTCTGATTGGCTGTTAATGTTTTCGTTGTTCGTCAGGTGGAAATAAATTGTTCTGAAAGTGAATCCAGTGATATTATTTAAATGTGTTGTTATTGTTGTGGTGTGGTCTTCACTATTCTCGCAGAATTAGAATGATTATTAAAGTGCCCCTATTATGGATTATGAAAGGTTAATATTTTGGTTTTGGGAGTCCCCAACAACAGATTGACATGCATGCAAGGTCAAAAAACACTTTCATTGTCTTATAATATGCATTTATTTTTACCTTACTTCCTCAACGACTCCCAAACGATTTGCTCAATGATTCATTTTTCCAAACTCCGCCTTTGCATGACGTTATTCTGCAATGATTGGTCGATTTCATTTAAAGCAGTGTTTATGAGCGCAGTGCTGCTTTGTGTACAGCGTTACCAGGGAAACTTCTATTTTTAATGTTCCAAAAGCGGCCCCTAGTGGCAAAGAATGAATTTGCATTTTCATTCAGACCAACACGAAAGACCAACAAGTGCGCAGCGATATGCTAATGTTTCACGAGGACATCAATAACTTTATACATGGTGCACTTTCAGATTTCAGATTACGCACTGCATGAAAGCTCATTTTCAAAAATACATAATAGGGGCACTTTAAAGCTTATAGTTTTCGGTATCATACTTGGTGTGATTTTCACTTACAGAATAATTATTCTCGTTTATGATTAGCTGAAGAAGTTTGGTTGTTAATGCCTCAAGATAAATGTTCGGTGTGAATGTTTGGTTTGGTTTTTGGTTCAGACCAACAAGAACATTTGCATGAGTCAGATTTTTTTTACAGAAAAGTTTGTTTTCTAATCTCTTTTACCTTGCACTGCTAATAAAACTGGCACTACAGTAATGTAAAACTACATCTTGGTGGTGCTCACGAACGCTAATTGCACAAAAAAACTTGACTCGCATTTGACTTCAATTGAGCATGGTGTTAGCATGTTGCTAAGCTAACACTGATTCGCAAATAAGCATAAAAATACATGGTGCACACAAGTATTGTTTGAAATACTGCATTTGTAATAAGACTGAACTAGTTTTCAATCTATAATTATTGGAGTTTAATCAGTTATATTCAAAATTGACATACTTGACAGAAATTGACAGTCTCACTTTGTCAGCCATCTTGAATTCAGTTTTTAACCAAGTCTTCTCTGTGAAGGATACAAGCTAATCTTGCTTCATAATTTGAAAATTAAAATGTTTTTTATTTTCACACCACGAACGAATCTACTACGCCTTGAAGTGCACCTATTATGCCATTTTTAAGGATGCTAATATTGTTTTATGAGTGTCCTAAAGCAGATTTACATGCATCCAAGGTAAAAAAACAACAACAAATAGCTTTAGTTTGACCTCATTTCTACATGATTTCTAAACGACTCGTGCAAATCAGTCTCTCTAAACCCCTTCTTTCTGTGAGCCCTCACTGCTGTGATTGGCCAGATGGCACAGTCCTTTGTGATTGGTCTACCGCGTACATCGCGAATGACAGACATGGGCGGACATTATGCAAATGTGTTACTTCGTGACATACAGCCGTAACACGCTAAGATTCAAATTCCTGACGACTCGTTTAGGCGATTGGGCGACCTTTTTTTTGGTAGACAATAACTTTATTTATCATGCACTGTTGGCTTCACAGCTTTGCTGAAAGTTTATGTTCACATACTGCTACATGACACATTGCATGAAAGGTAATATTCGATAAGGCATAATAGGGGCACTTTAGAATTCAGCCTACATAGTCCGCTTAAATTTTGGAATGGAGTAATAATATTAGTCATGTTCATTTAATTTATTTATAACATAATCAAATACAAATGTGCTGTGTTAACTGAAAGCTGATGTTACCACACATGATGCTTGTAGACATTAGCATAAATCCTCTTATTACTGAAACTGTTAGTGTCTGAACAACTACAAACACCTTCATGTATCTGTCTAATGACTCTGTGTTTATAAACCCCAGCTAATATTGATGGTCCCGATGGCAAATAGGAAGTATGAGTTTTAACAGATGGCTTCAGCTGTTCAGATGCTCACGTAATGAAGTGTTATACACAGCAGAGTAGATGCACAGATATATTTAACACCGCTGTTTGCTTATTCAGCTGACGGTGAACACCAGAGGAAATCATGACTTCATGCATCTTCTTTTCATCAAATAGATACGAGTAGAGAACGTGCACGGTGGGATTTCTTGCTCGCAGGATGCAGAAGAAAGCAATGGCAGTTAAAAAGCGGTTGTTGTTATTCTGCTGTTTTCTGATGAGGAACTGCCGCTGGAAAAGGGCATCACACATTAGTGCTAATAAATGACTCCACTTCTACCAGTTTCCTTTTCTCTCACACACTCTCGCTCTCTCGCTCTCTCTCGCTCTTCCTCTGCTTTCTGTGGTAAGAGTGAGTCATACAGTTGTGCAGTGTGTATATATGGTGCACACATGCAGTCAGAGATGGGTGGATTCTCTCTGATGCTTTTCTTGCATAGCTGTGTACAAACAGTGTAAAAGGAGCATGGTAATAGCATGCTTTTATGTGCATGTATTATGGTAATACCATAGTTCAGCAATGTTCAAAGTATATTTAGCTGCCATGTAATTACTATTGTTCAAAAACATGGTAGCATTATGATACTGTACTTTTCCATGCTTTTGTGTAATATAACATTACTGTGGTCAAAACTTGGTCGCACTTAACTCAATTTGTCAAATGATCTGACCTTTTGATCTTAAAATTAATCATACAGTACAAAAGCAACCATGCAGTCACGTAATTAATATTCTCGTGTTTGTTATTTCGTAGTTTTGAGGACTTGTTTACATTTTGAAAAATAGTAATAAAGAATGAGTCAGTGTGTGCAAACGTTTTGGTTTGTAATAAAATACCTTGGTATTATCCTCTGATGGTGAAAGTGACATATGCTATGCATGGTAACCCATACTCGGCATTTGTGCTCTGCATTTAACCCATCCTAAGTGCACACACACAGTAGTGAACAACACACACACACACCTTGAACACACACCCGGAGCAGTGGGCAGCTATTTATGCTGCGGCGCCCAGAGAGCAGTTGGGGGTCTGGTGCCTTGCTCAAGAGCACCTCAGTCGTGGTATTGAGGATGGAGAGAGCACTGTACATTCACTCCCCCCACCTACAATCCCTAATGGACCTGAGACTCGAACCCGCGACCTTTGGGTTACGAGTCTGACTCTCTAACCATTAGGCCTAGACTTCCCTAATATTACAATACTGTGTTACAGTCACAGTGCATTAGTTTTGGGTAGTTTTGCTAAGGGCTGTACAATCAAATAAATAGGGCTTAGTGCGATTGGCCTATATCTTATTGTATAGATTGTGATTTTATTAAATTCATTTAATTTAATTAAAAGCATATTTCAGAGCAACACTGTGTTCATTTACACGTGAGCAGCCAAAGTAAAACGCTTGCTGGCTTAATGTTTGAAAATGATAAAATCAGACACAAATATTAGTTTTTTACAGTTGTACTGTAAAATAAAATTATACAGTGGGGCAAAAAAGTATTTAGTCAGCCACCAATTGTGCAAGTTCTCCCACTTAAAAAGATGAGGGAGGCCTGTAATTTTCATCATAGGTATACCTCAACTATGAGAGACAAAATAAGAAAAAAAAATCCAGAAAATCACATTGTAGGATTTTTAAAGAATTTATTTGCAAATTATGGTGGAAAATAAGTATTTGGTCAATAACAAAATTTCATCTCAATACTTTGTTATATACCCTTTGTTGGCAATGACAGAGGTCAAACGTTTTCTGTAAGTCTTCACAAGGTTTTCACACACTGTTGCTGGTATTTTGGCCCATTCCTCCATGCAGATCTCCTCTAGAGCAGTGATGTTTTGGGACTTTCAACTCCCTCCAAAGATTTTCTATGGGGTTGAGATCTGGAGACTGGCTAGGCCACTCCAGGACCTTGAAATGCTTCTTACGAAGCCACTCCTTCGTTGCCCGTGCGGTGTGTTTGGGATCATTGTCATGCTGAAAGACCCAGCCACGTTTCATCTTCAATGCCCTTGTTGATGGAAGGAGGTTTTCACTCAAAATCTCACGATACATGGCCCCATTCATTCTTTCCTTTACACAGATCAGTCGTCCTGGTCCCTTTGCAGAAAAACAGCCCCAAAGCATGATGTTTCCACCCCCATGCTTCACAGTAGGTATGGTGTTCTTTGGATGCAACTCAGCATTCTTTCTCCTCCAAACACGACAAGTTGAGTTTTTACCAAAAAGTTCTATTTTGGTTTCATCTGACATTCTCCCAATCCTCTTCTGGATCATCCAAATGCTCTCTAGCAAACTTCAGATGGGCCTGGACATGTACTGGCTTAAGCAGGGGGACACGTCTGGCACTGCAGGATTTGAGTCCCTGGCGGCGCAGTGTGTTACTGATGGTAGCCTTTGTTACTTTGGTCCCAGCTCTCTGCAGGTCATTCACTAGGTCCCCCCGTGTGGTTCTGGGATTTTTGCTCACAGTTCTTGTGATCATTTTGACCCCACGGGGTGAGATCTTGCGTGGAGCCCCAGATCGAGGGAGATTATTAGTGGTCTTGTATGTCTTCCATTTTCTAATAATTGCTCCCACAGTTGATTTCTTCACACCAAGCTGCTTACCTATTGCAGATTCAGTCTTCCCAGCCTGGTGCAGGTCTACAATTTTGTTTCTGGTGTCCTTTGACAGCTCTTTGGTCTTGGCCATAGTGGAGTTTGGAGTGTGACTGTTTGAGGTTGTGGACAGGTGTCTTTTATACCGATAACGAGTTCAAACAGATGCCATTAATACAGGTAACGAGTGGAGGACAGAGGAGCCTCTTAAAGAAGAAATTACAGGTCTGTGAGAGCCAGCAATCTTGCTTGTTTGTAGGTGACCAAATACTTATTTTCCACCATAATTTGCAAATAAATTCTTTAGAAATCCTACAATGTGATTTTCTGGATTTTTTTTCTTATTTTGTCTCTCATAGTTGAGGTATACCTATGATGAAAATTACAGGCCTCTCTCATCTTTTTAAGTGGGAGAACTTGCACAATTGGTGGCTGACTAAATACTTTTTTGCCCCACTGTATATATTTTTTAAATTTTTTATTTTTAATCAATATTCAATTTATTCTCTAATCATATTGATATAAATGGAAGCCTCACAGTCCTGAATTTTTCACAGAATTACGTCTTTTTAACTCGCATTTGCGAGTTTATATCACGCAATTATCAATTCTTAAGTCAGAATTGTGAGATAAAAAGTCGCAATAACCTTTTACATTTTTTTTTATCAGCGGCAGAAACGGGCTTTCATAGATATGTTATCACTGTTTGGTCATATTGTGCTGCCCCTAAAAACAAGCACCGCAAACCTGAAGCTTTTTTTTTTTTACACTTAAAATCATAATTGTAATTTTTGTCATTAAAATGTGCAATTGTATTTCCCCTAAATCGTGCATCCCTAGTTTTGCTCTCTATATGTCCATTAGCGATGATGCATTTTGATTCTCGTGTATTTTCTGACCAGCAAACGTAAATATCAAAGTGCTCATCAGATACGATCATTGCAGTGTCAGGAGTTTCCCATCAGCTGCACCTATGTGCATGACAACTAATGCATGTCTAACAGGTTACAGTAATGAGCCTTTAATAACCAAACGAGCTGCTTGTCTGGCGACTGGAACTGGATTGACTGCAGGTCAACTGTTGCATTAGAATGAATCCTGATTGATTGTTTTCTCTCTAAAGCCATTTAATGTCAACCCTAACATAGGTTTAAACCATGACTATGTTCATAATCTTGCACAACTTCTCATACATGATTTGCTTAACAGCGAAGAGTCTGTCTGGAATGATGATTAGGGGATTCTCACCTGCATGTAAAGGAGGTTCTCACTGTGTTCTCCTGAAAATAGTCATTTGTGGAATCAGATGCACAGTTGATTGACACCTGCATGGTGGTGGTGGTGGTGCTCTGTGCAGTGTTTACTGAGGAGACTACTGTATGTGTAGGGTTGATGTAGGCATCTGCTTGGGGCGCTGTGGGGCATTTGGGCGGTTCTGCATGTCTCAGACCACAAATATTTCCGAGCTGCTTATTCCAGCTTTGCTCACCGCCCTCCAAACACACACTGTTTTACAGTCGAACAGAAGGGAGAGCGTTTTATCCAGCATGTGGGATGGAGTTTCATCGGATGACCTTTTCCTCCAGATGAGGGCATTTATTCACGAACAAAGCCTTGTTTGAGGACTCAGTTCCTACTATTAACATTGTTTAAATGTCCTTTCTCTTTGAGAGCTCTGTTAACATGAGCTTTTCCTTGTTCGGATGAGATCCGGTCTTTTGAAACGGTGATGTAATATTCGGTCTGTTGCGTTCTGCAAACAGCCCTAAATGAAAATAGTCGAAGATTATTTAAGTTGATGTTTTCAACGTTTTTTTTTCCTCTCACCAACAGAAAAGTGCTAAAAATAAACCCTGTTTTTGCTCTGTTAATGACCGAATTGTGTCTATTATGACAATTAAAAAAATGTTTTAACTGGTGATACTCTATTTTTAACTTGTGCAATAGCAATACCATGGTTTTGGTGTGGCACCTTGTCAATACCATGCTCTAACATATATCATTACAATTACATATTTTAAATTGCATGTTAATGCCATGTTTTTTAATGTGATTCCAAGGTAATACCATGTTCTTGACATCTATGACAATGACACACTTTTTAAAGTTGCACTATTATAATACCATGTTTATGACTGCCTGGTATGATGGAAATACCATGTTTTTTGGATCTGGTACCATGGTAATACCATGTTCTTGTCATCTCTCATGAGAATGCCATGATTCTTGCACTTGAACCATGACAAAACCCATGTTTTTGGACTTCTTAGCTGGAAATACTTTTTTCTTTACCATGTTTTGATGTCTATGGCAATGCATGTTTGTTTTTTCTTGCACCATGGCAGCACCATGTTTTTTCTCTTACACTATGGCAGTAATTATAATTTTTTCAAATCTTTACCATACCACGTTCTTGACATCTATCATGACTTGCACCTTTACTTGGCTTTTTGACTTGCACCTTAGTAATACCATGTGTTTTTTGTTTTTTTTACTTGCAGTATGACAATACCACATGATGGCAAGGGCATAGTTTTTGAACATGCACTATGGTTATTCTATGTTTTTTGGATATGTTACCATGGTAATAGCATGTGTTTGGCATTGCCTGCTGTAAAGTTCATGTCATAATCCCTAAGGCAGTGTTGTCTTTGTATTCGAGTTATCAGTCTAAGCTTCTTTATGTTGTTGTTATTTCGTATCTCTCTTTTGATGCAAAATGAACATTTTTCCCAGAGTTCTCGGGTGTGGTGCTGTTTGGCTCCCCGATGAAAGTTTTCAGATCAGATGGTCCTGATTCTGTCTCTTTATTATACAGCACAATGACGTTCACGCCATGAAGAAATACCTGCTTCTATTTCCATCAGACTCACACAATTAGCGGTCGATTAGTGTTTCACTCTCATCAATGAGCTGTGACATTCCCGTCAGGGGCATGCTGAGGAATGTAGGTCGCCGGGTTTAGAAAAGCTGTCAGTTTTTAAGGCGTGGGGCATCTGAGAATGTGAATGACTTCACATGACCGGCCCTGTTATGCTGTTAGCCGGTGTGTAGTCAGCGGAGAACACGTGCCAGTGGCAGTATTGTCTGCATCTGAAGCTTCGTGCAGCTCGTCTTGTTTTGAGTGTGCGGTTCAGAGCCGGAAGTCATTTTCCTGGGTCTTTATTTTCCACGACAGATGCACAGTGAATCTCAGTAGACACATCCAGGTCAACATTCATCACATCATTACACGATGCAGTTAATTTTAGCACATTTTTATTTTAATTAATATTTAAAAAATCTACTTAATATAATAACTTTATAAATATAATGTGTAATGTTCATTCATAAAAAATATTCTGAAAAATAAATGATCAGTTTCCACAAAAATAATAGGCATCACAACTATTTTAATAATAATCACAAATGTTTTTAAGCAGAATATCAACATCTGAAGGATCATGTGAGAAATATTTTTTGTGGAAAGAAACAGCAAAACTTTTTTCAAGATTCTTTGAATTAAAAGAGCAGCTTTTATTTTAAATAGATGAATGGCACTAGATCATATTTCTATTTCAAATTAATACTTCTTTTGAGCTTAATATTCATCAAAGAATCCAGCAAAGAGAGAGAGACAAAAATATTGTCATGTCATTTCTAGATTTGATAATAATGGAATAAATTTATCTTTACATACATTTAAATTGAGAATTTTAGTAACACATTTTTTTTAAATGCAAGATCACTACCATGATGCACAAATTATTACTTTGCAATAATGTATTTCATTTCATTTCATTTCATTTCATTATTTAATTTAATTATTTATGATGATGATGATGGCAATTATGAGAAATAGTGCATAAGTGTCTTTTTTTGTGTTTTTTATTATTATTATTTATACATTTGCTCTCCCATCTTTCACATTGTCTTTTTTGTAAATGTAACAATTTTTCAGTTTGAGGAGTTTCAACAGAAACCGTAGTTAAAATGACGGCCTTCTTAAGAAGTTTTACATTTCAATTTTTGATTAATTTAAATTTTTACATGGATGCTGTGACATGAGTCAAACTGAAGTCACTATTTCTTATAATTCTCCTTCACTTCCCTTTCTAGAATTCATTAGTGTGATGTCCATCATCATTTACAACACATCATACATGTCTTTTCACCTGCCATAATATTTGAGTTTTGAACATGAACACAAACATGTTTAACTTGTCTTTTGTAAAACACACAAAACGTCTGTGAAACCCTTACCGAGATTTTACACGTGGGAAAGCTGGCACAGTCATAGCGCTTAACGTTTTCTCTAACACTATATTCAGATGAGCAGTTAACTGCAGCGCTGTGTGTTGCTGTGCAGGGTTTGTCTGGAGAGACGGAGGAGGTGAGCAGCACACTGACAGAGGTGGACATGGAGGTCAATCTGGACACGTATCAGATGACGCTGGAGGAGGTGCTCACCTGGCTGCTGTCGGCCGAAGACATGCTGCACATGCAGGACGCCGTGTCCGACGACGTGGAGGAGGTCAAAGACCAGTTCCACACACACGAGGTATATGTGACACAACAACACTTCAGAAACATTGTTAGCTTTAGGTGATTAATCTCTATATCATTGAATTACTATAACATAACTCTGATATAATGCAAATAAAAATAGATGGGTAATGATGAGTAACACACTTTGATGTTGGCTTGACAAAGCTTTGTTTGAAATAACTTTGAAGCTTGAAGATTTTACTCAACTCTCAAGTAAACTATTTTCTACCACATTGCTAAAATGTTTAAGAAGTGGCAAACATGGTTTAACATGCTGTTAACATGTTAGCATATTGCTAATATTATGCTACATATTTAGAATGCTGTTAACACATTTAAGCATGCTGCTAGCAATATTTAGAACGTTGCTAGCATGATTTACCTTGTTATATTTGGAATGTTGCTAACATTTTGTTTTATCATGTCGCTAGTATAATTTATCACATTACTAGCATGTTTTACCATGTTGCCAGCATGAATATAGCATATTTTGACACGTTTCTAGCATGTTTGTGCATGTTAGCATGATTTAGCATGTTTTAGATTGTTTTTAGCATGTTTTCACGTGTTTATGGCATGTTTTAGCATGTTGTTAACATGATAAAGCATATTTAGACTTGTTTATAGCAGGTTTTAACATGGTGCTAACATGATTGAGCATGTTAGCATGATTTAATATATTTTAGCATGTTTTTAGCATGTGTTTATGTTTCTTGCATGTTTTAACATTTTGCTAGCATAAATCATCACGTTACTAACATGATTTAGCACGTCGTCCCAGAATATCCGTTAAGCTATACTAGTGATAGACAACGTAAAAACACTATCCCACGGTTTCACAGACAAGGCTTAAGCCTAGCCCCAGACTAAAATATAAGTTTGAGCTGTTTCAACTGACCGAAACTTGCACTGACTGATCTTAAAATATATCAGTGCCCTCGTTTTCTTTCAAGATGCACACCAGTAATGTTTTTTTTGTCTAAGGCACGTTTATAAAATTACTTAAAACTCCTAATTGAACTATGGCCTAATCCTGGCTTAGTCTAAACCCTGTCTGTGAAACCAGGCCTGTAAGTCTTACAAAAATACAACATATTTGACCCCCCTCAATGAGAGTTTTTCTTTTATTATTGTTTTAATCTTTGGGTTTACGAAAACTATAAGTCAGTTAAAGATATGCCTCTTAGAGTCAGACAAGTCTGAATTTATGACCTGAGTTTTGGTAGTTAAGAGGAGATTCAGACTAACTTTAGTCTCAGATGAAGAAGAATCAGCAACAGCAGCTTAAGTAGGATTTCCATATGTAATTAACAAAGTTCCTCACACCTTGAAACCGCCCACCGCTGCTCTTTCTGATTGACCTGAGGACTTTAAGTGTTAGCATGTCCCGTGTTCAGATGTTCCGTGTTCCCGACCTCTCGGAGAACATGCTCCGAACATGCCAGGAATGTGAGGAATTCTGCGAGGCAGAGAGACCTCTGACAGATAAACTCACGTCTGCGTGATGATCCAGAGCGGGAGGGTGAGGTTTACATTCCTGTCAGAAAGTGAAGGCTAATACTGACGCTGGAACAAAAGCAAGTAGGGGTGGGCGATATGACCAAAATCTTATATCACGATATGACAAATTTTATATCACGATAACAATATATATCACGATATAGTGATTTAAAAAAAAAGTTTTTTATTATATTAAATGTCAATATCAAACTAATACAAGCCTAAAAAAAAACTCAACCTCACTGAAGATAAATAAACAGTCAGTGATGAAATCAGGATAAGAAACTAATTGAAAGCAATAGGACAAAAAACTACAATAAATAAGAAACACTACATTGTGTAAATGAATTAGTCTTCACTGTGTTAATTATATCTGTCTAAGATAGATATAATTAACATGTGTATTATGTATAGATTCTATACATATTATAAATATATCATTATTATTGTTATTTATTCTCATTAAAGTTACAAAAGTGATTTAATCAAGAGCTTTCACACACCATTGTGTGTCCATAATCCCACAAAAGACTGATTGTAATATACGACTGTACTGTATGTATGTTTACTGGCTCATGCACCACAAATCACCTTACACTGTTCCCCAGCCAGCTGCTTGAATGTCTCTCTTTTTGCACATGTACAGTATTTGAAGTCATCTGCACAGTTGTACAGTTTGTATTTTTTTGTTTATGTATAGGTAACCACTTTTATATATAGCATATGCATAGTCAAAGCTGACAGTAGGTTAGTTGTGTATAGGTTTATACTGTTTTACTTCGTGTTGTATATCTGTATTTATGTAGCACCGTGGTCCTGTGAGGCACGACATCTTGTCCCACTATATGTCCACACATGTAGCGGAATGACAATAAAGCTCGACTTGACTTGACTTGACTTGAGCAGTGAGAGATGTTCTAGCAGTGTGCTATGATTAACATGAATGAATATTGGAACGCTTCCCCTTTAAGACCGAAGTCCGGATCCAATATAGCCAAGTTACTGTTACATATGCGTTTCCTCTTTCTGCCGTTTACTCTTTAAGACCTAAATCGATGTGTTTATGAGGATATTTGCAAAGACAGGGATTCTGACGCATATAAGTGTGTTTATGTAATCGTTCAATGTCGGCAAAAAAGAGAAAGCGCGCTCCTCTCACACAGAAAGAGACGGCGCACGCATATAGCTCTGTTGTTTGAGTTTCAAAGGCTTAAAATCGGTTGTTTTAAAACTGAAGTGCTTAAAAATGAGTGACCATGCTACAGATGTAGTCCCTCGTTTAGTAACGAGCTCCTCCTGGCTGGTCGTTCTGTCTCCGCTTCACGCCCCGTGGTGAGCGGCATATAAAGATCCCAGTCACTCAAATGATGAAAAAGTATTACCGTAAACAATGTATTTTGCGACACCAAGAAATAAACGATAGAACATAATATGAATCGATAGACTTTTTATTTCGTCCATCCGATATATATCGTCATATCGCACAGCCCTAAAAGGCAAATGCAGGAAAGCTCTGGAGATCCTCTGAGCACTGACTGGGCTGTTGATGAAGCTTGAACCTGTTTGTCTTGAAACATCAGAGATTTAGAGAAATGTGCAAAGGGTTTGTTACGTTATTCATCTTTTTTGATCGTTTTTCTGTTTCGAGAATAGATGAGTGTGAATGAGTGGCATGTTTTCTTCTACTACACATACTCAAGCACAAGATATGAGGACACGAGCACGTGTACTTCATCTCCAGAGCTGCTTCAAAACTTGAACTTGAAACTTGAAGAAATTATGACAGAAATAGTTTAGCATTGCTTGAATTTAATCAGTAAACCTCTGTTGTGCAGCACATTTCTAACAAAATAAAAATGAAAATGAAATGATGTGTTTAACACTATTTTCAGTTAAATTATTATTTATTTAAACCATTAATACAGAATTTATAAAACATTCTAATAGAAAACAGAATTGCATAAATATCAAGCAGACATATTTATAAATTATTGGATAAAGATATATAAATTGCCATAAATGAAAATGAACAGATGAATAAATGCTGTAAAAAAGTATATTGTTAGTTCATACTTTAAGCATTTATTAATGTCAGCACATTTTATTATAAAAAATATTACTTTTCCCATGTTTCTTTGGCAAAAATAAAAGCCTACAGTAAGTATGATGAACTGTGAAATAATTGAAATAATGAAATAATTATTTTTAAATGCAATTTGCAGTGCCTAAAACACAATAAACCATGGCAAAATCATCATAATACTCTCCCTCGTCGATTTTTGCTATAATAAACCATCAAACGGTGCAGCTGCTTGTTACATGATATAAATAAATGCATAAATATTATTCAATTATTATGGCTATTTATTATATAAGAAAAAATCCTTCTCACACAATCACTGCCAATAAATAAACACAAAAGGTACTGGGTTTCTTACATAAAAAAGCATTTATCTTAAAATATAGCATATTTAAACCTTTTTTTGTGTTTTGAACGACTTGTACATCTGTGAAGGGGGTTTGTAGTCATCCTGGTAACTGATGTGTCGTTTTGGCTCCTCAGGCGTTTATGATGGAATTGACAGCCCACCAGAGCAGTGTGGGTAACGTCTTACAGGCGGGAAACCAGCTGATCGCTCAAGGCAACCTGAGTGATGAAGAGGAGGATGAGATCCGAGAGCAGATGACACTACTCAACTCCCGCTGGGAAAACCTGCGGGTCGCCAGCATGGACCGTCAATCCAGGTGCGGACGCACACATTCCTCCCGAAGCCTTCTGTTTGAAGAGTGTGCTTGAATTTGTCATCTCTCCTCTTGTCTTCAGACTTCATGAAGTTCTGATGGACCTACAGCAACGGCAGCTCCAGCAGCTCTCTGATTGGCTGACGCTGACGGAGGGGCGGATCCGTAAGATGGAGAAAGAGCCAATAGCAGGAGACATAGAGGGATATCTGGCCCAGACTGAGCAGCACAAAGTAAGAGAAGCATTTGATTCCCTAAGTAGGACTTAGTATCGCCATCCATGTCATGGTGTGTCATGATGCATCACAAAATTATACACTCTAAAAAGTTTATGGAATGGTTCACCCAAACATACAAATATGCTGAAAATCTACTCCCCATCAGGCCTCCTGAAGATGAGCGGAAGAGTTTGTTTCTTCATGGGAACAAATTTGGAGAATATAGCATTTAGCCATTTGCTCAGCAATGGGTGCTCTGCAGTGAATGGGTGCCGTCAGAATGAGAGTCCAAACAGCTGATATGTATAGATTCAAATATTATAAATATATCATTATTATTGTTATTTATTCATTAAAGTTACAATAATCCACAGCACTCCAGTCCATCAGTTAACATCTTAGGAAGCCAAATACGAGTCCATAATATCTGATCTGTGCATATTTCACTCCTGAATAAGGCAAGATGGCGTATGAAAGTGTTATGTATGGACTCGTATTTTATCTGAAAGCAACGGTTTGAAGTCAAAACGCATTAATGATGGATTTGTTTATTACAAAAACAGCAGATTTTCACTTCAAAATATGTTAATCGATGAACTGGAGTGGTGTTGATTAGTTCTGGATTATTATATAGCTGTGGACTCATTCTGATGGCACCCATTCACTGCAGAGGATCCATTGGTGAACAAGATGTAATGCTACATTTTTCCAAAGCTGTTCTGATGAACAAACAAACTGAATATATCTTAAGGGGGGGAGTCCATTTTCATAATACTATTATGAAACTATAAACTATTTCTGAAAACTATTACTGAAAAGTAAACCAGTGTTTTTAGAGTGTAACTTGATCACGATTGATAGATTGCAGGTTAGAACAAAGTAAATTGAAGATTGTAGAAAATGATTACAAAGAAACATTAAAAGACAATTATGAGACTAAGTGTGTACTTGGCTTTGATAAAGTCTCCTAAAATAGCAACCTCTGAGCAATAAAACACTCCCAAGGAGACTTGAGTAGTTAATGAATGACTCTCATCAGAGATCCCGTCTGTGTACACAACCTGCTCACAAAAAAAAGCTTTCTCTTTCTGATCCCCATCGTGAGTTCATCATGAATGCTGAAAGAAGAGAGAGCGGGAGATTGAGTTGTGAGAAGAACATAATATGAATAAGCATTTCGTCCACTCAACACACGCCCTAAAAGGCAGTGAACGAGATCCTCTGGGCAAACATGACCTCTGCGTGTTTGTTCAGTTAGCGAATGGAGAACAAACACACGTTCGCTCCCACACACATGCTTACATTTAGGAGCCTCACAGTCTCCCAGGAAGGGTACCACATCACCCGATGCTCCCACATTATTTACAGAGACACGCACATGTACACTTTCATACTTGACACAGTACAGAGTCGAAACATAGCCACGATACATTCTACTACATCAAACTTATTGTGAGAAACCGGTTAAAAACATGCCCTGGGCAGATTTGACCCAAAATTAAAATAAACGTATTATAAATTTAATCTAGCTTTAACAAAATAAAACCAATATTTTGAATTACTTGTAATAAAGGCTTTTGTTTTATGACATTATTTTCATGTTTCAGCTTCCAGTTCTGTTTTATTTCCTGTAAAATAATAAATAAATGCATACATGTATACATACATGCATACATACATAAATACACTGTCATAAAAATTGCAATGTGAAAAAAAAAAAAAATGCAATAATTATTATAATTTCAGATGAAAACATTGAATTTATCATGAATGCTGAAAGGAGAGAGTATAATAAATTAATGCATGCATACATATTACATGCATAAATACAATCACTGTGAAATCAAACAATGTGAAAAAAAATATCTCCCTCGTCGATTTTTGCTATAAAAGAAACGGTGCAGCTGCTTGTTAAAAATGTCAATAATTATTATAATTTCAGATGATAGTATGGTGATTGGGGATTTTGTGATGTCTTAATAAATAAGAAACTTAACAAAATGTAATCAAAGTGTACTTTAGACCATTCCTTAACCTTGTGACCTCTTTTTCTGTGTTATTTCCTCAGGTTTTGCAGAATGATCTGGAACAGGAACAGGTAAAGGTGAACTCTCTCACGCACATGGTTGTGGTCGTGGATGAGAACAGCGGGGAGAGCGCCACTGCTGTCCTGGAGGAACAACTGCAGGTAGAGGACAACATGCAGGAGGATATAATGATGCCTTCTTATTTGTTGTGTCGAAATGACTGTAATTATGAAATGGCTATTCAGAGAGTCTGGTCAGAGCTGTTATTATAGAACTCACTTGTTTCAATTATACAAAAATATATATTTTAGTGGCAGCTGGTGTTTCTTAAGCACTATTTGTCATATGTATCACCATAAAAAGTAGTAAAGTAGTAGTGGTTTGCTGAAAACTCTGTCATTATGTCTGGCAAATCATTTTTGGTAATATTCATATTTAAATGAATTCTTCATTCCTGCCATCTGTTTTATGAGGAAAATAGATTATGGTGTGTGTACCAGTGAGCAATGTTGTTCGATTAGAATTATAGAGATAAAGGTGAATGCTTTATGGTGAACAAGGTGAATGTTACATTGAATGAAGAATTAATTTTACAGTAAGTTTCTTCTCATCTAAAGTGCAAAGGTAATCAAATCAAGCAGATTTCCATGCCTTTACCAATAGCTCCTCTAAAGATTTAGACTTATTAACGTTGAACAGTGTTGAGAATTCATTGGATGCAGCACAGCAAGTAACTTGGAACTGAA
Organism: Schizopygopsis malacanthus; assembly: GCA_027474115.1. Classification (NCBI taxonomy): domain Eukaryota; kingdom Metazoa; phylum Chordata; class Actinopteri; order Cypriniformes; family Cyprinidae; genus Schizopygopsis; species Schizopygopsis malacanthus. The sequence continues at coordinate 267,329 of JAPDDM010000029.1, forward strand.
CAGACATTTGTCACTCCCAGAGGCCGTAAAAGTGTGTGAAAAGTCATTCAGTGAATAACTTCCCCTCTTTTGTCTTTCCTTCTGTTCTTTACAGTCACTGGGAGAGCGCTGGGCGGCAGTATGTCGCTGGACTGAGGAACGCTGCAACAAACTTGAGGAAATGCAGCTGGTGTGGCAGCAGTTGCTTGATGACCAGGTAAGGCCTGATACCAACATTCCAGTGTAACAAATCACAAACTTGACAGGGCCCTTTTATACATGTTTTTAAGTAATTGCAAATAATTAAGTTAAAAAAAATGTTTTCATGATCCATTTCTGTAATGTTTGAGTACTTACGTTTGTTTTTGCCCATCCATACATTAATTTCAATCCAGCACAAACCTGAAGTTACTAAAGCTGCTGGTCAAAAAATAATCAGAGGTATGCCTCAGGGCTATGTGTTGGGCCGCATTGTGTTGTGCTCTTATCTTGGACTTGGAATGTTCATTGAATGCATTTAAGGGTCGGATTGCTATTTTAACAGTTTAGGCTGCATTCTGGGAAAGGGTGAGATTCAATTATGGCGGTGTATGACTTGCAGATACCATTACCATTGACCCCTTACATCATTAGTGTAGAGTGCACACAATCTTATTTTCATGCTTTCCCCGTCTGGATCACTTCCGTCAGTCTGCAAACTGAACTGTGATGTAAATCAGAGGATATTGTCTATGATATTACATTAAGTTAATGCTTTTTATGCCAAAGTGCTATGTAAGGGAGGGTAGTATGATTATTTTATCTTTTTATTTGGAGCAATATATGAATGATGAAGCATTTTTGCTATTGGAAAATAGACTTTCTTCTCCTCCATTCAGAGTTTATTTGGATCATGGCTAGCAGATAAGGAGAAGGCCTTGAGTGAATTTCATACCAGTGGTTTTAAAGACCCTAGTGAAATAAATGCCAGCATCCGCAGATTAGCCGTGAGTAGAAAAACATGCATAATTTCATATTTATAAGTTTACTCTCCCATAGTTTTGGATATATGTTTAAACAATCAATGTTCTGATAATTTTAAGATTGTAAACGTAGGTTTTACAAATAACAACTGAAATCTACAGGTTGATAAGAGCATTGCTGTTTTGGTCTCTGACTCTTTGCAGAGTCTTAAGGAGGATATGGCCCAGAAGCGGAGGGCACTGAGTGCTCTGTCAGATGCTGGACAGGATGTGATGGTGCTGTTGAACAGTCCAGCCGCAGCTCAGAGGATCGAAGCAGACACAGACCTACTGACCCAACGCTGGGACAACCTGGTCCAAAAACTAGAGGACTGCTCCAGCCAAGTCAGATGAATGCATCTCACGTGTTTGTTTATGCACATTAGCTTTTTATAAGACATTGATTCCAAGCATCTGTTCGTTTTCCAGGTAACAGATGCGGTGTCCGTGACTGGGATGACCCAGGTACAGGAGAAGGTTTTCATGGAGACAGTCACAACAGTAACAACACGGATGGAGCAAACCTTCACCAGCAGCGACCGAGAGCTACCACCACCTGCCCCACCAAAAAGACGACATCTTGATACAGACGGCGAGCTCAGGAGACTGTACGACAAACACACCTCTTCCTTGTAAAGAATACACAGACATCTCTTTTATCAGTCCCTCCTGGATTTTGAGATTTTGTCAAGATCAGTCAAACTTTGTATTTTTTGCTTGCGGTTTTTTTTTCTTTTTGCAGTTCTTTCCAAAAAAAAAAGTTAACTTGAGAAGGGTAAAGCAATATTAGCTAACCAAAATCCATAATTTCAAGCCCAAAAGAGTTGCCCAATACATGTTTAACTGTCCTGCCACTTTATTGCAGTGAATTCCATTGTAACCATATGAAAGTGTTTAAACGGAAAGAAAGGTTTCAGAATCAGGCAGTCCCATTTGAGCAATGGAGAGGCTAATATCTAATATTTCTGAGTGATCTCTCCAAATGATTCAATCACAACCTACAATAGTATATTGTCTTTTCAACCCATTCACTTCCAAAACATGCTAGAGCGAGACAGCTGCACAAGTGATCCAACTCCTTGCTTTTATTTATGTTAAGCACATGGAACAAAATTTATATTTCTAGAGGTTTAATGACACTATTATGTAAAATATGTATGTATGTTACTGAATATAATGTATATTAGTCCTCATAATGACTGATTTCACCAGTAACTATCATAAAATTGTTGCTTTCATCATGCGGTTATGGCTGTGTTCATAATGAGCACATTTGGGAACCATTAGCATAAGCTATACAGCGTTTACACACACTTAACACACTGTTCTGATGTTCTGCTCAGCTGTAGCACTCCCTCATGTGAACCCAGTGTGATGTGTTTGTTTTTTAGAGCTGAAACTGATGTCCCCATGCTTTTGTCTCGGCTGGCTGCATGGAAGTCATCTGCCCGAGCTGCTGAAGGCTCGCCTGTCCTTAAGGAAAAACTACAGGTGATTTATTATAACACTAATATTTACCTGTTCATATATTTGGTCTGCTGAATATATTTGTCCCATATCTATAGACCCTGGGTATGGAGCTTGCTGAAAACGAGGGGGCAGTGAAAGAGTTGTTGCAGAAAGGAGAGAAGATGATTGAACAGTTGGAGAAAGGTAGGGGATTGTGGGTGATTTCCTCAATACATGATGATTCCGGTTTTCTCCTACTGATTAAAATCACACTATCGGTCTATACAGAAGGTTTGTCTTCAGACGAGGCCCGTTCTGGCCTGGACTCTGTGCGTAATGAATGGGAGAGCTGCCAGAACCTGATCCAGGATCTGAGGAACCGAGCTCAAGTTCTAGAGCATGTGGTGGCAGGACTGAAGGCTGTAAATGAATTCCTGCAGGAACAGGAGAAGTGGTTGATCTCCACAAAAGGGTTTAGAGCCAAGGACAACCAGCAGGAACTCCAGGCACTCAAAGATGATTGTGAGGTCCGTCAAATACCAGGCAATTTAATGCGAGACTCTTTACTCAAATCAGATGTTCAAGGAATCTAACAGTATACTCCTCAAAAATTAAAAGGTTCATTATTGGCAGTGATGGTTCCATGAAGAACCCTCAACATCTATAGAAAATTTCCATTGCACAAAATAGTGAAACAAAGTTCTTCAGATTATTAATATGTTCTTTACACTAAGAAAACTATTTATTTTATGAACTGTCACTGAAGCTTCTTTGGGGAATCAGAAATGGTTCTACTATGATATTTTTGAAGAACCAGTTTTTAGTGTAAACTTCTCTTTTTTTAGAACATTTGAATGATCTAAATACATTTTTCCACTATAATGAACATTCTATTGAGTACAAAGGTTCCATAGATGTTAAAGATTCTTCATGGAACAAGTGATGCCAACAAAGAACCTTTATTTTTAAGATTGTAGAACCAAGTTAAAAACCAGTCTGAATGCCTTATGTGATTTTGCAGTGTAACACAGGGTTGTTAACAGAGCAAATCCATACTGTATGAACTGTACTGTGTTTCAGGCTGGGATAGCAGAGCTGGAAAAGCTTCAGCCACAGGTGGAAGATCTCTGTTCTCAGACGGAGCGTCTGGCTGCAGAACCTGGTGCCGCTGATACCATGAGGCCCAGTGTGACAGCGCTGGCATCACGCCACAGCACAACTATTCAAGAGCTCAAGACACGGCAGCAGGACATCACTACAGGTATACATTTACAAATTGCAGGCTTTACACTACACTCTCATAACATTCAAAGAATGTCGCTCCAGCCTGCAAGTTGAGAGAACTTGGGATTTTGAAAAAAGGTAGTTGAGCTTTTCTATCTAAGCTACAAATACAGAGAAATTAAATCACTTCTGGAGAAAGAACAACACATTCTTAAAGGATTGCCTTTAAAGGGAATATTTCAGCCAACAATGTCATCGTTTATTCACCCTCATGCCTTGCCAACTCATTTGACTTTATTCATCCTGTCAAACGTCCAACCTACTCTTTCCATACTGTAAGATAGACTGTAACTGGTTCTGTCAAGCTCCAAAAATGACAAAGTACCATACAAGTTTATTTGAGCTGTCCATTAGCCTCCGGTTTCAAACTCTCTATATAGGTAATCACACCACACAACTAGCACAGGAGGAGACACAACTCTCAATTGATTTAAATCGAGCAGTTAGCATGTTGCTAAGCTAACAATGTAACTCATTGTATAGTAAAGTGTCCATTAGAAGCTCGTTTGAGAACCTCACAAAAAGTTGTATATCATCCAAAGCCCTAATTTCTAATATTAGTACATGGTGCTAACAATGCCACATTTTTATACTCTGATAAAATGCCGTTAAGTTTTAAAGTCACGTCTGTTTTTGTGTTGCGAGTCGCAACTGCAACTACATTAAATGCTGCCTAAGTAGGCAGTTCACTAGGTTTATGGAGCAGATCTACAGAAAGATTGAGGCTCACTGAGATTTTTATAAGTCCTGGGGTTTGAATCGGTGCCAAGGGGCCTCTGTTTCTCTTGTTCTCTTCAGCTTTATTTAAAGACAGAAATAGTGACTTATGCAACAGGTAAATCATTTGTGGAGCCAACAAGAGCAGAGCCAGAGTGAGAGAGAGCAGTCTATTTATGGCTGTAATGTCAGCGTGGCCCATGATAAACACTGATGTGCGTGCGTGCGTGCGTCTGTGTGTTAGAAAGAGCTCTTAAGTAAGAGTACATCAGTGTTTAACCTTAAAGCTTGAGCAAATCTCTCTCACACCCACATTTAGCCAGCTGTGAAAATGAGGGCCTACCATAGACTTCTGTTGTTTTACATACAGCTAATTATGACTATAGACTGACCCCATTCTGAAAAACCTTTCAGAAATAAATGTGATTTAAAATGGCAACAAACAATGTTTCTTTCTTAAAATAGTTTTCACATTCCCATATGTCCCAAAGTGATGTTTTGTCAAATCTAGTGAACTTCTGGGACCGTTTTGTGCGCACAGTTTAGCTAAATAAACACACACATGCACAAACACGTTTGCTTAGCTGATTAACATGCCATAGATGACTGATGCGTTTACATAACGCTAATTATAACGACTAACACAAACCCCTATCCCTTAAAGAAAACATGTATTATTATTACTTTATCATGGATTGTTTTTTTGCCTTAATTTTAGGGAATTTTCCAGCAGTTTTGTCCCCAAGGTACGACTGCATTAAATATAAACAGTTGAGTGTTCATGGGACAATCGGAAAGCTAATGTTTCATGATTTGACCTGTTGACCTCTAGGATTCAAGCTAAACAAACACACACCCACACAATGACAAACACATGAGTTATTTTCATCTTCTCTCTGATATTCAACAAATAAACATCTTAGAAGGAGCCGGTTCACATACATTATTAATCACAACTGTCAAAACCTAACAGAGATTATTTTAGTGATGTGCTACAGAAGAGGAAGCATCCAGATGTTTGAGTTTGTCTTAATGTCAAAAGTTTGAGAACAGTACGATTTTTTATGTTTCTTTTGCTCAAGGCTGTTTCTATTTGATCAAAAATACAGATTTTTTTTTTCTTTTGTGAAATATTTTTGCCATTTAAAATAAGTTTTCTATTTTAATATACTTTAAAATGAAATTGATTATTATGATTAAAGATACATTTTCAGCATCATTACTCCAGTCTTCGGTGTCACATGATCCTCTTTTCTCCTGATTCTCAGATTAATAAATAGTTAAAAAAACAGCATTTATTAAAAACAAAAAATAATTTGTTACAATGCTATTCAAAAGATTGGGGTCAGTAGTTTTTAAAAGAAATGAATGCTTTTATTCAGTAGGGATGAGTTGAATAAATAAAGTCATAAAGACTTATATTGTTAGAAACGATTTTCATTTTGAACAAATGCTGCTCTTTTTAACATTGTATTCATCAAAGAATCAAATAAAACGTATCACATGTTACAAAAAGCTATATGAAGCAGCACAACTGTTTCATAATAAATCAGATTATTGGAAATCAATTATATTTTAAAGTATATTTAAATAGGAAAACAATATTATAAATTGCAATAAAATTTCACTTGTGTTTTTAGTATTAGATCAGAACAGTTGGGTGAAGCACTCATATCCGTGCTGTATTGTGAATAATACACAGATGCTGACATATATATTTATATATAATATAATGTGTGTGCATATATATGATGCATTGTAGGGGTCGACCGATATGTGTTTTTCAGGGCCGATGCCGATACCGATTATTACAGATCAAGTAGACCGATAACCGATATTTTGAACCGATATACGTGTCTGGTGTAAAAATGAAAATGAATGCCAAAATTAATAATAACAAGAGCTCTGACAAAAAACATTCTTTAAATGCTTATAAACATGTCTTTAATTATAATAACAACAACATTAAATAAACAGTAATATTAATAATAATAACATAAGTGCAGGGATCACCCAGAAGCATTCTATAAACATTTTGTAAAACTTAAAGTAAACAACAAGCAACAAATGAACAAATAATGGAAAATAAATGTAATAGCTCCCTGAAGTTTTATAAGCTAATAAAATGGGCAACAATTAGTAGTCCCAATCCAGCAACCCCAGGTTGTGGTGCAGGAAGCAGAGCTGCTCGGCATGCTCTCCAGTGAGCTTGCTTCTTCTCTGGCAGACACTTCACTAAAGACACGCTCACTAGGGACTGAGGGTGGTGAGCAAAGAAATGTTCTTGCTTCTTTGGCAAGTAGCTTGAAGCGCCCTTCATTCTGTTTCCACCACTGGAGTGGATCCCCCTTATGCCTTTCAATCACTGGCTCTTTGAGCTACTGATGTAACTCACTAAATAGTAAACTAATGAGTTTACTATTAAAATTAAAACATGGAAGAAATAGCGTATTGTGTGATTATTCTCAACAAAAGTTGTAATAATTGTTGTAGTTGTATTACGTATATTCTACTGCACCACAGTAATATATTCGGTTAAACCGAACTTATATTTTGACAGGTTGCCATGAGGACCTTTTAAGTTTCTGTAGCCTATGTGGGCATTTTAAGCAAAAGTAATATTCGATATCGATTACTATTCGAAAATCGCACCCCTCCCGCGCATGCACACGCCCACCCACCCACGCACACATACACACAAACACACACACAGAGAGAGAGAGAGGGGGAGAGAGGCCATCCAGGCTTTCAATCTGTATGATAACAAACTGTTTAATTAATTAGAGAATAGTCTATATTAACCCAAGAAAATTAATGGTTGTAAAGTATGAGTGCTGAAACATATTAATATAACATAACCGAAGGACGGCATTTATTAACAGAACAGTCCGTCGATTATCAACTGCTCATAAGGCTAGGACATTTCTATTTTAAAAATAAGCATGAACATTCATATTATTAAAAAGAAAATCTTAAATCTGATTAATGCATCAATGAATATTAGGCGTAAAACATATTGCGCGCTAAACAGAATATCATTCTTAAAACATATTACGCACTAAAACATATTGTGAACCGCCTGAATGACGGCACTTATTATGTGAACATTAATTTTAACGTCTGTCTTCATAACAATAACCTATTTCATATATATAAATATATTAAATGAACATGTTCACATGCTCGGGAAGAAGACGGGAGTGTTGTTCACAATTAGTTCGGTGAACTTTGAATTGAAACTAGATAAAAAAGTTTGTCGAGACAAACTTTAAGTTGGCTTGCGAAAGCCGGACCAGAAAGTTTTAAAAAGTTTAAAGAAGTTTGGAAAGTTTAAAAAAGTTGTAAGTTTAAGTTTTAAAAGTTTTATAAGGTTAAGTTTTAAAAGTTTAAGTTTTAATAGTTTAAAAAGTTTATAAGTTTAAGTTTAGTTTTAAAAGTTTTATAAGTTTAAGTTTAAGTTTTAAAAGTTTTATAAGTTTTAAAAGTTTAAGTTTTAAAAATTTTAAAAGTTTAAGTTTTAATAGTTTTAAAAGTTGTAAAAGTTTAAGTTTTAAAAGTAACGAATAAGTTAGATTAGCATGTTGCAGGCATTATTAGCATGTTGTTAGCATGATTAGCATTTTGCTAGCATGTTGATTGCATGTTTTTAGCATGATTAACATGTTGCTAGCATGATTTTAGCATGATTAGCATGTTGCTAACATGATTTGCATGATTAGCATGTGGCTAGCATGTTGCTAGTATGATTAGCATGTTGCAAGCATGTTGCTAGCATGATTAGCATGTTGCTAGCATGTTGGTAGCATGATTAGCATGTTGCTAGCATGATTTTAGCATGTCTAGCATGTTTGCTAGCATGATTGTAGCATAAATAGCATTTTGCTAGCATGTTGGTAACATGATTAGCATTTTGCTAGCATGATTTTAACATGATTCGCATGTGGCTAGCATGATTTTAGCGTGATTAGCATGTTACTAGCATGTTGGTAGCATGATTTTAGCATGATTAGCATGTTGCTAGCATGTTGATAGCATGATTTTAGCATGATTAGCATTTTGCTAGCATGTTGTTAGCATGATTAGCATGTTACTAGCATGTTGCTATCATGATTTTAGAATGATTAGCATGTAGCTAGCATGATTAGCATGTTGCTAGCATGTTGCTAACATTATTTTAGCATGATTAGCATGTAGCTAGCATGTAGCTAGCATGATTAGCAATTTTGCTAGCATGTTGCTAGCATGTTGCTAGCATGATTTTAGCATTATTAGCATGTTGCTAGCATGATTAGCATGTTGTTAGCATTTTGCTAGCATGTTGTTAGCATTATTTTAACATGATTAGCATGTTGCTAGCATGATTTTAACATGGTTAGCATGTTGCTAGCATGATTAGCATGTTGTTAGCATGATTTTAGCATGATTAGCATTTTGTTAGCATGTTTGCTAGCATGATTAGCATGTTGCTAGCATGATTAGCATGTTGCTAGCATTTTGGTAGCATGATTAGCATGTTGCTAGCATGATTTTAGCATGATTAGCATGTTGCTAACATGATTTTAGCATAATTAGCATGTTTGCTAGCATGTTGGTAACATGATTAGCATGTTGCTAGCATGATTTTAGCATTATTAGCATGTTGCTAGCATGTTGCCAACATGATTTTAGCATTATTAGCATGTTGCTAGCATGATTTTAGCATTATTAGCATGTTGCTAGCATGATTAGCATATTGCTAGCATTATTTTAACATGATTAGCATATTGTTAGCATGTTGCTAGCATGATTTTAGCATGATTAGCATGTTGCTAGCATGTTGCCAACATGATTTTAGCATGATTAGCATGTTTGCTAACATGATTTTAGCATGATTAGTATGTTTGCTAGCATGTTGCTAGCATGATTAGCATGTTGCTAGCATTATTTTAGCATGATTAGCATTTTGCTAGCATGTTGTTAGCATGATTAGCATGTTACTAGCATGTTGCTAGCATGATTTTAGAATGATTAGCATGTTGCTAGCATGTTGATAGCATGATTTTAGCATGATTAGCATGAGCATGTTTTAGCATGATTAGCATGTAGCATGTTGCTAGCATGATTTTAGCATGTAGCTAGCATGATTAGCATGTTGCTAGCATGTTGCTAACATTATTTTAGCATGATTAGCATGTAGCTAGCATGTAGCTAGCATGATTAGCAATTTTGCTAGCATGTTGCTAGCATGTTGCTAGCATGATTTTAGCATTATTAGCATGTTGCTAGCATGATTAGCATGTTGTTAGCATTTTGCTAGCATGTTGTTAGCATTATTTTAACATGATTAGCATGTTGCTAGCATGATTTTAACATGGTTAGCATGTTGTTAGCATGATTAGCATGTTGTTAGCATGATTTTAGCATGATTAGCATTTTGTTAGCATGTTTGCTAGCATGATTAGCATGTTGCTAGCATTTGGGTAGCATGATTAGCATGTTGCTAGCATGATTTTAGCATGATTAGCATGTTGCTAACATGATTTTAGCATAATTAACATGTTTGCTAGCATGTTGGTAACATGATTAGCATGTTGCTAGCATGATTTTAGCATTATTAGCATGTTGCTAGCATGTTGCCAACATGATTTTAGCATGATTAGCATGTTGCTAGCATGATTTTAGCATTATTAGCATGTTGCTAGCATGATTAGCATATTGCTAGCATTATTTTAACATGATTAGCATATTGTTAGCATGTTGCTAGCATGATTTTAGCATGATTAGCATGTTGCTAGCATGTTGCCAACATGATTTTAGCATGATTAGCATGTTTGCTAACATGATTTTAGCATGATTAGTATGTTTGCTAGCATGTTGCTAGCATGATTAGCATGTTGCTAGCATGTTGCTAGCATTATTTCAGCATTATTAGCATTTGTTAGCATGTAGCTAGCATGATTAACATGTTACTAGCATGTTGCTAGCATGATTCTAGCATGATTAACATGTTTCAAGCATGATTCTAGCATGATTAGCATGTTTCAAGCATGATTAGCATGTTACTCGCATGTTGCTAGCATGATTTTGATAGATTAGAAATAGAATTAGATAGAGTGGAAGCTTAAATTAGTTTGAACGGGATAGAAATAGTACAAGAAGGGAAGTCTGATTGAGTCTAATGGGCTTCAGTCTGTTTAGATTTGAATTTTAAATAAAGTTTGAATTGTCTTGGCTCATCTGAACATTCCGTCAGTGTAAGTCTATGGGATTTTTATCATCTTTAATCTTCAGTTTTATGAAAATCATAAGTCTGATCAGTTAGAAAAGATATAGCATATCGAGTCAGAACAGTCTGAAGACCTGGGCTGAGTTTGGAGTCTGTAGAGTTAAAGCTCTAGGAGGAGATCGAATTGCAAATTTAGTAGAGAAGTTTAAATAGGATTTCAGTAAGTTGGCTTTCACAAGCCAACTTAATAAGGGAAGGAATATAGAGCCCTGCAGCTTCTCAGAATTCTCCGTCTGAGCCCCTCTCCCTCTCTCTCTCTCTCTCCCTCTCTCTCTCTCTCTCTCTCTCTCTCTCGCTCTCGCTCTCGCTCTCGCTCTCGCTTTCGCTCTCGCTCTCTCGCTCTCTCTAGCTGAGCCATTTAAATAGTTCAGTTTTGGTTTTTAAGAGCAAATTGGTCATTATTTTGTTTCCTTTCTTTATTAATTTAATTTAGAAATATGATTGGAACATCTTATTTTTGTTAAATTCAAGTTTTTGTTTTTTTAAATACCAAGCAGCCAGTGCAAGTTTGATCAGTTTATCCTTCTCAAATAAATAACTATATAATTAACGTCATAATATTTTAAGAATAAAGTCAAAATTACGATCATAAAATCATGTTACATTGCCTGAAGTAAAAGTGATAATTACACCTGTATACTATACTATCCAAAAAATAATAATAATAAGTGTGGCATCCAACCTGTCATTCTTCACATTTAACACGAAAAACAACAAATATTTTGCATATAAATATAATATATCAACCAGTGGAATATTATGTTTTTATTTTAGCAAAAAACGAATAATTTGAATGCAGGGAGCTCGTCACGGCTTCATTAATGGGAAACAGGACGTGAAGGCGGCAGAGAAGCACTCTGTGGAGTGCATCGTTTTGTTAACTTTGGTTTATTATTTTGAGTTGTTTGGGATGCTGTAACAAACGGCCCTCTCGCAATATATTGCTTAACATCTATTGTTCACGCAATCAGCCTGCACGTATCAGAAGTTCCGTTCTCCAGCGTGGTTAGCGCTCACACTATAGTGTGTGTGTATGTATTGTGTACACACTATGTGTGCCGTGCCCGAGTGCCGACAGTGCAGTTTGTGTTCAAGCACGGAACAGAAGATGCTCTAAAATAAAACAAGCAAATATCCTGTTGATCTGTGCATCTGTACTCCAGTATATAATTTCAATATAGATGAATTATTGCTAAAGTTACTTGCCAAGAGGGGTAGTTTGACATACTTCATGTGTTTGCCCGTTCAGGCGGCTCGCGCGTGTCAGAGACGCGGCTGTATGTGCTCGCGCTGTTCACACGGAACAGAACACAACGCGCATGTACTGAAAGGAGTTGTCTTTCGCGCCCAAATGCTTTTTAATCACTTACATTTTGGCGGTGGGCGGAGATTGCTCTAGGCCACAGAGTGTTGAGCTCAGACAGGCTGCATCGAGCCAAATAGTGCATTTAAACATTAAATAATTTCACCTGTATTATTTATTCACCAATAAATAATGTCACATGTAAATAGTATGTTTGTTTGCATAATACAAAAAAATTATAATAATTTTTTATAATTATCGGCAAATCTGTTTTGAAAATGGCCGATATCGATAATCGTAAAAATGCTTAATATCGGCGCCGATAATCGGTCGACCCCTAATGCATTGTATTTTATCATATAGTATCATGTCATATATATCATGTCATTTGGCATATATATTATAGCATATATCTCAAAGTGCAATTTTATGAACTTATAATAATTGACACAGAAAGATTGAATATTTGTCTAACAATTTCAAAACTGCTAAAATGTGGTGAAATGAATGAATAATGACCAGTTACAGCATCAAGACTTATATTTTCTCTTAAGAGTTTTTTTTTTTTTAAATCAATATGAATTGCTTTTGTATGGCTGGAGTGATTGATTCGTGTGTAATTTGTCGTTGTGTCTGCAGTTTTGTCCAGGCTGATGGAGTCCCGAGCGCTGCTGCAGATGGAGTCCAGATTGAACACGGTCAGCGCTGAGATCAGAGACATCACCACAGCTGAACAGGGAGTCGTTAAAGCTCAGGTGTGTGTGTGTGTGTGTGTGTGTGTGTCTGTGTCTGTGTCTGTGTCTGTGTCTGTGTGTGTGACAGGGATGCTGGGGTCTACAAGTCAGTTTTAGTCACACCTGCTAGTGATGAGGGAATTGAGACTCTACCTGTCATGAAAGAGGTTGTATACGTGTGATTGGCCGCAGATTCTTGATTTAGTAGACGAGTTATCTTTGAAGTCATTCTTGCCTACAGTGAAGGTCCATTGTCTGTTCTCAATAGCTTATGTTCTGTTTGCACCTGGGGTTAAGATACGTTTGATCCGATCACAAGTGGACAGCGTTAAATGCAGGTGTATGGGGTATAATAAAATGTAATAAAATAAGTGAGCGAGTTTATTTCTTTTTACCATTACCACCATTATTTATTAATTCAGACCATTTTGCGGGTGAGGAGCGTACACTAAATCTAGAGGAGAGATTCATTGTGTGAACAGAGTAATAGGCCAGTCATAGCAGAATGGAGGCATTGCCTCCTCTCATGTGATTTACACCCAATCATAGTCAGATACCCTGCACCAATCTCACCGCACACTTTAGTGGATCTGTTGAGACTCTGAGGACTCTGGCCAGGCTAATACAATATGTGACCCTGGACCACAAAACCAGTCAAAAGGGTTATTTTTTCACAATTGAGATGTATAAATCACATGAAAGCTGAATGAATAAGCTTTCCATTGATGTATGGTTTGTTAGGATCGGACAATATTTGACCGAGATAAAACTATTTGAAAATCTGTAATCTTAGGGGAACAAAAAAAATACAAAAATAAATATTGAGAAAATCACCTTTAAAGGGATACTCTATCCCAAAATGATAATTTTGTCATTATTCACTTACCCTCATGTCGTTACGAACCCATACAAGCTTTGTTCGTCTTCAGAACACAATTTGAGATATTTTGGATGAGAACCGGGAGGCTTGTGACTGTCCCATTGACTGCCAAGTAAATAACACTGTCAAGGTCCAGAAAAGTATTAAAAGCATCGCCAGGATACTCCATCTGCCATCAGTGGTTCAATCATAACGTTATGAAGCGACGAGAATACTTTTTTTGTGGAAATAAAACAAAAATAACAACTTTTATGATTTTTGGCATAAAAGAGAAATCTATAATTTTACCCCATACATCGTTTTGTTGGCTATTGCTACAAATATCCCCCAGCGACTTAAGACTGCTTTTGTGCTGCAGGGGCACATATAATCGATCACTGGAGTTACCGCTGTTGGTGTGAATGAGCCTTTAGTCTTTATTTCTCACAGTTGATTTAAATCATGTATTTTGTGGCAGGTTGTTGTTGTATTTACTCACCAAAGGCAGTTTATCCTCTGGTTCGGCGCTTGTTAACTCTGTGTGCTGGTTGTGTTGGTCTAGCATTGTGTCATACTTTATGTTAATTCTCTGTTTGGATCTCTGCTTGATCCATGTGTTCGGTCTCTTATCTGACGTTAGCGTTTGGTTTTTGGATGCTTTCTTTACTTACATGAATGATGGGAAAAACGCCAATGACTAAGATGACAAAACAAGCCAAAGTGAGCAAACGCTGGCTGGCATTTGTTTTAAGTTCTCTAAATATTTATACTAGCTGTGTTGGTCTCTGGCCTGAGTCGGGCGATGCCCACGTGGCACAGAAGAGCTTCTGATGGCCGTCTGCACTGCTCTCACCAGCCCACACTAACAGACAGAATATGACTCTACGTCCAGCTATGTAATGTCTGTCTTACACGAGAGCTGGTTATGGACTGTGAGAAGCAGAAACTCCTGTTTTAGCCGTGACTTGTTTCTGTGGAAGTGCTCTTTGGAGGGTTTTTAGGTGATTGTGGGTTGAGCTGTGTCTCCATCTGCGGGTGTGAATAAAGAACTGCACTCTGAGGATCTAAAGATGATTGCATGCATGTGAGTGGATACTAAGTATGGGTTTCCAAGATGGGTTTTCATGGAAAAATGTGTGTGTGCATGGCATTTTTGTAGAAATGAATTGGTAAACGTTTGCACATTTTCAGCAGTAGTTCAACAATGTGTACAGTAAGCAAAACACAATTTAAATACATGAATACACATGTTTACATATCAAACATAACCAAAACCAGCATATCCAAGTCTCAATTCAACAGAATTTGCCATGCCATAAAAAATAGAAATGCGAAATAAATTGTAAAAAAAAACAAACATATATATATATATATATATACAAATAGTTTTTTGTGAATTTAGTATTTTTTCATGTCATTACATTGTTTAGACCATAAGATAAAAATAGAAAAATAACATTTTGGGAAAATTATATTTTATTCATATTTTATTCTATGTCCTCTGTAACTGCTTTTCCCATTAAACTCAGTGTATACACTGTATCTAATTTGCATATTCATATTTTGCTGTTGGGACAACATGTTGAAAAAATTATTGTCATAATGGGAGTAAAAAGTGGCCAGATTTTCATAATAATATCTAATATTTCATAAGACAATTAATAAATAATACATTTTCTTATTCAATTCTTATCTCTCCCAAAATGCATAATAAACATGCTTTTAGTCCTGGTGTCCTCTACAGTGGACATGTATGAAACGATGTCCTGTTTCATAACAGCAAGTCATATTTGAATTTGAAAACCCATAACATTTTCCTCAGATTTTTCTTTATGACAAACAATTTTTAAATTATTCATATTTAAATGACAATTGCAAAATATAATCTCATTTCCATTAGGATGTAAGATTTTTCACTAAATTAAATGTAGCCATCTTTAAAGACCAAGGAGAGCGTGAGTTCAGGGTGAAACTACCAAACTTTTAGTATCTCTATGAAGCGCTGAGTGTGCTCTGTACAGGACATCCAGACTTATAACTGTGACACGTGAGGTCTCAGAGAGATACACTCAAATAGAATGTCCACTACAGAGGCACAGACTCCACAGCTGGGTCTCAGGAGGATATATATATATCATTTTTTTTATCTCATTATCTGGTATTTTAAAGACACTTGCTAACCTTCGCACGCAGTCGTGATGAACTGTGATGCATGATTTTATTTTATATATTTTAAATGAATAAATTCCTGATTTTTTTTTTAAATCAGATATATATTAGTTTTGTGTGGTGTTATCTTAGTATTATACACTATTATAGTATTTATTCATTAGCATTTTTTTGTAATGCACATTTTTATTAGCATTTAGTATTTAGTAATAATTGTAATATTAAAATATATATTTTTTTGCTTTTATTTTCCTTTCAGTTCTCATTTTCATCATTATTTTGATGTGCTTTTGCCATTTTATTATGTTTAATGTTTCTATTTAGATTTTATTTCACTTTTAGTAATTCCACTTCAGTTTATTTCAGTTAGTTTCCAGGGCAAAATTTCTAATTTTAAGTATTTTCTCTTTTTAATCTTATTTCATCAAAATGTATATTTTAGATTTAAATTAATTTAGTTAACAAATATTTTAACAGATGCATTTTTTTAAAACAATAATAACCAGTTTTGTGTCCCAAATGTGGTCAAGTATTATGCAAACAATACGCTTTCTAGAATTACTTGATTCTATTTGCTATGTTAATGTTTCATTTCTGTATAGTTTCTCTAGTTTATCAAACTGTTGTTACTTGAAAGTCAGTTGATCATAACTTTACAGCATAACTGCAATGGTTTGACTCAGGATTAGTTATGAGTATTAATGATTTAAAGTATGACCCGGTGAACTCTAGTTATGGCTCTTCTGGGTGACGTAGTTTGGCATGTTTTCTAGGCTCTTTGTGCTGAGATGGAGCAGCAGCGGCAGAAGGTGTCGGAGGCAGCGGAGCAGCAGGCCTGGACCGAGCTCTCCACCACCGCCCAGGATCAGCTCAGCATGCTGCAGTGCATTCTGGGTAGCATGAAGGACACCAAGGTGAGAGCTGTGCCATCAGACTGATTGAGATGAGTGTCTTTGCATGGATGTCATGTGTTTTGATGGTGGTGTTGATGTGGATCAGGTGAAGAGTGAGGTGGTGCAGCGTTGGCTGGATGCGGTTGAGGAGCTGATGTCTCGAGACACCAGCGGCTTCAGTCATGGCGACAAACTACAGGAAGAACTCAACCAGTGCAAGGTCAGAGGTCAACGCATTCAATAAGTCATTAATGTGGAAGAGTGCTGTCGAATAATCCAGCTAGTTAAATAAAAGCCTCAGGTGTACTCAAAGCAAGATATATTTTTTTCTTCATTTCGGGCTAAAAAAAAGTTTGACTATTTCTGCGGTAGACTGTTATATATGTTGCACACTTTCCTCTCAATAACAAAATAAATGCACAACAGACTTGCCAGCGGTGAGTAAATAGCAGTTAAATGAATAGTTCAGCCAAAAATGCAAATTTGCTGTTAGTTTACTCGCCCTCATGCAAGATGTAGGTGACTTGTTTTCTTGAGTAGAACAGATGATTTTGAGCTGAAACTGGTTCTTGGTGATTTATAAAGTGAAAGTCAATGGCTACTGGCACTTTGAGAGTCAAGAAAAGCATATCAGGGAACACAAAATGAATACCCGTGGCTCCTGGCCATATATTGAGGTCTTATGAAGCAAAACGATTGGTCTGTGCAAGAAACTAAACATTAAATTCGACCCTGGACCACAAAACCATTCTTAAGGGTCAATTTTTACTAATTGAGATTAACACATCATCTGAAAGCTGAATAAATTATAATTCATCTTTCCATTGATGTATGGTTTATGATCGGACAATATTTGTGAGATACAACTATTTGAAAATCTGTAATCTGAGGATGCAAAAGAAAAAGATTGTATTATTTTGACCCATACAGTGTATTTTTGGCTATTACTACAAATATACCCCAGCGACTTATGCTGTGTGCTCCAGGTTCACATATATAACATTATTACCTGTAATCCAGAGCCTCGGGCAACAAGGAAATCCAATTATTTTCTGTTAATGGGTTCTTCTGGACAGTTAGTTTTAATTATCTTGTTCAATTCACTAGTTCATGTAATCATGCAGTGTAAATATACGCAATTATATAATTAAAGCACCCAATTATTATGTTTCTAAAGCATATAATGGGAATAAACCAGTTTCCATCAGCTCACCTTTTCACGTAAACGAAGAGAAACAATCAAAACGTTGATTTGGCCACTTCATTCAAGTGCTCGGTTCATGCATGTTCATATCAGCGGCTCATTGTCTTCAGTCCGAGTCGAACTGTTTCCTCAGTTCAGTGACTGTCGGAGGAACTGGAGCACCGAATGATTCATTCATCATAGGATCAGATATGCAGCTATTTTGGCTCATTTCGAGTCAAGTGATCAATGGATTTGATTGAGTTTTGATCTGTGCTGCTCAGATTTGATGAACTGATTCAACTAGTTCACTAACAAGAATTGGTTCAAAAGAATGATTCATTCTCGAACTGAACATCATTTCGGACCGTTTGTCTGAGGCTCTGGATTACAGGTAATAATGTTGTAAATAATGGTTAGTTTCTTGCACAGACTGGTCGTTTTGCTTCATAAGATCTCAATATATCGCCAGCAGCCGTATTAATTTTGTGTTGTCTGATATGCTTTTTTTGACTCTTAAAGTGAAGGTAGCCATTGATTTGCATTTTATCAAGGACCTCAGTTTCAGCTAAAAATCTTCTTTTCTGTTCTACTGAATAAAAAGGTCATCTACATCTGGGATGGCCTGAGGGAGAGTAAATTAACAGGTGAACTATCCTCTTAAGAAAGCATCTGATCATAGCAATGTGGATTTGTTTGCATGAGCATGTGATTCGAAACGCCATGTTATACAATAGATTGCTTTAACGCAAGCAACTTTACAGTATTAACCTTAAATAAGCAGCTTTCAGTTCAAATTACACTTCAATTGATAGTTTTCAGTCACGTGACCAGCTCGAAGACCTGGAGGGAAAAACATCCAAAGAACTGCTGCACAAGACTGTCAATTTAACATCTGTTTCACAGCCGCAAATATTTAATCATCTCTCAAAAGAATAAAACAAAGCTATTTCTGAACAAAATGCAAGTTTTGGCCATTTGCAATTCATATTAAGCACCCACGGCAATATTTCAATCATAAACAGTGCAACAAAACGTTGTAAAAACACTTAAAGTGCAGGTAATTTATTTAAAACGGTAATATTAAAAGATCAAATTCAGTAATCCCCACATTAATGATGCATAGTTTACACAGACAAGCAGATGAGGCCGGGAACGTGAACGCAGTCTGCTTAACGGTTCAGTGTTTTCCTTCTAAGGGTTTTCAATGGGAAGCCTTTTAATGTGAAACTTTGCACATTGCGTTTATATTCTGGCTTCATCCTCTTGCCTGCACAAAATATACATCATCAATAAGGTCCACTGAATCTCGCCTAGTGCTGGGCGGTATGACCAAAAATGTATATCACGGTATTTTTCAAAATTATACCGGTTTCATAGTATATGACGGTATTAATTTTTCTCATGCATGACCAGGTGTTAAGCACATTTACTGACTGAGAGAGGAAAACCTGCAGTAGATTGACTTACAATGCCATATTTTAGTGTCATGATGAGCGAATATTGTAGAAACATTCCACACTAAATAGTGACTAAACACGACCCATTAATACATGTTAACAAGGAGTCACTCTCATTTATAATCGCGGCATCGTCTGATAAAATCAACATGCATCTAACTAACTTTACACTAAAGAGCGGCTATGTGATAGTTTTGGCAGCATCTGAGTAACAAAAAACTAAACAAAAAGGGCATAATATTCCCAGACGATCTATGCTCATATTTGAGCACTCAAGCGACAGGTGCTTGGAAACGCTGTTTTGTACTGCTTTACTGACGGCTCTGCTGCAGTACGGCCGGCTGAATGCACTGCTTCTTCTCCGCCGCGGCGCTCGCTGCACAGAACAGACGCCGACAGAGAAAACACTGTTTCTCCAAAATAGTTGCTAGGTTTGTCAGTTTGTATATTCTATGGAAAAAAGCCACTAATAGGGTCTGAAAGTTGTTAGCTTTAGTGCTAAAGTGGCGCTGGTGTGTGAGAGACGCACGCGGGAGCTTATGCAGTGGATGGTGGATATTTGTGGCGGTTGATGTGGATATTGTGGATGACTTCTCTCTCATCACATTCTACGAGTGCTACAGCTTCAGTTTCAGAACTTTCACGCTTAGTAACACACACAGCTGTATCCTAGCCACATGCAATAGTGAAAAGAGACCCCTCTCTAACAGTGCCGCGTAACGAACGTTATTTAAATGACACCGGTATTGCGGTATTTAAAAAATTCATATCATAAGGAAAATAAACACCGGTATTCGGTATGTTCCGGTATACCACCCAGCACTAAACTCGCCTTTTAATATCTGCTTTTTACTACATTATTACTTGATGCACTCTGTGTAAAAGTAACTGGCGGTCAGTGGAGCAGTGGTTTTGCCCTCCAGGTGGGCGTTCCTATAAGACTGACGTCACGTGAGAACTATCAATCAGCTCTCCAGAGTTTGCTTTTACTTGTGGACGTCTGATGGACTGAAACACTCCAAGTGAGCTTTCTTCGACTTTGTTCACACTAGTTTGTTCTTTGATTTCACTTGAAGTATATAGGGTCCCTAAAGCTGCTAGTTTTACGGTTTCTAGCTGTTTGGCGCTGGTTTAGTTGGTTTATCAGCAGGTCCAGGGTTGTCTTGGTTAACTGTGGCTGAGCTGGTGGTGGACTTGTTGAGCTGGTTTGCTAAACATAGTTTCAACTGGTTGAGAAATCAGCTGAAGTTGACGGTTGAGCAATTGCCTCGGCAAAACCAAAACGTTAGAGTTTCCCTGAAGTTTGAGATGTGTCTTTGCAGGAGCTGGTGAGTGAGATGGAGAGCGTGGACTCGTCTCTGAAGCAGATAAAGGAGAACGTGGCGGCCGTGCAGCAGAGCTCAGTACCGGGTCTGATCCGCTGGGGGCAGAAGGAGCTGGACGACAGTCAGAGACGCTGGGACACGCTCAGTAAAGAGGTGAGAAAGATAACGACTGGTGCTCTTAACATCTATTAGCTACAATTCAAGTAGAAACCGTTCAGTAAGCCACTTCCCAACCCGGCTTGATTCAAGAACATGTTCTTCTGGGAGAAGTCATGTTAGGTGGATGTTGTTTGCAGTTGTTGAGGCGCGAGGAGCGTGCGAGTGAAGGCCAGGAGAAAGTGCTGAATCTGAAGAAAGACGTGGCGGAGATGCGCGAGTGGATGATTCAGGTGGACGAGGAGTTTCTCATGAGAGACTTTGAGTACAAGAGCCCAGAGGAGCTGGAGGAGGCGCTGCAGGAGATGAAGGTGCGTACAGCTTGAACATAACAGATCTTTAATAACTTTCTTTATTAAGACTGATGCATTATATATTGTATTGCTTATTAATGTACAGCTATACTTTTTTATTTTCCAATGCTATGTTAGTATTGTTTATATTGTTATAGCATTTATTAATTTAATTAGTTTTTTTATATTTATTTTTTATTTCAATTTTAGTTTTAGGAATGTTGTTTATGTGCTTTTTGTAATGTATTGTTTTTTATCTCTATTTAGATACAATTTTATTTCCCCAGTTTTAGTCATTTTAGTACTTCAACAAATTTTTTGTTAGTAGCAAATGCAACATTTTTAATGTTTACGTTTTTCATATAAATTGATATTTTAGTTCAGCTTAGTTTTTTTATTAACGTATGATTTAAATATGTTCAATATGTATCAAATATGTTTTATGTTTACTTTTGATTATACATAAACAAGTTATCATTATATATTGTTTGTTAAACATTTATTAGTAACAATTCATGTAAAGTTGTACCTTTTTATGATTTAAAATAATTTCGAGCATGTCGTAAATGCCAAATAGTTTTGTATCATGTACGAATATGTTTTATATTATTGGTTCATTGTGAATGTGTTATTTATGTTTAGTTTATTTTTCAAATCTGTATTATTGAATTTATTTAGTTATTTTTTTCTGAAGCCATGACAGTGTTAGTCAAGTGTCTCGTGCCAAAGATTTTTCGTGATAGTTGTCTTTCTTGTGTCTTAACTTTTATTTATTTATTTATTATTAACATACTTACTTGCTTAAAGACTTTTATGTGCATGTTCTCTCCTTCCGTGTTTTAGAGGGCTAAAGAGGATGTGTTACAGAAGGAAGTGCGTGTGAAGATTTTGAAGGATAGTGTTAATGTACTGATTAGTAAGACCCCCTCTGGTGGTCCTGACCTGAACCCTGAGCTCACTGATGTGCTGCAGGACTACCAGAAACTTTGTGATCGCTTCAAGAGCAAGTGCCACACGCTTGAGGTACACACACACACACACACACACACACACACACATACACTCGCGCACACACACACACACACACACACACACACACACACACACACACACGTTGGTTTTTATGGTTTATGGGGACTCTCCATAGGCGTAATGGTTTTTATACTGTACAAACTGTATGTGCTATTGCCCTACACCTACCCTACACCTAAACTTAGCCCTCACAGGAGACAGTGCATTTCAACTTTCCCCCCAAAAAACGCACACTGTATGATTTATCACATTTTAAATTATGGGGACACTGAAAATGTCCTCATAAATCACCTTCTCCTTGTAATACCAATGTCATAGCCAGGTCATTATACAAATTTGTGTCCTCATAAACCACATAAACATGCACACACACACACACACACACACACACACACATATTTACACTCGCGCACACACACACACACACACACACACATACATTCACACGCATGCACACACACACTCTCACACACACACACACACACACACACACACACACACACACTCGCGCGCACACAACACACACACACACACATACATTCACACGCACACACACACACACACACACACACACACACACACACACACACACACACACACACACACTCGCCCACACACACACACACACACACACACACAGCCCTGCTCCAGATGTGGTTTGGTTCCTCTTTGGATGTGTAGCTGAGATCTGATGTGTTTGTGCTGATGTTCAGGAGGTGTGGTCCTGCTGGATCGAGCTGCTGCAGTATCTGGATGTGGAGTCTGGCTGGTTGAACACGCTGGAGGAGAAATTTCAAGCCACTGAAAACATCCCAGAAAACACAGAGTCTGTCAGCGAGGCTCTGGAGGTAACGGCTTTCATGTGAAGGTGTGGTCAAGCACGCTTGACACATTTTTGCAGCCAAAATCCAGTCATTTCAATATCAATCCACATCATTGGGAATTTCAAGTGAAGGTGAATAGGGTTGGGAATCGAAAATCAAGATTAGGATTCTTAAGGTCATGAATCTTATACTTCGATTCCACCTTTCGATTTCTGTTTTTCTATCTAATCTAAACTCTTCAATGTTTGGCTTCGATCAGAAGCCGTACCAGCTATGTATAATATCTGTGATGAGCTAAACATGTTGCACGAGAGGTGTCACCATCAACATGTCAAAGCATTTTAATTTAACAGATCGTTAAAAGATCACAAACAACAGCACAGCGTCATTATTTATGTTACAAACATTTAAATAATCACAGAAGTACGGGGATAGAAGTTTATAGTTTGGAAATAAACACTAAACCATAGCGGTCAAATTTGAAAAAAAAAAATCACCTTTTAAAAGTAATTTGACGCTTCAAATAAATATTTCTTGATTATGTTGTTATGCCAGCAGGTGGCTAAAAGTGGCTGTTAAAATGTATTTTTTCTTTGAATCATTAATTCAAGAGATTCATTTAAACTCTGATTAATCCAGTAATGAAACAAGCCACTGAATCATTCATTCAAAATTACATGTGATTTTGTTTAGCTGTCTAATGTTTTTTCTTCAGGATCACCACTAACGCCATAAAAACAAATAAATAAATCATCCAGAACCACGCAGCTCTATGTTGCACATGACCAGCTCTTAAACAAGTCCAGTTTTTAATGTTTCCAGATGAATTTTGTTCTTGGTATTCAGCAGCAACTATATGTTTTGCAAGAAGAGACGCATTTTTACAATTTTGAGATTTGAAAAATCATCTGAAAGCTGAACAAATTAGCTTCCCATTGATGTATGGTTTGTTATGATAGGACAATATTTTGCTGAGATTATAATTATTTGAAAATCGGAAATCTGAGGGTGCAAAAAAATGAAAACTTACTTAGAAAATCATCTTTAAAGTTGTCCGAATGAAGTACTTAGCAATGCATATTACTAATCAAAATTAAGTTTTGATATATTTACAGTAGGACATTTACAAAATATCTTCATGGAACATGATCTTTACTTAATATCCTAATGATTTTTGGAATAAAAGAAAAATTGATAATTTTGACCCATAACATTTATTGTTAGCTATTGCTACAAATATACCCCAGCGACTTAAGACTGCTTTTGTGCTCCAGGGTCACATATATGTATAATATCTAATTGTTTGACTTTCCACATTGGAATCAAAACTTGGAATCGTTAATAATTGGTTGATCAAATTCAAATAAGACCCAACTCTACTCCTCAAGTTCAAGCTGCTCACACAGATTTGCTGCACTGATCAACAGAAAGCGGCTTGGTTTGAAAGTGAAGCAGTGCTACATTATTGACAATAGATTGTTTTGCCCACAAAATGACCACACTTTAACCGTTACACATACAGTGTGACCACATCTTTTTGATTATGTCTGATTGTGGTTTGAGTGATCGGATCACGTTTTGGACACAGACTCGGATGTTAAAAGTATATCCGTGGTATAAATGGGAGTCCTGATGTGTCTCTCTTTCAGTCTCTGGAGTTGGTTCTGCGTCATCCGGGTGATAACAGGACTCAGATCCGAGAGCTGGCCCAGACTCTCATAGACGGAGGCATTCTGGATGAACTCATCAGCGTGAAACTGGAGAGCTTCAACTCACGCTACGAAGAACTGACTCAGCTGGTGTGTTCGTTTTGAACAAATCAAACGATTCACCAGAACTGATTCAGATTCATATGTGCAGTGTTACATTCATGTGTGTGTGTTGTAGGCTGCTGCACGTCAGATGTCTCTGGAGCAGAAGTTGGGGACTCTGAGAGAGAACGAGACGGCTTTACACACACTACAGACGTCCCTGACGCAGCTGGACCAAACGCTCACCTCGTACCTCACCGACCGCATCGACGCCTTCCAGCTGCCTCAGGAAGCTCAGGTATGAGCTCCTCGTTCACCAAACATGCCACAAACCACACACTACTGACACGGTGACATACTCACGATTTCCAAAAACCAACGACAGATGTATCATTATATTAATTGTATAATACTCTTTGACTCTTGTGCCTTTAACATGAAGTGCCAGTTTTACTAAACAAGGCAGATTAGCGCGAGAGCGCAATTACAAAACCGCATCGATGGGCGTGGAGATTTCTGCCGGTGATTTACTAACAACCGTGCAAATTAAATAACACAGACGCAACATCTCATTTACATATCAACCAACGCAATGTACCAAGCCCAGCACAAATTAGAGCAGATGCTAATAAACAATAAATAAACAAAGAAGCCACAGTATGTTGAAAATAACCGGAGGCCAAAAAATGAAGGGTTGCCACAGTTTTGAACATTACCCATGGTTTTATTATAGTAAAAATGTAGTAATCATGGTTTTATTATAGTAAAAATGTAGTAATCATGGTTTTATTATAGTAAAAATGTAGTAACCATGGTTTTATTATAGTAAAAATTTAGCAACCATGGTTTTATTATAGTAAAAATTTAGTAACCATGGTTTTATTATAGTACAAATTTAGCAACCATGGTTTTATTATAGTAAAAATGTTGTAACCATGGTTTTATTATAGTAAAAATGTAGTAACCATGGTTTTATTATAGTAAAAATGTAGTAACCATGGTTTTATTATAGTAAAAATGTAGTAACCATGGTTTTATTATAGTAAAAATGTAGTAACCATGGTTTTATTATAGTAAAAATGTAGTAACCATGGTTTTATTATAGTAAAATTTAGTAACCATGGTTTTATTATAGTAAAAATGTAGTAACCATGGTTTTATTATAGTAAAAATGTAGTAACCATGGTTTTATTATAGTAAAAATGTAGTAACCATGGTTTTATTATAGTAAAAATGTAGTAACCATGGTTTTATTATAGTAAAAATGAAGTAACCATGGTTTTATTATAGTACAAATTTGTAACCATGGTTTTTTTATAGTAAAATGGTTTTATTATAGTAAAAATGTAACCATGGTTTTATTATAGTAAAAAAAATTGTAACCATGGTTTTAGTTTTATTATAGTAAAAATGTAGTAACCATGGTTTTATTATAGTAAAAATGTAGTAACCATGGTTTTATTATAGTAAAAATGTAGTAAACATGGTTTTATTATAGTAAAAATGTAGTAACCATGGTTTTATTATAGTAAAAATGAAGTAACCATGGTTTTATTATAGTAAAAATTTTGTAACCATGGTTTTTTTATAGTAAAAATGTAGTAACCATGGTTTTATTATAGTAAAAAATGTTGTAACCATAGTTTTATTATAGTAAAAATGTAGTAACCATGGTTTTATTATAGTAAAAATGTAGTAACAATGTTTCATTATAGTAAAAATGTAGTAACCATGGTTTTATTATAGTAAAAATGTAGTAAACCATGGTTTTAGTTAAAAATTATAAACATATAGTAAAAATGTAGTAACCATGGTTTTATTATAGTAAAAATTTAGCAACCATGGTTTTATTATAGTAAAAATTTAGTAACATGGTTTTAATAGTACAAATAGCAACCATGGTTTTAATAGTAGAAATGTAGTAACCATGGTTTTATTATAGTAAAAATGTAGTAACCATGGTTTTATTATAGTAAAAAAAATTGTAGCCATGGTTTTATTATAGTAAAAATGTAGTAACCATGGTTTTATTATAGTAAAAATGTAGTAACCATGGTTTTATTATAGTAAAAATGTAGTAATAGTAAAATGTAGTAACCATGGTTTTATATAGTAAAAATAGTAACCATGGTTTTATTATAGTAAAAAAAATTTAGCAACCATGGTTTTAATAGTAGAAATGTAGTAACCATGGTTTTTATAGTAAAAATAGTAAAAATGTAGTAACCATGGTTTTATTATAGTAAAAAAAACCATGTAGCCATGTAATAGTAAAAATGTAGTAACAATGGTTTTATTATAGTAAAAATTTAGTAACCATGGTTTTATTATAGTAAAAATGTAGTAACCATGGTTTTATTATAGTAAAAATGTAGTAACCATGGTTTTATTATAGTAAAAATAGTAACCATAGTATTAAGTGAAAATGTAGTAACCATGGTTTTATTATAGTAGTTTAGCCATGGTTTTATTATAGTAAAAATGTAGTAACCATGGTTTTATTATAGTAAAAATGTAGTAACCATGTTTTAATAGTAAAAATGTAGTAACCATGGTTTTATTATAGTAAAAATGTAGTAACCATGGTTTTATTATGTAGTAACCATGGTTTTATTATAGTAAAAAAGTGTTGTAAAAATGTAGTAACCATGGTTTTAGTTTTATTATAGTAAAAATGTAGTAACCATGGTTTTATTATAGTTTTATTATAGTAAAAATGTAGTAACATGGTTTTATTATAGTAAAAATGTAGTAAATGGTTTTATTATAGTAAAAATGAAGTAACATGGTTTTATTATAGTTTTAACCATGGTATAGTAAAAATGTAGTAACCATGGTTTTATTATAGTAAAAATTTTGTAATAGTAAAAATGTAGTAACCATGGTTTTATTATAGTAAAAATGTAGTAATCATGGTTTTATTATGGTAAAAATGTAGTAACCATGGTTTTAGTATGGTAACAATGTAGTAACCATGGTTTTATTATAGTAAAAATGTAGTAACCATGGTTTTAGTATGGTAACAATGTAGTAACCATGGTTTTATTATAGTAAAAATGTAGTAACCATGGTTTTATTATAGTAAGAATATAGTAACCATAGTTTTATTATAGTAAAAATGTAGTAACCATGGTTTTATTGTAGTAAAAATATAGTAACCATAGTTTTATTATAGTAAAAATGTAGTAACCATGGTTTTATTATAGTAAAAATGTAGTAACCATGGTTTTAGTATGGTAACAATGTAGTAACCATGGTTTTTTGGCGTATTAATAACCATTTGTATAACCACAGTTTTACTACAAATACCACTGTTAAACTATAGTGTAGCAAAACCATGGTTAATTTGTGGTTAACTATAGTAACTATGGTGTTTTGGGTTAATTTTCGTAAGGGCTGGTATTGCGTGACTCCTAGATGAGGGTTCAAAGTCATCTTTTATTTCCTGAAGCAAATAAAAAATAACATGGCTTGGAAAACAATATGTTCGGATAATGTGTTCTTTCCAAATAAATTCATACGTGTGGAAAAAATCCTCTCCCTTCTCTCTGCGGTGCCTCGACCAGCAACAAACTGCATCTATTTCAAGCACAAAATAGTATAAGACGTGCTTTTTTGGGCGTTAAATAACGGCGCAAATGCCAGTAATTTAACGAGTGCAATCGTTAGTAAATCTCGTTGCGTGATTCATTTTAATATCTCCTCATAAATATTGCGACTGAAAGGGAAACTCCTACAAATGCATATTCAATAAGGTCAGGTGCACAAATAACCGTCTACGCCGTTTCAGTGCTAATTCTTCACTGCGCGTCTTTAGTAAAACCTGACAGTGCTATTGTAACGCCAAAACACGGTTTGCGCTGGCGCATGCTGTTAGTAAAAGTGGCCCTAAAAATGCTCTCTGCAGGACATTCAGGCGGAGATCGCAGTCCATGAGGCCACGCTGGAGGATCTGAGGAGGAGGAATGTAGGTAACGTCCCTCCGACTGTCCCAGAGGGCAAACCAGTGCGAGGAGGAACCCAACTGGACCAGTTACAGGTGAGACACAATGTTGCCCCCGCAGGACAGGTGCGTTAATGCAAATCACTAGATAATTTTTTTTCACGCTGTTCATACCTCACCCGGTTTAGTTAATTGACCGTTCGCAAAGACCCGCCCTCTTTAGTTACTGTTGCCGTCTCTGACAAACCGTGTCGCTCTCACACTACACTCACGTTCTCCCGCAGTGAAAAATACATTGCAGAGCAAAGAGAAAACTGACAACACACCGACAGAGCAGGTTACTTCTGATATGAAACAAGGTCTCAGGACCCTCAGCTTTTAAATTGAGTCATTTATAAAGAAATTCTAACAATAAACACTGTTTTGTGTCTCTTCAATGTGTCGTGACAGATCCGTGTATTGCCTCAGTTCAAACACGTGAACCGATCGTCTTTCCATATTTACTTAAAGCACAAAATCAACATGAATAAACATCAGAAAGTGTTTTATTTAAACTGCAGAGCACATCATTAAACACAAGTTTTAGTCCACCGAAGTTAATTTGCTCTTCTGTCTGATTTGTGGTGAAGGCTGGAAGAGATATAGCTGCAGCTATATACTGGACATGCACATCTACATATATTCAGAGCCAACAATATCACGTGAAACCTATACAAATGGTTTTAAAAAGCACATCGCCATCGTTTCATCACTTTAAGAGTGTCGCAGTGACCGTCTTTTTGCAGTAAAGGACCTGTGACCTGTTTAAGGACCTGGGACCTGTTTAATGAGAGGGAAGATGACATGAAGCGATGCGAGGAGAGCTGCATTGAAAACAGATGAGCGCACATGTGCATATATACAGCTCCCGATCAGGGCTGAGTTCACGGGATTTTGTCCACAGAATGATAAGAGCACACGTTTTAACATTCTTTTATTATTTAACACTCAGTATTTATCTTGAGCGCTGCAAGTCATGCATACAGCGACGGTGTTTTGTCGATTTGTGCTACCCTCTCAGATTTAGCTTCCAGCATGATATTAATAAGGTGTGAGGTTTTATTAACATGTACACCTACCCCTTACAGTGTTGATAGCAAATTCTGATATTCAGTCATTTACTGTGCAATGCCCCGGGGTCGGTTGCATAAACTGCTTAGACTAGTCTTTAAAAATTAATAAATTATTTTGTTATTTAAGACAGGTCATAACATTATAAAGTAATTTATAAACTGGGAGAATGATCTAGTTTTAATCCAGCGTCTGATTACACTTGGCTTGCTACTAGTTGGTCAAACTAGTTCTCAGTCTTAACATAGTGGCTATGTTTATGCATCTGTTCCCAGTTTTTCCTCCGTAACATGAACAAGATCGTCCAGTGTATGATGCCTAGCGGTTTTAGATCTGTTCAGATTTTAATAGCAGTTTTCAAGCGTTGAAGTTTATCTTGTGTATGTCGGTTTTGTTTAGCGGAGACTCCGTGAGATTAGTACCAAGTTCCAGTTGTTCCAGAAACCGGCCAACTTTGAGCAGCGAATGCTGGACTGCAAGAGGACTCTGGAAAACGCTAAAGCCGAACTTCACATCCTGGACCTGAAAGACACACAGCCAGAGGAGATCCAGACGCACCTGACCGGATGCATGGTGAGAAAACACACAGGCATTGTTATGATTTATTTACTATTATAGTACGTATTCATATTTTGAATTGGCTTTTTTAATTGTATGGTTTTCATTTCGTTTTAGTTGAAGTTTTAGCAATTTTTATGTATTTTTTTTTTCTATGTGTAATCTATTTTATTTAATTGTATTAATTGTAGTACTTTAACTTATTTACATTTAATTGTTTTTTACTTGTCTTCCAGTTACCAAAATATTTTTTTAATAGTTTATTTTACAGTTACACTGAAAAACACACCTCATGGACTCTCACACTGCTTGTGCTTTATGCATGCGTGTTGTTTTGATAAATGCAGAAACTGTATAAGATCCTGAGCGAGGTGAAACTGGAGGTGGAGACGGTGATTAAAACAGGAAGACAGATCGTACAGAAACAGCAGACGGAAAACCCTAAAGGAATGGACGAACAACTCACCGCCCTCAAATTACTCTACAATGAGCTGGGAGCTCAGGTCTGCGCACATTTACACACACATGGTTAACTGCCATAAAGTCTCGAGACGTGTTTTTTAAAAGTTGAACTTACGTTAATATTAAATGGCGTTCAATGCATGCGGCTCTCGAGTGCTGCGGTGATAGATGTCCCTCTAGAACATGCCATAAATATGTGATCTGTGTGAACAGCTTGGTTCCTTGGCTTTTGATTTTATTTTGAATAAACAACGCTGTAGCACCGCATCCAGTGGCTTCAACAAAAAAAAAAAGCATTAAAATGCAACGACACCTACATCGTCGTCACATCTTGTGTACCACTGATAAGGCACCCTGACGCGCACGTAAATTCGAATTCAATGTTTTTGCATTCGAATGTGGATAATTATTTTAAATTACACGAATATTCAAAAATCAAATGTTTTATTTTTTTGACAGCCCTACTGTACACATTTACACACATGTTTAAAACCGCAATAAAGCAACACGTGCATGTTTTTTTTTTTTTTTTTACTTAAGGTTTTAGATGATAAAAATAAAGGTTACATTCAGCCTCCACATCCTCAGTTTTTCTACTTTTCACCACCCAATCAGTTTCCAGTGGCAGAAATGCATCATATTACAAAAGTAAAATGAGTTAGGAAAGCTATTTTGTGTGGTTAGGTGACTGAGGGGAAGCAGGATTTGGAGAAGGCCTTGTCTCTGTCTCAGCGGCTGCAGAAGGACAGCGCCACCCTGCAGGCCTGGATGAGTCACACTGAGACTCCGCTGAAAGAGAAGCTCAGCACAGGAGACATGCCTGCCGATATCGAGACGGAGATCACATGGGCTAACGTGAGTGTTTGACAGTCGCTCGCTCACGGAGTCTTTACACCGAGTGTGTGTTACATGAGTGTTTGTCTGTAGGGTATGTTAAAGGAGTCTGAGCGTAAGAAGAGCGATCTGTCAGTGGTGATGGAGAACAGCGCCGCCCTGCAGGCCTTGGTGGAGGGCAGCGAGGCTCAGCTGGAGGATCAGCTGTTTGAGCTGAATGAGGACTGGGAGCGTGTGCACACGCTGATCGAGGACTGGCTCAGTGCTGTTCTGGTGAGTGACTGCTTGAACTTACATCACGCAGTTAACTCATTTAGGTTCACATCATCCCAACAACTGCTTCATTCAGTTCTGTGTGATTTGTCAAGACTGATTAGAAGAATAACAGCACATGACACACACACGCGCGCATACACACGCACACACAAACACGCACGCACACACACAGACATTTTTAGTTTTGCCTATTATATTTCACATTTACGTTACTTAAAGATGCTGTATCATGCATGCTCTCTGTGTGTCTGTGTGGTGTGTGTGTGTGTGTGTGTGTTGTGTAGAATCACCGGCGTGAGGTGGAGATGTTTGATGAGAGTTTGGCTCATATTAGCACATGGCTCTATCAGACGGAGATACGACTGGATGAGATGGAGAAGATGCCTGCTGTTGAGAAAGAGAGAATGATGAAGGTGAAAATAAAACACACACACAGACACACAGACACTCAGCCAGACAGACACTCAGACAGACAGACACTCAGTCAGTCACACTCAGTCAGTCAGTCAGTCAGACAGACAGACGGACACTCAGACAGACAGACGGACACTCAGACAGACAGACGGACACTCAGACAGACAGACGGACACTCAGACAGACAGACGGACACTCAGTCACTCAGACAGACAGACGGACACTCAGACAGACAGATGGACACTCAGTCACTCAGACAGACAGACGGACACTCAGACAGACAGACGGACACTCAGTCAGTCAGTCAGACAGACGGACACTCAGACAGACAGACGGACACTCAGACAGACAGACAGACAGACGGACACTCAGTCAGACAGACAGACAGACAGACAGACACTCAGTCAGTCAGACAGACGGACACTCAGTCAGTCAGACAGACGGACACTCAGTCAGACAGACAGACGGACACTCAGTCAGTCAGACAGACGGACACTCAGTCAGACAGACAGACGGACACTCAGTCAGACAGACACACTCAGACTCAGACAGACAGACGGACACTCAGACAGACAGATGGACACTCAGACGACAGACAGACGGACACTCAGACAGACAGACGGACACTCAGTCAGTCAGACAGACACACTCAGACAGACAGACACTCAGACAGACAGACACGGACACTCAGACAGACAGACAGACGGACACTCAGTCAGACAGACGGACACTCACTCAGACAGACAGACACTCAGTCAGACAGACGGACACTCAGTCAGTCAGACAGACGGACACTCAGTCAGACAGACAGACGGACACTCAGTCAGACAGACAGACGGACACTCAGTCAGACAGACAGACACTCAGACAGACAGACACTCAGACAGACACTCAGACAGACAGACAGACAGACAGACAGACACAGACACTCAGACAGACAGACAGACAGACAGACAGACAGACAGACAGACAGACAGACACTCAGTCAAACAGACAGACAGACAGACAGACAGACAGACAGACAGACAGACAGACAGACAGACAGACACTCAGTCAAACAGACAGACACTCAGACAGACAGACAGACAGACAGACACTCAGACAGACAGACAGACAGACAGACAGACAGACAGACAGACACTCAGACAGACAGACACTCAGATAGACAGACACTCAGACAGACAGACACTCAGTCACAGACAGACACTCAGACAGACAGACAGACACTCAGATAGACAGACACTCAGATAGACAGACACTCAGACAGACACTCACAGAGACAGAGACACGCACACACACGCACACACACGCACACACACACACAGACACGCACGCACGCACACACCCACACACACAGACTTGATTATTTGTGTCTTTTCAGTGAACGTGGATATTCAACAAGATTGGTTGGATCA
Organism: Schizopygopsis malacanthus; assembly: GCA_027474115.1. Classification (NCBI taxonomy): domain Eukaryota; kingdom Metazoa; phylum Chordata; class Actinopteri; order Cypriniformes; family Cyprinidae; genus Schizopygopsis; species Schizopygopsis malacanthus. The sequence continues at coordinate 301,018 of JAPDDM010000029.1, forward strand.
TAAATGTTAGGCTACAATATTGTTGGTTAATATTATTTTTGCTCTGCCCCATGACCAAGATTATATCAGCAGCAAAGAAAATGTTTCAGTGACAGAGAAAGTAATTACATTTTGATAGAAGATGATAAAAACAAACTCTTTTTTTCTTGTCTAGTGAAGCATGATTGCATTAAGCTGCATTCATGTATTGAACCTGCTCTCTGTGTGTGTGGCAGGCTGTGCTGTGTGAGTTGGAGGGGATGAGCGTGCGTGTGGACAGCGCTCGTGATCAGGCAGTAATATTGATGACCAGCAGAGGGCCGGTGTGCAGAGAGCTAGTGGAGCCCAAACTGGCCGACCTCAACCAAAACTTCCACAAGGTGTCGCAGCACATCAGCTCGGCTCAGGTGCGACTCCAGCGGCTCAGCACAGGCCTGAGTGGAGCTTGTTTTCCAGACACTCATTAGCCAGTGCTAAGTGTGTGTGTGTGTGTTGTGTTCAGGTGTCTGCTGGTCTGGAGGTCAGACAGGAGGTGGCAGACGGGAGGTCTGCTCCTCTTCTCGCCGCCTCACAGATACAGCGGTTCGAATCAGACCTACAAGCTACTATCAGAGCCCTGGAGCAACAGGAGGAAACACACACGCCTGATGATGAGAGGGTACACGTACATCTCAAACACACATCTGATGAGAATCTAATCATACTTGAGGTGGCATAACATGTAGGAATGTTATATTTTTTTTTTGCATATTTGTATTTTAAAGGAATAGTTCACCAAAAAACTAAATTTATCTAACGATTTACTCATCCAAGATTTAAGTGTTTTTGTTATCAGAACAGATTTGCAGAAATTTAGCATTACATCTCTTGCTCCGCAATGGATGCTCTGCAGTGAATGGGTGCTGTCAGAATGAGAGCAAGCCCAAACAGCTCTAAAAAAAATATGTGAGTGGATTGTGTGAGGAAAACATGGGATGGACTTTTTCCTCTGGAGGAAGCATTATTATGGACTCTTATTTTGGCCAGAAGTGATGGTTTCAAGTTAATGATGGGTTTGTTTCTTACAAACACGCAGCTTCACAAGACATTAACTAGTGGACTGGAGTGGTTTGGATTACTTGTGGTGTTTTTATCAGCTGTTTGGACTCTCATTCTGACGGCACCCATTCACCGCAGAGCATCCATTGATTAACAAATGATGTAACATTTCTCCTACATCTGTTCCCATGAAAAACAAGCTCGTTTGAGCATGAGTAAATTTCCAGCAAATGTACATTTTTGGGTGAACTATTCCTTTAAACATCAACAATGAGGTGTTGCACTTGGTCTTGTTACACCGACTGTTTACATAAACGGCGATATATAAAGCGTCATGTGTTTGTCCTGAATGAGCGCGTTTGTGTTTTAGTTGGATGAGGAGAAAGCTCATGAAGCTTTGTGACTTTGTCTCGCATTTAGGACATTTTAGTTGTAAGAAAAAAAAGCCAGAATTACGAGTTTTTATCTCGCAATTCTGACTTTATAACTCGCATTTGTGAATTTTTATCTCGCAATTCTGACTTTATAACTCGCATTTGTGAATTTTTATACTATAGTTTTAACTGTGTTATGACTGATACAACAGTGTTTACAGCTGTTATTCCTTTATAACAACTATGTTTATGACTGTGATGGGTATTTTACAGCTAGGCCTATGTTTACAGATGTGTTTTGGCCAAGCTAAGTCTTTATTACAGCATTCTTTATGGCTGTGTTACTCCTGTAAAACAATGATTGTGGCTATGTTTGCAGTTGTATTTAGGGATGAAGCGATTAACCGCGCTTTAAAACATCACGGTTAATTAATCGTAAAGGCTCTGCTACACCGAGCATTTCTGTTGCAAGTTGCACAAAACGAAAACAAAGTTACATTTTCAGTGCACCAGCTTAAAATGGTGTGCGTATCAGAGACAAAATTATTAGTTTATTAAATGAATGCGTATAGATGACAGTCGATTACAATAATAGTTTAGTTTATTACCCTCATTAGTAACAGTGTCTTCTGTGGGATAAATACAATTAATTTTAGTCTTATATTACAAATAATACTTAATTAACTTTGTGTTTTATTATCCCTGTGATAGTATTATTCATAAGTCAAAAACCAACAAAATTAATGAAATTAATAATTGCATAATAATCGTAAATATCATGAAACCGTGATTATTCCTCATACTATAGTCATACCAACAAAATCTATAATCGTTGCATCGCTAGTTGCATTGCGGCTATTTTACAGCTACATTTACAGATGTGTTAAAGTTATGTCTTGGCTGCATTATGACAGCGTTACAACTGTTTATGGGTATGTTTTCGGCTGTGTTATGACTATGTTGCAGTTATGTTTACAACTGTGAGCAATCATGCATGTTTTGTTACAACTTTGTTGCACCATTGTTTTTTTCTGATATGACTTTACAGTTACACTGTGGCTATTTTTACAGCTGTGATTATTGGTTTTATTATGGCTGTGTTACAGCATTGTTTATGGCTTTGTTAAATTAATGATAGTTGTGTTATGGCTATTTTACAGCTATGTTATGACTCAAACGGCTATGTTACAAAAATGTTTGTGGCTGTGTTACAACTTTCAACGCCTTGTTTTTATAGCCATGTTACATCAGCGTTATAACAAATTGACAGCTGATTTGCTGGTGTTCCCACAACAGATCTTGTTTACACGATGCTATTGCAATGCAAGCAAATGCTAAATGTGTGAAAACGCCGTGTGTTTCACACGAAAGTCCTACATTCACTGTTTTCTCTCTCTGTCTCTCTGCAGGAGCTTCATATGGTCAGAACTCAGCGAGTTGTGTTCGAATCATCGTCTTCTCCTCCCCAGAGATCAGACTCATCCCTCTCTCCTCAGGATGAGAGGAGTGCATCTGTCTCCCCGTCTGACTATCTGCTGGACATTAATAAGGTTCTGCTGGCCATGGCCGACAACGAGCTGCTCCTGAACTCCTCAGAGCTCAGCGGAGGACTGTTTGAGGATTTCTCCAGACAGGAGGACACGCTCGGGGTCAGACACACTACAGGAATTTACTTAGACACAACCGTTTCCTTCATGACAGGGTTCAAGAAGTCCAAATGTGACCCTGGCCCACAAAACCAGTCATAAGTATTTTTCTCGAAATTTAGATTTATACATCACCTGAAATCTGAATAAATTAGCTTTCCATTGATGTATGTTTTGTTATGGGTTATAGGACATTAATGTGATAGGACAATATTTGGCTGAGATACAACTATTTGAATATCTGGAATCTGAGGGTGCAAAAAAATCTAAATATTGAGAAAATCATCTTTAAAGTTGTCCAAATGAAGTTCTTAGCAATGCATATTACTAATCAAAAATTAAGTTTTAATATATTTACAGTAGGAAATGTTCTTCATGGAACATAATCTTTACTTAATATCCTAATGATTTTTGGCATAAAAGAAAAATGTATAATTTTGACCCATACAATGGCTATTGCTGCAAATATATCCGTGCTGCTTATGACTGGTTTTGTGCTCCAAACATCAGCAGGCTAGTATAAGTGTTAGGGAAACTGCTTTGAAACTAGCTTGCCAAACTACAGTCTGCTCGTAAAGTGTAAGCTAAACCGTTGACCATAATACTCCCTGTTCTCTAGCAGTCCTCTGTAGAGGCTAAACTGACTAAAGCACCGGGTGTTTTCAGTTGTTCTGTTTTGACTTCTGTTTGTAGAATATAAAGGAGAGTTTGGAGCGGTTGGGTGAGCAGGTTGAAGTGATTAATGAGCGCCAGCCGGATGTGATTCTGGAAGATTCCAGACAGGAGATGGCTCAGATATCTGATGCCCTGACACAGCTGAACTCCGAGTGGGACAGAGTCAACCGCATGCACAGCCAGAGGAAAGGGTGAGCCTCCAATGACTCTGTGTTTTCCCATAATTCCCTGTCTAGACGTGCAGTCCTTCACCATGTCCTCTTTATCATCTGTAGTCACAAAGTGAACCTGAAAAAAACTTTGCATTTCATTTGTTGGACATGATAGTAGTTATTGCATGAAGCCAATGATGAATACATTATGAGTGATTATAATATTGCATATCTAGTTATGAAGGAGGTCATAATTATTAATCTCTTTAATTCTAGTGCTCTTCCAGCTAGACGCGTGTAAGCGCTGACTGCAGTGAGTTAGGAAGAGTTAGCATTCAAGCATACATTTCCTCATTTTCTCCTTATCGAAGGTGGATTTTCTAATGTTATTTTGCCCATTCGTAACATGCTAATGGAGGAGTCCAGGGAAGGATGTGCTCATGCTTTTAGGATTGGGGCAGCAAATGCAATCATTTAAAAACCGCCTAATCTGAATTTAGTCGGAGGGAGGGAGGATATGCCCGCTCAGTATCTATGGAGGCGAGGGATATGTGCTGATGATTGGTCCATAGAGAAATGTGTCCAGTCCCTGGATATTATACATGCATCATGATGAGAGAGAAACCAATGCCAGTGTGTCACAACTCAAACCTTCATTAATTCTGGAGCAGAGTGCTTCTGATTTAAAGACACGCGCTCTAATAGACCGTTTCAAGATAAATTCAAATGACGAATAATACCATCAGTGCTAACTAGTTAAAAAAGTTGCCTCTGTAGTATAATGATGATTACATTACAAATTGTCATTTATTATGATCAATTATCACTTTTTTTTTTACTTTTGTAGAATACGTTTGAGATGCAATCACACAAAACCTGTCAAGACTATGCTATATTTTACACAAAATTATAGGATGAAGCCCATTAAGTTTTTTAAAGAACATTGTTGTTACTTAAAATGAAGATGGAAAAAAGGAAAAAAAGCAACAACAGCTTATTACAAAATTGGTACATATATACACGCATATATATATATATATATATATATATATATATATATATATATATATATATATATATATAAATAAATAGTAATAAAATAATAATAACTGAAAATGTAAAATATAAAGTCAAAATATAACCATATTAATTTTTATTAATTAATTAATTATGGTTTTAATTTTAAAATATTAAAACCATAATACAAAAAAATCTGTAATTTTTGAGCAAAATTGAGAATTGCTAAAAAGTCTACAGTAACTTGATTGAACTTAATACAGTCTCTTAAAATCTGGAAAAAGTGCATGATTGTCATGAATATAATATCATCATGCTAAAACAGGCGGAAATAGACTTATTTTTCTTCATGCAAAATACAATTCATCATATTCTTCCCTAGATCTTGGGTTGAAATGTGACCTAGACTCTTCTAAAAGTGTTTTTAGTTTTTCTCCCTTGATAACAAATCCTTTAAGTTTAACGGTATTCAGAAAACTCATGAACAACAGTAGGCTAGAAGTAGCTAGTTAAACTTATCCTTTACATTTTAAGGTATTCAGGAAAGAGCTAAATAAATATCAGAAAATATACGCAGCTATACAATTAAAGGACATTTTACATATGCCATTATAATTAGTGTTTTATTTTTTTAGTTGTATAAAATGTTAAAATAAAAGGCAAATTATAATCGCGCCTGTTTTAGGCTTTTCCAGTTTTTAATATTTTAGACGGTGTCATGGTGATGCTAACTCCTCATTGTACGTGCCTTTAGAGAGAAATGCATCGTTACGGATTACATAATGAAAGGGTTTTTGCTTTTGATTTGAATTATTTTGTTTTTTAAATGGTAATTTAAAGCTTTCTATAGATATATTTATCCTATCTGTGAGTCAGTTTCGGTTCATCATTTTGAAGCGCTCCTGTTCAAGACCGGCAGAAAGCACATCCTCCATTGTCGTATTTAGGCTATTTTATAAAGGTACAACGTTTTGTTGATATTGTAAATGCATATAAATAAAGGTAGACCCTTTAAAGTTCAGAATGATGTATTTATCTTACCATAATGAGCAAAAATGACAGTGTAGGCCTATTTTAAGTAGTTTCTACTGTAAGTGATGGAGCTGCGCCTCCATGTCCTGCAGAGCACGCTTCAGCTTACACTCCCCACACAAACGGATGGATATGCGTCTAACAGCGCACATTTATATAGGTTAAACATTAAACTAACACTGGGATATGCTTGAACTGTTTTATATCTAAAGATTTTATTTTAGGCAAGTCGGGATGATTTGATACGGCTAAAATAATCAAACACAGGCTATGATTAACTCACTGCTGCTTGGTCCAGATTGGTCCTTGCTTAAAAAAATGCATTTAATGAACAAAAAAATGCTACAATAATTTTCTAAAAAAATACAAAAAAAACCTATTTTCCATTACATACAAAACTGAACTATTCTAATAACAGTAGCTAGTGTGTTTTGGGAGAAGGGGAAGACGGGTTCAGGTGATTCTGATAAGTGTGTTTTCAAATGGAGCAGCATTTAATACACAGAGCCGTAGTTCACTGACAAGCTACGCAATTCACGCTCATAATCGCAGATGAATCGCATGCGATAGTGAAGAGATTGCATCAGTGAACTACGGCTCTGTGTATTAAATGCTGCTCCATCTGAAAACAACTGATGGAAATTTACGGCTAATCACAGAACCGTCTTTACTGATGAGATGCGCATAACTATCGCATGCAATATATCGTGCAGCCCTAGTGTGTACCCTCAGAAGAAATCCTGTAGGTGCCCCTGATTGCATTATTATAACTAGACTTTTTGAGTTTGTTACCATTTTAAAGCATGACATGAAATACGTTGAGTCTGGTAAATCGTGAATTAGAGGTCACCAGAGCTCGTCAGCAGCGGCAGAGAAACTGCGATGACGTAATCTGCAGGAATCGCTCTTGCTGTGGCCTACTTTAATGACACACTGCTTCAATCAGACGCTGATCGATCTGCGCAAATCAAAATGCATCATATGCGCTCAGACATATGCTCCTCAGAATAATTATCTATTCCCGATCTAAATAATTAAAGTTGGTTAAGAACCCCCCCCCCCATAGCGCCGGGCCTGCCTGGCTAGCTGTGGTACCAGTTTAAGCATGCCGATCTAGGGTCCACCTTTGTTGAGTCCAAGACAAGTCCAAGTCCAGGACTATCGAGTCCGAGTCAAGACCGAGTCCAAAGAGGGTCAAGTCCAAGTCCAAATGAGATGGTCAAAACAGAGAAAGAAAAAAATTATCTTCTTCAAAACCACATAACCACACTTAATTATTGATAATTTATGTGATACGAGAGACGGCATATCTTCTATTCTAATATAATAATTTTGCATTATTGTTTGTAATGATCTAAAGCATGTGCAGCAACACTGTAGGATCAAATTAGGCTATTTTATTTCTCCTCCTGAGACCCAGCTATGGAATTTGTGTCTCTGTAGTGGACATTATATTTTAGTGTATTTCTGTGAGACCTCACATGTCACAGTTATAAGCCTGGATGTCCTGTACAGAGCACATTCAGGGATTTATAGAGATACTAAATGTTTTTTAAACCCTCTCCTATGCCTTTAAAGATGGCAATATTTAATTTAGTGAAAAATTGTACATCCTTATGGAAATATGATTATATTCTGTAAAGTCTTTTAAATCTGAATCATTTTCAGATTGTTTGTCATAAAGCAACATCTCAGGAAAATGTTATGGGTTTTCAAATTCAAATATAACTTCCTGTTATGAAACAGGACATATTTAAATTAATGTCCACTGTAGAGGACACCAGGACTAATTATTAATTAATAGGACTGTATTACTCCCATTTTGAAAATTATTTTTCAACATTCTGTCCCAACAGCAACACATTAATAAGCAAATTAGATATAGTGTATAGATGCACTGTGTTTAATGGGAAACCAGTTTATGGCATTTTTTACACACATATTGCATAAAACAAAATGGTATATCAAATCATTTAGTTATACATTTTAAAACATAGTTGAGAATCATCCTTAAACAAAGTTTAGTATAAAAAAATCCTGAAACTTAAAAATGTATTTGGTGATTTAAAAAAACTCCCATTGATTTTGCCGTTTTTATGTCTATTCATGCCATTTAATTTTAGTCATTGTGTCCTCTACAGAGGACATATAATCAAATATGAATAAAATATAGTGTTTCAAAAATGTTATTTTTCTATTTTTTTTTCTTATGGTCTAAAACAATGTAATGTCTCAGGAGGATATTTTAGGTTTAGCAATTTCACTAATACTTGACCAGTTCTCGATTGTGTGTGATTTTAACTAGTCATCTTGAAAATGTAACTACAGCATGACTCAAGCAACTTTTTCTTTATTAACCCTCTAGTTAAAGAATAGTATATTCTAAGTGCACCACACATGACGTTGTCTTCATGATGTAAATGTGAAACAAATCACTAAATATCTTTGCAGAAAAGATGAACTACAACTACATCTTGTACAAACTTATATTATGCATATTAGGCTATATGTTCTGAAATAATACAAGACAAATCCTCCAAAAAACTCCAAAAGTAATTCAAATTCAAAATGACTGAAGGTATAACACAGAGTGCTATTATTAACTATAAAGGCTCTGTAAAACAATGAACAGCAGTTCTCAGCCTGTCACCCTGATGCAAACCTGAAATATCAGATATACAGTACATGTACAGTAAGTTTCTTCACAGGTTTTGTATTTGATTACGCTGCTGTTCCGTTGTTTTTTCTATGAAAACATGGACGCGTTTGACGGTTGCGCTCGCGTCTCGTCTCGTGCATGAAACGGCTTTCTAAAAACGCGGCACTCTAGTTATTAAAAGATGTTTAACTCACATCTTCTTGTATTTTTCCTATTCCACTGCCCGCGTCAACACAAAAACACACTCTGTGTGAAGGGCACCTAGAGAGCATCACACGTGAGCGGTTAATCATGTGACATGCGGTTGGATCGTTCTTTTCTCTTTACTGTTATTATCAAAGTGTCTAATTCTAGCGTTTGGTAATATTTCTATTCAAAATCGCGATTCCTCGATTTATTAAAAATCGAATTGTGGCAAAACATTACATTCGAATTAATCGATAAAATCTGATAAATCTCCCAGCCATTGCCACAGTGTTTGCTTATTTTTTACTTTATTTACATTTGTGTGTAATTAATTTTATTTTATATCCAGGTGTATTCCGTGCCTCCAGGCTTTATTCGTTTTGCTCTTATTCGTTCTTTTTCTTATTCATTTGGCGCCACAGCATTTGATGATTTTCAGTTGTTGTTTTTTACATTTAAACATTTTGCAAGTTTGTAATTTTATATTAGGCTTATAGCATGGTAATGGTGTATTTTTATTCGTTTTGTTAATTAAAGTCCCATGTTTATTGCAGAAAATGTGTCGTTGTAAGTTATAAGTGTAAGTGTCGTTTATAAGCAATTGACCTGAAATGAAAGTGAAAGCAAAATGCGCACGGGCATTAATAAGGTATTTAAAAGCGAAGGAAAGTGAGAGGGAAAACTCCAACGAACTTTGTACAACCAAACTGTTTTATGCAACTTGCCGACAGCGTGTCTGTGGCCAAAATAAAGATAATTTATGCCTCCACACAGCGCGCACACTCAGAGCCAAGCGCACTCATATGACGCAGCTGTGCATTTAACAGGCGACCAATGACAATGCCCGTTCTAGATGGACCAATGACAATGCCCGTTCTAGATGGACCAATGACAATGCCCGTTCTAGATGGACCAGTTAGATGGAGTTAAACGTTACCCATTTGCGGAACAATCGAGCCAGATTAATGGTTTTGTTTTGAAAGAGAAAAAAAAGCATATATTGCTGGACTCGGTCGAGACCAACTAGAACATTTGGCGAGTCCAAATACCAACGAGTCCAAGACAAGTCCGAGACGATAGAAAAATGTCTCGAGTCCGGACTCGAGTACTACAGCCCTATGCTGATCACTAATAAACTTAGCCAGTCTGAAGGGCGTTTCCAGTGAGAAAGGCTGATAGTTTACCTGGTTTAATATGAAACCGCAGGTTAAGTAGCTTGAGCAGACCGGTTTTTAGTCAAGTTAATCAGCCTAATATGTTATTTATTCGTATTTTAAAGTAGTCTTTCATTTTAATTTTTTTTATTTTAACATTATTTTAAATTTACTTTGTGCTTTTTTTAAATATTTATCTAAAATTAAATTTTTTATATTTCATTTTTATTTTTAAGAATATTAGTACTTCAACTTAAATCGAATATTTGTATTTTATTTCAGTTTTATTTCAAGGAATTAAATCAGTCATAGTTAACAATAGCAACACTGACACGCTGGTGCTTTCAGCGCTCATGGTTCAAATCAACAGACTTTAGCTTCTACATGCTTTATTGCACTGTAATTTGTCAGATAGGGTCACAGTCTCTGTGAGTGAATCATTAAGATCTTTTGATGAATGTAACATCAGCTCGAGCATGTTTGTGCTCAGAGAAATGAATTGACGCTGATACTGAATGCTTGCGGCGCTCTCTCTCTCTCTTGATTTACTGGTGAGTGGTATCAATGCATCTCTGGTGCAAACACGCCACACTTGCTTGAGAACGAGTTAAACGATTTGAAACTCACAGTGCTGTTGTTTAATTGAGGAAATGCTTGTAATGTGAGGAAATCATCGCTTAGGTGTGTGTGTGTCTGTGTGTGCGCGCAGGTGTTTTGATCGAGCTGTGGAGGAGTGGAGGCAGTTTCACTGTGATATGAACGATCTCTCGCAGTGGCTGAGTGACACTGAACAGATCCTGGCTGATGGGATCGGACCAGTTGGAGAGCTGGACCTGGACCGCGCTCGTGCACAGCAACAGGTCAGACGCAGGGTCAAAGGTCACAGATCCATTCTGATATGACCTGCTCCATAGTAACACAGTGGTTAAACATCTATCTGATAGGTTGTAGTTTTAAATTCCAATGATGTGTGAACTGAGAAAATTAAAGTGTTTTATACAAAGTTCAGATAAACTTCACTGTTGGGTCAACAGTGTAACTATAAATGTAATTACATTAAATTAATTACAGATGTAACTACATATAGCTATTTTTTTAAATAGAAGTACAATGTAAAATCATGCATGTACACAATAAGTGCATTGTATCAAATTATTAACTTAAATGTAAGTATATAGTAGTTAAGGCCACCTAATATAAAGTGGGACCCATTTCCATTATAGTAAAATCTGTCAGTATATATGCAAATCATGACAGACGTTTCATTTGACAGACTTAAATCAGCCAGGGTCATTTCTACAATTCAATTATGTACATTTGCAATTATTTTAGCACTTACAGGTACACGTTCATGGGTTAAGTTCCCATCAAATCTATAGCTGGAACACATTTCTGTCATTTAAATAAAAGCATCGTCCACATGCATTAATAGCAATGTAAATGTCAACAAAATGTGAACGGAAAAGTCATGATTATAGAGGGGAGTAATCATGAACCATTATGTTAATTGAGATCTGTGTTCATTCTGGGAGATGCTAATTGATAATTGTGTGATACTTATATGATAATTAAGTCAACGAGCACTTCTAACTCGCAATTACATGTATAAAAGAAAGATGATTTCTTGCATGCAACCAAAATAAACCACAATGTTTGTATGACTGATGTGTGTCACAGTCGCCTCTTCCCTGCAATTAACACACAGAAAACTCAAACGAGGACATTTATCGTTAGACTTGTGCCTGCTGAAGTGTGTTTCACAGTCTGCCAGAGCTTTGGAGAGAGAGAGAGAGAGAGAGAGAGAGAGAGAGAGAGAGAGTGAGTGTGTGTGTGTGTGTGTGCATGCGTGCGTGCGTTTCTGGGTCTTAAAGTACTGAAAGAGTGCGAGTTGAACATGAAATTGTCCTCAAATACAAATTAAGGTCAGATTCAATTCTTGGCCCTCATTTGCATATGAAGAGAAGCGGCAACTTCCTGTTTCTAACAGGTCAAGCGTCCATTAACCCAGTGTGTTTGTGTGCGTGCGTGCGTGTGTGTGTGTGTGTGTGTGCGTGCGTGCGTGTGTGTGTGGGTCTTAAAGTGAAAGAGTGCGAGTTGAACATGAAATTGTCCTCAAATACAAATGGTCAGCAATTATTGGCCCTCATTTGCATATATAGAGAAGTGGCAACTTCCTGTTTCTCACAGGTGTTTGTGTGCGTGTGTGTGTGTGTGCGCATGTGTGTTTGCAGAGATACAGGCACAAATACATCAAAATGTATTTAAAATAAAAATACAAAATACAGTGTGGGAAAATGTATTTAAATACAAATAAAGTATTTAGCATTTTGATAAAGTATTTAGCAAGTCCTGTTTACACCAAGAACGATAATTATAAAGATAACTATATTAGTGTATTCTCAGTATACAATGCTGTTGTGTCATCTGTCACTTTAAAGACTCAAGCTCTTTAAAGCAGAAGTTATTCCGATTGGCTGTCAGTGTTTTTATCATTCATCATATTTTGTGCTGTTATGGTTATAGTTGTGGTGTGCTATCAGCTATTCACTTAGATTTAGGATGTCTTTAAATGCAGACCTTGAGCCAAAAACTCATCACCAAACACCAATGACTTGTCACCTATATGGGTACAGTAATTTAATACACTTCAAAACTGTTGCAACAGAGGTGGAAATACAATTTTTAAGTACATGGATTTATCTTGTTGCCACAGTTTTGGAAGTGACCCTTTTTCTCTTCTAAAGAAGGGGGTGTCCCAATACCTTTGTCCATATAATGAATGTATTCATTTGTGTTTGGTGATGAGTTTTTGCCTTAAGGTCTGCATTTAAAGTCACACCAGAGGTGTTCAGCTGAGATTAGGACTTGTCTTTCTGCAGACCAGTCAAGTTCTTCCACACTGACTGAATCATCATTTCTCTTTGATCCTTGTCTTATACAGAGAGACACTGTCATGTTAGAATAGAAAAGAGTTCTGCTGTTGCTATAAAATTAGAAGCACACAATTCCCTAGAATATCATTATATGCTTAAACATTAAGATTTGTACTCATGGAAATTACTGAAAGTAGTCAGACCTTTCATTAGAAGAGGGTGCCAATACTTTTGGAAATATACTTTATTTATTGTCATATCGCCATAGCAAGAAGTAATGATTAAAGCTTAATGAACATATTTGACTAACTAGATGATAAAACCAAAATCTGACCAGCAAGTGACTAGTGCTCTTTTTTACCTGCTGGGACAGGTATGCTTTTTTCCCCACAAAAGCTAGATCACCTTGTTTTAATATTTAAGTCAGGCACATAGTAGTGCACTAACCATTTCAAGCATTTTGTATGGTTTATACACAGCAACACAGCATGTATTTAACTGAAAATCCAGAATCATCAACAAGCTAACTGTAAAGATAGCACTGTGAATGATGATATTGTTGTCAACTAAATGGGATGCTATCTTAAATATCTACGATTTCGGCTTGAATAAGATTTTCCCAGGAAACCTGGCATCCTCCACGATTCCTATTCTTTCCAACAGCAAAGCACTTGAATGTGACATGCTTGTAATCAGGACTTCTGAAATTGCAAATAGGAAATGTTGATAGCACACGAAGGCAGTATTATTTCTTATTTCCTTACAGCAATCCAGAAAATGTCATTACCCAATTCTAGATGGAGTCATACAGCTGCAGCTCACATGCATGAAAGTGCGCATGTCTGAACTAGTTATTACAGGAAATCAGCAGCAGTCTAATAAACGGGTTGAATGGCAAAAAGTATTTTATGTATTTATGGAAAATACAAAAATACTAAGATTAAAGGTATTTAAATACAAAACAGTATTTTGTATTTCAAATAGGTATCTTAAATGTATAATCCTGCCCATCCCTGTGTTATTGTATGTAGGATCTGGAGGAGGGTCTGGCCTCTCATCAGTCTGTGCTGGCGGTTCTGAGCCGGTCTGGAGAGCACATCATCGCTCAGGTGTCGTCACCTGACGCCGCTCTGCTGCAGGAGAAGCTGGACGCTCTGAGACGCCGCTGGACGCACGTCGAGAGAGAAGTGTGTGAGCGCCAGTGCAGGTGAGCCGGACCACAGGACAAACTCACAGATCAGTGTGTGTATGTGTGCTAAACGCTGTTTATGCAGGTTGATGGGTGAGGATCCGGCCATGATGGATGTGGTTCACAGGACCGCTGGTCTGGCTCAGTGGCTGGAGCACACAGAGGTTGCCGTGGCGACGCTGCCCGTTTCAGCCACCGACATGAGCCTCAGAGAGCTCAAGGTTTGACACAGACACACAGACGCACACACAGACACGCGCACACAGACGCACACACACACACACATAGACACGCACGCGCACGCACAGAGACAGCACGCACAGAGACAGACGCACGCACACAGACACACACACACACAGAAATGTAATATGCTGATTTGATGCTCAAGAAACATTTTCCATGTTTTTGAAGTTCAAAGGAACAACATTTATTTGAAATTAAAACATTTTGAAAAATTGAATGTGTCCTTGTTGAATAAAAGTTTTTGTTTTCGGAAGAAAGACCGCAGTCTTTTGAATGTGGTGTAAATATACTCTAAATGCAACTATTAAAACTAAAACAGCCCTAAATGAAAAGCTCAAAAAAGTTAGTTTAAAAAGGTATTAATTATAAACCATTTTAATTGATTACTCCCCAAAACAGCAGCTAGTGCCTCAGAATGTATGTTTAAATCTCTCTCTCTCTCTCTCTCTCACACACACACACACTTGCTCTCTCTCCCTCTCTCTCTCTCTCTCTCTCTCTCTCTCTCTCTCTCTCTCTCTCTCTCTCTCTCTCTCTCTCGCTCTCTCTCTCTCTCTCTCTCTCTCTCTCGCTCTCTCGCTCTCTCTCTCTCTCTCTCTCTCTCTCTCACACACACACTCGCTCTCTCTCGCTCTCTCTCGCTCTCTCTCTCTCTCTCTCTCTCTCTCTCTCTCTCTCTCTCTCTCTCTCTCTCCTCTCTCTCTCTCTCTCTCTCTCTCTCTCTCTCTCTCTCTCTCTCTCTCACACACAGTCTCGCTCTCTCTCCCTCTCTCTCGCAACACAATCTCTCTCTCTCGCTCTCTCTCTCTCACACACACACTCTCTCTCTCTCTCTCTCTCTCTCTCTCTCTCTCTCTCTCGCTCTCTCTCTGTCTCTCTCTTTCTCTCTCTCTCTCTCCCTCTCTCTCTCTCTCTCTCTCTTAGGCCTGGACGGAGGAGATGGATGGTCAGAATGAGACGCTGTCATGGCTGAATAAAACCGGCTCTCAGATCTTGTCAAAGTCAAGTCTGAGTCTTCTGGACAGAGACACTCATATGAATAAAATCAGGCAGATAAACATCAGCTGGAGTAAAGTACGAAATCAACTCCATAGCACACAATCACCACAAATTCTCTCTCTATCTTTCTACCCTTTTTGTTTTAATGTCGCCCTCATGTTTTCACATCTACACGGCTGTCTCTCTGGTACATTTCAATAGAGTGCCTCAGTGATGACACTGCTTTGTAGGCCAACCTGGAAGTAGCATCAGCCTGTTCCTATGACAAAAAAACTTGTCAGCAAACAAGACGAGTATAAGCTTAAAAAAACACGGGTGTATTTAATGTCATAAAATAAAGCATGAAAATATATTGAGCTTGAGCCAAAAAGCCATTCAAAAGAGCCATTAACTTCATGATAGTGGAAGCAGAAGTGCTAAATCTCATTTCTGGGTTTTGACCTACAGAAATACATTAACCCTGTTGCATTTCAACAATTAAATAATTTCACCCAGTTTTCACTGGAAATATATAGTAAATCTGGACCTGACACAAGCAGTTTTCGGCTAATGCTTATAATGTTGGAGTGGCCATATACAGTATCTCACAGAAGTGAGTACACCCTCATATTTTTGTAAATATTTTATTGTATCTTTTCATGTGACAACACTGAAGAAATGACACTTTGCTACATTGTAAAGTAGTGTGTAAATTTGCTGTCCCCTAAAAATAACTCGACACACAGCCATTAATGTCTAAACCACTGGCCACAAAATTGATTACACCCCTAAGTGAAAATGTCCAAATTGGGCCCAAATTGTCAATATTTTGTGTGGCCACCATAATTTTCTAGCACTGCCTTAACCCTCTTGGGCATGGAGTTCACTAGAGCTTCACAGGTTGCAACTGGAGTCCTCTTCCACTCCTCCATGATGACATCACGGAGCGGGTGGATGTTAGAGACCTTGCGCTCCTCCACCTTCCATTTGAGGATGCCCCACAGATGCTCAATAGGGGTTAGGTCTATCAGTCCATTACCTTTACACTCAGCTTCTCTAGCAAGGCAGTGGTTGTTATCATGTTGGGATACTGCCCTGCGGCCCAGTCTCCGAAAGGAGGAGATCATGCTCTGCTTCAGTATATCACGGTACATGTTGGCATTCATGGTTCCCTCAATGAACTGTAGCTCCCCAGTGCAGGCAGAACTCATGCAGCCCCAGACCATGACACTCCCACACCATGCTTGACTGTAGACAAGACACTCTTGTCTTTGTACACCTCACCTGGTTGCTGCCAAACACGCTTGACACCATCTGAACCAAATACGTTTATCTTGGCCACAGACCACAGTACATGGTTCCAGTAATTCATGCAAGTCTGCTTGTCTTCATTTTGCGGGCTTTCTTGTGCAATCTTTAGAAGAGGCTTTCTTTTGGGATACAGCCATGCAGACCAATTTGATGCGTGTGTGGCATATGGTCAGCACTACACACCCCCACCCCTTAACCTCTGCAGTAATGCTGGCAGACTCATATATTTCCCAAACACAACCTCTGGGTTTGAGCAGCACATGACTCAATTCTTTGTAAGCGAGGCTGTTCAGGGAACCTTCGTTAAACCGCTGTATGGTCTTGGCACCGTGGAAGATTCAGTGTATTCGTCAATACACAATATACAGAATATAATCAGAGTGAATAAGTCAGGTTCGCTCCATGGACAGTGCAATTATATGAAATACAAACACAAGAGAATATACATAAATATAGGTATGAAAAAAAAAAAAATGAAGTAGAAAATAATAAAATATAAAATAAAACGTGCAATAAAATAATGTGCAGAACAGTATTTTTGCATGATTTTTGCCATCATGCTCCTGAAGCGCTTGCCAGATGGCAGTAAAATGAAGAGACGGTTACTGAGGTGATTTTGTTCTTGATGATTTTAGCAGCTCTGCTTTTGCAGCGTTTGAGAGATATATTTTTTTCAGATCCTCAGAGAGTTCTTTGCCATGAGGTGCCACGTGGAACTTCCAGTGACCAGTATGAGAGAGTGAGAGAGATAACACCACATTTAACACACCTGCTCCTCATTCACACCTGAGACCTTGTAACACGAGTAACATGACACCGGGGAGAGAAAATGGCTAATTGGGCTCGATTTGGACATTTTCACTTAGGGGTGTACTCACTTTTGTGGCCAGCGGTTTAGACATTAATGGCTGTGTGTTGAGTTATTTTAAGGGGACAGCAAATGTACACTGTTATACAGGTTGTACACTCACTACTTTACATTGTAGCAACGTGTCATTTCTTCAGTGTTGTCACATGAAAACATATTATAAAATATTTACAAAAATGTGAGGGGTGTACTCACTTCTGTGAGATACTGATTAATCTGGAAGGCTCATACAGCGCTCTGTCACTACTGCTTCATGTGAGTGGCCTGTTATCACGTGTGTGTGTTTGAAGGTGAGTCGTGAGCTGCTGGATAAGCTGCGTGAGGTGGAGGGTCGTCTGCAGACGCACACACCGCTGCAGGACGAGAGGAGACTGGCGTCGTACGGCCAGTTCCAGGAGCGCATGAACAGACTGGGAGACTGGGTTTACATCAGTAGCCAGTCTCTGAGCAACGTCACACCCACGGAGAGACAGGTCAGATGCTCACAGTCCTGGACTCACCCGCTGCATTTAAACACTTACCCTCATGTCGTTCCTAGCCTGAATGACTGACTGATGGGAGCACTTCATAATAACCGCACACTATGTATCATTAGATAAGCATTAGTAAATAGTCAATTCATCCTTTATAAAGCATTGTCCCAACAATAATAGGTAGTAGTACACAGTTTATAAATACAACTATAAATCCCTTGTTCTTGATTTATAAGCATATTACAAATTAGATTTAAAGGGGTAACATTTCACTGTAAAATACATCTGAAAATTGAATGCAAAAAAACGGCAGCTGTGGTTTGCTGGAATTCTACCGTAAATAATACGGTAAAACCATTTTAGGTTTTACGGTTTTAACTTAAATTTACAGTTAAATACCGTAATTTCATTAACTGATATAATGTTAATATACTAACCTATTGAAGTACTGCAATCTGTTTTGTACCTTCGAAATACACTGATAACCACCAAATGCAGGTGGTGATGAGAAAGTCACATGATCACAATCAGCTTTTAAATATTAACATATATAGAAGGTGCACGGTGTCATTCACACAAGCACTAAACACCATAATGGTGAGACTCATTAAACTGAAATATGCAATTTAACAACATTAGATGTAAAGTACAACCCTTTATTAATGATCGATTTATAATTTATAAATTATAACCTTATTTACAAACCAGTAATTTTGGAGTTGTCAGTGGTTCATAGAATCATTTAGTAAGTGAATGGTTAATAAACTATTTAAATGTACATTTGTAAATCTTATTATTTAGACACATGCTAATAGTTGCTCATTGTATTAATAAATGCTTTATTAACATGTTCCTGCTGTAATTCATGATCAAGTCAGGTAGTTATAAAACATTTAGTAGTTTCCAGCCATCTATGTTTGTGAGCTCATCTAAAGTGAGGAACATGTATACCGTATAAAGCATTTACAAAACAGATTAAAAGGCAAGGCAAGTTTATTTATATAGCTCATAGCACATTTCATGCACCGTGGTAAATCAAAGTGCTTTACATAAAAGGAATATAGATTGTTTATATATATATATATATATATATATATGGGTAGTTGACAAATAAAAAATTGGACTGTGTCCTATGGTGTGACATAGCAAATATGTAGAAAAAAACTTAACATACAAATAACATGAGAAAAATGTATCTTCATTCTTATAGTTACAAATAGTATGAGAGAGGATTATCTTCATTGTTAGAGGTTATTTTTATTTAGTTTTTTCCCGTTACACCATAGGACACATTGATACGTCAACTGCCCATATATATATATATATAAACATAATCACAACAATCAAAAAATGTAAATTGATTTTAAATTAAAACAGTTAAAAATAGAAAATGATTATACATAGTGCAATCAGTTGGGACATAGCTCAGTGCTCATTCAGTAAATGCACAGCTAAACAGATGAGTTTTGAGTCTGGATTTAAATGTTTTAGCACATCTGATCCCTTTTGGAAGCTGGTTCTAACTGCGTATACATAATAGCTAAAAGCGGACTCCCCTTGTTTTGTGTGAACCCTTGGTATTTCTAACTGACTCAATACTAATGATCTGAGTGATCTGTTAGGTTTATATTATGCAATGCATTTAGGTCCTAGGCTATTGAGTGATTTATAAACGAGTAAAAGTACTTTAAAATCCATCCTACATGTAACTGGTAGTCAGTGTGAGGACCTGAGGACTGGTAGTCAGTGTGAGGACCTGAGGACTGGTAGTCAGTGTGAGGACCTGAGGACTGGTAGTCAGTGTGAGGATCTGAGGACTGGTAGTCAGTGTGAGGACATGAGGACTGGTAGTCAGTGTGAGGACCTGAGGACTGGTAGTCAGTGTGAGGACCTGAGGACTGGTAGTCAGTGTGAGGACCTGAGGACTGGTAGTCAGTGTGAGGACCTGAGGACTGGTAGTCAGTGCGAGGACCTGAGGACTGGTAGTCAGTGTGAGGACCTGAGGACTGGTAGTCAGTGTGAGGACCTGAGGACTGGTAGTCAGTGCGAGGACCTGAGGACTTGGTTTAGTCGTTGAGTGAGGAGGACCTGAGGACTGGTAGTCAGCAGTGCTGAAGAGGAGTTCCTGAGGACTGGTAGTCAGTGCGAGGACCTGAGGACTGGTAGTCAGTGCGAGGACCTGAGGACTGGTAGTCCAGTGAGGAGAGGACTGAGTGGAGGTAGTCAGAGTGAGAGGACCTGAGGACTGGTAGTCAGTGTGAGGACCTGAGGGAGTCTGGTAGGTCCAGTGTGGGACCTGAGGACTGGTGGTCAGTGTGAGGACCTGAGGACTGGTAGGTCAGAGTGAGGACCTGAGGACTGGTGGTCAGTGTGAGGACTGACGGACTGGTGAGGAGGGTCAGTGTGAGGACCTGAGGACTGGTGTGGTCAGTGTGAGGACCTGAGGACTGGTGGTCAGTGTGAGGACCTGAGGACCTGTGAGGAGGACTGGTGGTCAGTGTGTGAGGACCTGAGGACTGGTGGTCAGAGTGAGGACCGGTGTGAGGACTGGACTGGGTCAGTGTGTAGGACATGAGGATGCTGGTGAGTCAGTGTGAGGACCTGAGGACTGGAGGTCAGTGTGAGGACCTGAGGACTGGTGGTCAGTGTGAGGACCTGAGGACTGTGTGGTCAGTGTTGAGGACCTGAGGACTGGTGGTCAGTGTGAGGACCTGAGGACTGGTGGTCAGTGTGAGGACCTGAGGACTGGTGGTCAGTGTGAGGACCTGAGGACTGGTGGTCAGTGTGAGGACCTGAGGACTGGTGGTCAGTGTGAGGACCTGAGGACTGGTGGTCAGTGTGAGGACCTGAGGACTGGTAGTCAGTGTGAGGACCTGAGGACTGGTAGTCAGTGTACGGACCTGAGGACTGGTAGTCAGTGTAAGGACCTGAGGACTGGTAGTCAGTGTACGGACCTGAGGACTGGTAGTCAGTGTAAGGACCTGAGGACTGGTAGTCAGTGTGAGGACCTGAGGACTGGTAGTCAGTGTGAGGACCTGAGGACTGGTGTGATATGCTCAGATGTTCTGGTTTTAGTCAGAATCCTAGCAGCAGCGTTCTGGATGAGCTGCAGCTGTCTAACGCTCTTTTTTTGGAAGGAGACCATTACAATAATCCACCCTGCTGGTAATAAAGGCATGAACAAAGTTTCTCCAAGTCTTGACTGGAAACAAAATATCCCATTCTTGCAATGTTTTTGACATGGTAGTATGCTGATTTAGTTACTGCTTTGACGTGACTACTAAAACTAAGGTCTGTCTCCAGAATCACCCCGATATTTTTGACTTGATTTTTTGTTGTTTGACCCCTAGAGTCAAGGTATACATTCACCTTGAGAACTTCATCTTTGTTTCCAAATGCAATGACTTCAGTTTTCTCCTTGTTTAACTGAAGAAAGTTCTGGCACATTCAACTATTAATTTAATTAATGCATTGGCAGAGGGAGTCTCATTTAGTCTCAAAGGCTCATTTATCTTCCAAACAGAAAAGTTAAGCAAACACAACACAGAGGGAAACAAAGCACAGAAATATTTATTTCAAGATGCAAAAAATGAAACTGCACAACTGTACACTTGAGATAAAAAAAAAATTCAAGTGTACTGTACAGTTTCATTTTTTTCGAAAAAATATTTCTGTGTTCTGTATACCTCTGTGTTGTGTTTGTTTATTTCTGTTTGGAAGATAACTGAGCCTTTACATCTCCTTTGTAATATATATGCTTATAAATAAAGAGCATGTATAGCTGTATTTATAAACTGTGTACAAATACCTATTAATGTTGGGACAATGCTTTATGAAGGATTAATTGACTATTTACTAATACTTAACTAATGATACATAGTGTGCAGTTATTATAAAGTGTTACCCTGTAGTTAGTAACGTAATCTAAGTTACTTCATTTAGGTAATGTATTCTGACAGCTTTTTAGATTACTTTTTATCTAACTTATTTTAAATTTACCATTGAATGTACGATTCTGATATAAAAAGCAAAGAGATACATTTTTTCGATGTCAGCATCATAAAATGCATTAAACTAGGCTCAGTGTATGAACTGCAGTGGGTTTGAGAGTTGATAAAAAGCGTATCATTATTTAAAACCTAAAAATAGAAATATATC
>JAPDDM010000282.1:0-247504 GCA_027474115.1 Schizopygopsis malacanthus
TGTTGGGTTTGGGTGGTGTTATGCAAATCTTCCCACACAGTGATTTAGACATGTGGGGGCGTGTTTGAATGAGCCGTCTTAGGAGGGTGTGGACAAGTCTTACATTTTATAAAGAATATCTCTTTGGGTTTGAGATTTTAGTCGTTGCAACTTCAGGGATCTTATCTATGCACAAACAGCTTGTAACACTCCAAAGATATAGAAAAACTTGAAATAGCATCATATGACCCCTTTATTAAAATAATTTTAACCGAAACTGAGATGGTTTCTAGAGAGCAAAGGTTTTGTAAAATAAGGGAAGACTAAAATAAACTGTTAAAAGGATTTGATGATCACTAGTCTAGTGATTGTACGTTATTGTTATCATCATTCAGGTTGCATTTCAGCTTTAATGTACGTTTTTTTAAACAAAGCTGCTGATATTTGCTACTTGTTTTTTATGACTATTTTACTTCCTTTTATGTAAAGCACGTTGAATTACCACTGAGTATGAAATGTGCTATATAAATAAATTTGCCTTGCCTTGTTTACATTTGTGTGTTGCTTGGCAACCACTTTATTGGAACCATAAATATGTACATGTCTATGTTGGAACCACAACCGTTTCTGAGGAGCTACACTGTTTGGTGGAATAATAATCTTTTTATTAATATCATTACACATTATTTGCTCTGTTTTATTTTGTGAAACCTTAATACGTATATGGAATAACCGTTTTATAAAAGTTAACAAACATGAGAGCTACAATAGGGGAGTGCTGTGTAGAGTATGGTAAGAGTAAGACTTACATAGTAGCCTACAGAATGGTTAATGGACAGTACTAATTCTAGCTAATTAAACCATGTTTAAATTAATTAAATCATTAATTAAGATGCATGATATTTTTTCTAATACTCTGAGCATTTACTCTTGATAGTAACATTCAAAAAAATTAATAAAACAATAAATCACAAAAGAAATAAAAGGAGAGAGAAAAGAGTTAAAATGTCACCTGCACAGTATGTAGGCCTGGGGGCTGATATGTTGGGTTTGACAAATTCATAGATGTAATAATCTCCTGGACAGGCTTTGACTTGGACGGAGGTGGATGTGTAGGCACCACACTGATTGGAATATCCCCACCACCACCACGAACGACTTCCCACAACTTCACGAGTCACCTCTCCATCCTCAAGTGTTGGATGAGAGCCGTTGAGAGACAGTCCAGTGTCTCCACCACATCCCGTACTACTCACACACCACTCAGACATCTGGGCACTTTCTCCATTCAGATACAGCCGATACCAGCCACTCCATTCAACAAGGGTGTCATCATAGCCAGAGTACTGATATGGGCTTTGCCGTATGTTTCTCCAGTATTCATCAAGAGTGGTGTAATTATAGCATGGATCAGAGATGGACGTTGTAGATTCTAAGAGAATAATGACATAAAAAGGACAATCCAATCAAGCTATGTACTCATATTTATGTGACAAATAATTGTGTCTTTATGACAAGACAACATCTGCATACACTAAGTAGACTACTAGTACACTAAGGAGGGACTATATAAACTGACTGCACCCACAATAAGTGTATCTTCAGTTTACATTCTCTCATTAGTTACAAATAAAAAATAAAAATACTACCTAGATCTTAAAAAATGTAAAAGTATGGTTGTTTTTTGTGTGCTCAAAATATAAAGTTATTTTGAATAGGTTGTACATGACATATTTTCCTACTACTTCAGTTTTTTATAACCATTTCTTACTATATGTAAGTTGTTGTTTTTTAGCATGTGTGTTTGGCAGTGTTATTTTTTAGGATTACTGATAAACTACTGTTGTTTGTCTAGTAATGGTGTGACGAGACACTTATCCCACGAGACGAGACGAGACTGAGTTCACAAGAACGAGACGAGAAGAGATCTTTAGACTTCTTTTTTTTAAATCCTCAATGATGAAATATATAGGGAAAAATAGTCTTATTCAACTGAAAAACACAAAATGCAAAAAAATGTAGATGCATTTTGAAATCAACTTGTACTTTATGAAATTAAACTTCTATTTTAATTAATTATATGCTGTAATAACAACATGTACACTAGAGCTGCACGATTCTGCATAAATTGAGAATCACAATTTTTTTAAATATAAATTGGAGATCGCGATTCTGAAAAAAAAATAGAAAACTAAAAATAACGTAATTTACTAGTGGTTCTCACAAAATGACAAACAAAAGTATTTTAAAAATATATATTAATTTGAACAAAATAAAAAATAAAAATTCAAGTCTCAAAAGGAGTCAGTGTCTCACTTCATAAAGACTCAAAAGTGTAGAAGTCTCCGTGACTCTCAGGTTACATATGTAACCATAGTTATATAAAAAAATTATATAATTTTAATTTTTATTATTTTGCACTGTCCACTGAGCGGACCTGTTTCGATTACATTTCACTTCTAATTATACCCTGTATAATTTATTATGTGACAAATAAAGAAACCTTGAACCTTGAACCTTGAGTTCCCTATCAGTCAGTCACGTTTGACGTAACGTCAGAGTGACTGACTAATGGGATCTCGCCGGAGAGCCCAATCACCTTCGAGTGTTAACAAAACAAGCCAATGACAGTTGGCGTGCGTGTTTCGCCACGCACACTCCGCCCCGCGGTTCGGGTATAAAGGAGAGCGCGTGCAAACGCACATCAGCTTTTCGCTTCGGAGCCGAGCCATTGCAAGTCTCAGAGTGTTCGCAAGACGAGTCTCACAGAAGAGCGTTGGTGTTACGGCGCGTCAGCGGAGGTCGCTGTCCAGTGCTGCTTTTCTTTGCGGTCACGCTGCTACCTCCCCTCGGCGCTTCAGCGCTCCTAAAAGAGAGTTTTTCAACTAAAAGAGCAAATCTAAAAGAGCTCCACGAGCGACGGGCGTCTTTTTAAAGATGGCTTCCCGCTCGTGCGTTTCTGGATGTGGTCGGTTCCTGACTTCATCTGATGGTCACGATCGCTGCCCCTCGTGCTTGGGCTTTAGGCACGCTGAGGCAGCGCTCGTGGATGAGTCATGTTCTCACTGTGGGAACATGACCATGGCGATGTTGCGCTCCAGATACCTCCTCGCTAGACGTGGGGGTATCCCCCTTGCTCTGCCCCGTTCTAGTTCCTCCGGACGGAGGACTACTTCGGCTCAGGGCCAGGGTGATTTGAGGATCACAGTGAGAGCTTCCCCGTCGAGTACGTCTCCGCGGGCCTCTCACTCCTCGAGCACATCGCACCGTCTGGGGTTCCCGGATGAGTATGCGGGGTCCTCGGACAGGGCGGGGCCCAGCATCTCATTCGGTGCCCCAGCAGATGACAGGATTTCGATCACTGCATCGGGGGATGAGCTAGGTTCTGGAGAGGACGATTTGGCTGCGCTGCCTCCGTCAGGAAGAGTAGCGTTGCCCGAGTCAGATCCAGAACTGACCGCTATGCTTTCCCGGGCCGCTGAGAGCATCGGGCTGCACTATAGGCGTCCACCTTCTCCCGAGCGCTCGAGGCTGGATGATTGGTTCCTGGGGGCGCAGGCCGAACTTTGGCAACCGCCCCCGGTTCCGTTCTTCCCGGAAGTGCATGAGGAGGTGACTAGGTCTTGGAAGGCACCTTTTTCTGCCCGAAACAGGCCTAGTGCCTCCTCCGTTCTCACCACCCTCGACGGCGGAGCGGCCCAAGGGTATGTGGAGGTCCCCCCAGTCGAGCGCGCCATTGCCATGCAGCTTTGCCCGCAAGGCGCTGCCGCCTGGAGGGGTAATCCACGCCTTCCGTCCAGGGCCTGTAAGTTCTCGTCCGCTCTAACGGCCAAGGCTTACGGCGCTGCTGGACAGGCCGCTTCCGCCCTGCACGCCATGGCCCTCCTGCAGTTCCACCAGGCCAAGGCGTTGAAACAGCTGCACGAGGGTGATGCTGACCCAGGTGTGTTGCAGGAACTGCGCACAGCGACGGACCTCGCACTAAGGGCGACGAAAGTCACGGCGCGGGCCCTGGGTCAGACGATGTCCACATTAGTGGTCCAGGAGCGCCACCTGTGGCTGACCTTGGCGGATATGAGGGAGTCCGACAAGCACCGCTTCCTGGACTCCCCGATCTCCCAGGCCGGCCTATTCGGCGAAGCGGTGGAGGACTTTGCCCAACAGTTCTCCGCCACACAGAAGCAGACGGAGGCGTTTCATCACATCCTGCCGCGGCGGTCCGCTGCTGTCTCCACCCCATCGCCGGCTGCAGCCCCTCCGTCTGCTCGTCGCCGAGGGCGCCCTCCTGCTGCCTCCACCTCCGCTCCAGCTCGGCCACAACAGCAGCCTGCACTACGGCCACAGCGTGGAGTGGGCCGCAGGAGACCGGCGCAGCCCGCCTCCGCCCCTGCCAAGCCCGTGAAGCGCCAGGGCAGGCGGCGTCCCTGAGACGGGCGACCCGGAGCCTTTGGATCCTGCTCTTCAGGAGATGGTGACCGCACCACTCCTTCCCCCGGAGGAGGGCCGGGTGGAGAATCTTTTGTTTCCTTTTTGTTCTGTTCCGGTACCCAAAACTTCAATAAAAGAGCAGTTTCCTTTTCCTCCGGGTCCCAAGAGGGCAAGGATGGCAGTGTACGAGACCTCGTCTCCACACTCCCGTCCCCCTCTCTCTTCGCCAGTGGGCAGCAGGGTCCGGTCCGAGGACGTGACGCCTTCTCCCGCATCCCCTGCCCAACTATGGAGCCAGGTCAGTGTCACACCACACACTCAGACCCCACTTCGAGACGCACTGCCTTTCGAGTAGGGCCCCTGTGCTCCATTTCGCTGCCCCACCGTGGGTACGTCAGTGACTCCCCTGGTCCCGCTTGTACGGTCCCTGGGGCCTGGCTAGAGCTCCCCAGGCCGTCTCGCTGGCTCCTGAGGACTATCAGACTCGGCTACGCGACAGTGGGTTACGACCAATCCTGGACCTGCGCGTTCTGAACCGGGCCCTTCACAAGCTCCCGTTCAGGATGTTGACGCAGAGACGCATCTTTCAATGCGTCCGTCCCTTCGATTGGTTTGCAGCAATCAACCTGAAGGACGCCTACTTCCATGTCTCGATCCTCCCTCGACACAGACCGTTTCTCCGCTTTGCGTTCGAGGGGCGAGCATACCAGTACAAGGCCCTTCCCTTCGGGCTATCCCTGTCGCCTCGTGTCTTCACCAAGGTCGTAGAAGCAGCCCTTGTACCGTTAAGGGAAGCAGGCATTCGTATCCTCAACTACCTCGACGACTGGCTCATTCTGGCCCAGTCTCGAGCACTGTTGTGCGAACACAGGGATATGGTGCTCAGTCACCTCAGCCGGTTGGGACTTCAGGTCAACCGGGAAAAGAGCAAACTCTCCCCTACGCAGAAGATCTCTTTTCTCGGCATGGAGTTGGACTCGGTCAACCTCACAGCACGTCTCTCAGAGGAGCGTGCTCAGTCAATGATGAGATGCCTGGAGTCTCTCCAGCGCAAGAGGGCGGTTCCACTGAAACATTTTCAGAGGCTCCTGGGGCATATGGCATCCTCAGCCGCTATCACGCCACTCGGATTGCTTCATATGAGACCGCTTCAGCGTTGGCTCCACGACCGAGTCCCGAGGTGGGCATGGCGCCACGGCACATACCGGGTCTCACTCACCCCGTCCTGCCTTCGCACCTTCAGCCCATGGTCGGACCTTGCCTTTCTTCGGGCAGGAGTTCCCCTAGAGCAAGTGTCCAGGCATGTTGTTGTTTCAACAGACGCCTCTGCCATGGGCTGGGGGGCCATGTGCAACGGGCACGCAGCCGCGGGGCTCTGGACAGGGCCCCAGCTGCAGTGGCATATCAATTGCCTCGAGTTGCTGGCAGTATGGCTTGCTCTGCGCCGCTTCAGAACGCTGCTACACGAGAAGCATATACTGGTCCGCTCGGACAACACTGCGACCGTTGCGTACATCAACCACCAGGGCGGTCTACGCTCCCGTCGCATGTCGCAACTCGCCCGCCATCTCCTCCTTTGGAGTCAGAAGCATCTGAGGTCGCTTCGCGCCGTTCATGTCCCAGGCGAGCTCAATCATGCAGCCGACGAGCTCTCACGTCAGCACGCCCTTCCGGGAGAATGGCGACTCCACCCCGAGGTACTCCAGCTGATTTGGAGACGCTTCGGGGACGCTCAGGTAGACCTGTTTGCCTCCCCGGACACGTCTCACTGCCAGTTGTTTTTCTCCCTGTCCGAGGGGACCCTCGGAACGGATGCGCTGGCATGCAGCTGGCCTCGGGGCTTACGCAAATATGCGTTTCCCCCAGTGAGCCTTCTCGCACAGACCCTGTGCAAGGTCAGGGAGGACGAGGAGCAAGTCCTCTTGGTGGCGCCTTACTGGCCCAATCGGACTTGGTTCCCAGAACTAATGCTCCTCGCGACAGCCCCTCCTTGGCAAATTCCTCTGAGGAGGGATCTACTTTCTCAGAGAGGGGGCACCCTCTGGCACCCGCGCCCAGACTTGTGGAACCTCCACGTATGGTCCTTGGACGGGACGCGGAGGTTCTAAGTGGGCTACCTCCAGCGGTAGTAAACACTATAGTTGCCAACCCGTCGCCATAGTTGCTGTACCACCGCTGTACGGCCGGGGCACACAGTCTCGGCTCCTCAGCGAAAAACTGATGTGCGTTTGCACGCGCTCTCCTTTATACCCGCACCGCGGAGCGGAGTGCGCGTGGCGAAACACGCACGCCAACTGTCATTGGCTTGTTTTGTTAACACTCGAAGGTGATTGGGCTCTCCGGCGAGATCCCATTAGTCAGTCACTCTGACGTTACGTCTCCGTTCCCTCCTTCAGGGAACGGGGGTTACGCAAGTAACCGAGACGTTCCCTGAGAATAGGGAACGAGACACTGCGTCCTCTAGAGGGCGCTATGGGAACACCTTCAGCGTGACTGGTCTCTGAAGCATGAATAAAAACACACAATGCACTTGGCATTGGCAGGTGGAAGCCTATGACATAAGCAAATGAGCGTCCGCGGGCATAAAAGAGTGCCTGTGGAACACGTCATCCTCTTTTTTCAAAGGGGATGCCGACAGGAATGCCGGAAGCATGGCCAAGAGACGCAGTGTCTCGTTCCCTATTCTCAGGAAACTATGGTTTCATATGTAACCTGAGACGTTCCCTTCCAAAGAGAACTTCTACACTGTGTCCTCTAGAGGGCGCTATGGGAACGCTATGCCAACGCCGCCATGCTGAGGGAAAGAGTGTCCAAAAGCTGGATTCCTAAGTCACAGACTCGAGGAACACCATCCCTGCCCAGCAGAACTAGGGTCCCCTCTTCAGGCAACCTCAAAGCTCCATCATAGACTAGCTCAATCTCTCTAGATTGAGAGGAGACTTCTACACTCGACGCTATGTACAGCTAGTGAGGCTCAGGAAGAGCATGCACATAGTACTGCCTAAGCGGAGCTCTGGAGAGTGGAGGCTTAGGCAGAATGACTCTCTAAAACGAGAGAAAACCTAGCAACACTCGATCCAGGTAGGGGATCTCTTAAGAGTGGAGGTCTCAGCATGACGACTCTCTAATTGAGAGGAGACCTGGCTACACTCAACGCCAGAGGCAGTTAGTGAGGCTCAAGAAAGAGCCTGTGTATAGTGCTGCCTAAGCGGAGCTCTAGAGAGTGGAGGCTTCAGCAGAATGACACTCTAAACTCGAGGAAGCCTAGCATCAACCCTAGTTGGGGGGCTCTTAGGAGTGGAGGTCTCAGCATACCGACCCTCTAAAGCGAGAGGAGACCAGACTACACTCAGCGCTAAAGACAGCTAGCAAGGCTCACAATGGAAACTACATACTAATGGTGCTGCCTAAGCGGAGCTCTGGAGAACAGAGACTTCAGTAGAATGACTCTCTTAAACGAGAGGAAGCCTAACACTCTATCCAGGTAGGGGAACTCTTTAAGAGTGGAGGTCACAGCATAACGACTCACTAATTGAGAGGAGACCTGGCTACACTCAACGCCACAGGCAGTTAGTGATGCTCAAAAAGAGCCTACATTCTTCTATTGCTGCCAGAGACGGAACTCAGAAGAGTGGAGGCCTCAGCAGAACGACTCTCTAAACGAGAGGAAGCCTAACAACACTCAACCCTAGTTGGGGGAATCTTAAGAGTGGAGGTCTCAGCATACCGACTCTCTAAAGCGAGAGGAGACCGGACTACACTCAGCGCTAAAGACAGCTAGCGAGGCTCACAATAGAGACTACGTACTAATGGTGCTGCCTAAGCGGAGCTCTGGAGAGCAGAGGCTTCAGTAGAATGACTCTCTTAAACGAGAGGAAGCCTAACACTCGATCCAGGTAGGGGAACTCTCAGAGTGGAGGTCTCAGCATAATGACTCTCTAAGTGAGAGGAGACCTGGCTACACTCAACGCCAAAGGCAGTTAGTGAGGCTCAAGAAAGAGCCTGTGCATAGTATTGCCTAAGCGGAGCTCTAGAGAGTGGAGGTTTCAGCAGAATGACTCTCTAAACGAGAGGAAGCCTAACACTCGATCCAGGTAACACTCGATAAGCCTAACACTCGATCCTTCTTCTCTTTGGCTCTCAACGGAGGTGGTCGCTTTCTCTCCCCGTCCTCACCCTTATCTTCCCTGCTTTGCTCCCTTGTCTCGTGAGAGACTCTCTCTGCACTGCTCTCCAAACTAAAATATAATGCAATTGACACTATCGAAACTTGGGTTTCGGGGAACCTGACTGCCCTGACGGAACGTTCGCAGCCGGCTATACGATGGCGCGTGGGAGAGGTGGCGAATCGTGTGTCTTGCGGCTCTTTCCGTGGAGGACATTGATATCTACCTATTCGGAACCATGATAACAGGTATTTTGCTGATTGGATTAGGCTTTGCCCTGGGTTATCGAAGAATTCAGAAAACGGGAACAGCTGTCCAAAGCCCCACAAGGCTGCCCGTATGATTGAAGCTGTGGGAAAAGCGGTCAGCATTGAGACTGAGACTATAATCGCAATATGGATTCTACCAAGGAGAAGTTCACGGCTTTACAAAGGGAAATTGATTAAAATGGAGACCAAAATGGTTTACTCGCCCCAAAGACAAAACAATATTATCTTTTTCTGGCTCCCCTACAGTGGCCTTGGCAAGGCTGTTGCTGGAATCTACCCCGGGAGAGCAATGCAGTGAGACGCTCTTGCGTTCCTCCCCCACCCTACAGACATTACAGACATTACAGACATTGCCCTAACCCCCCCCCCGACCATTCGCCTCTGTTCGCTTCGATCCCCTGGCCTGGTCAAGCGGGTCTGACCAGCGCCGGATCAGTGGCTGCGGGATCAGATGGCTGCTTGCTGGGCCGGATTCACTTCCCCTGTGGCTATGTCGTGTATGTGCTTGTTGCTGAGGTGTTTTTCCTGTTCTCACACTGTACTCCCCAAGGAGCATAGTCTGGGGGTTATTTTTTTCTCCTCACTTTCCTCATGTAAATGCTGTATTTTTCTTCAATTCTACTTGCATTTCACTACTGATTATACTTGTATGATTGTGTATGTGACGAATAATAAAGAACCTTGAACCTTGAACCCTTGAGGTAGGGGAACTCCTAAGAGTGGAGGTCTCAGCATAACGACTCTCTAATTGAGAGGAGACCTGGCTACACTCAGCGCCAGAGGCACCAGAGACGGAGCTCTGAAGAGTGGAGGCTTCAGCATAACGACTCTCTAAGCGAGAGGAGACCTGACTACACTCAGTGCTAGAGACAGCTAGCGAGGCTCAAAATAGAGCCTACATACTCATAGTGCAGTCTAAGCGAAGCTCTGGAGAGCGGAGGCTTCAGAAAAATGACTCTCTTAAACGAGAGGAAGCCTAGCAACACTCACTCCAGGTAGGGGAACCCTTATGAGTGGAAGTCTCAGCATAACGACTCTGTAAAGCGAGAGGAGACCTGACTTCACTCAGCGCTAGAGAAAGCTAGCGAGGCTCACAATAGAGCCTACACACCAATAGTGCGGTCTAAGCGGAGCTCTGGAGAGCGGAGGCTTCAGCAGAATGACTCTCTTAAATGAGAGGAAGCCTAGCAACACTCGATCCAGGTAGGGGAACCCTTACGAGTGGAAGTCTCAGCATAACGACTCTGTAAAGCGAGAGGAGACCTGACTTCACTCAGCGCTAGCGACAGCTAGCGAGGCTCACAATAGAGCCTACATACTAATAGTGCAGTCTAAGCGGAGCTCTGGAGAGCTGGGGCTTCAGTAGAATGCCTAGTAACACTCGATCCTGGTTCAGGAGCTCTTAAGAGTGGAGGTCTCAGCATAACGACTCTCTAAAGTGAGAGGAGACCTGACTACACTCAGCGCTAGAGAAAGCTAGGCACAATAGAGCCTATACACCAATAGTGCGGTCTAAGCGGAGCTCTGGAGAGCGGAGACTTCAGCAAAATGACTCTCTTAAATGAGAGGAAGCCTAACAACACTCGATTCAGGTAAAAAAAATACCCTTTTTTTTTCTTTTTTTTTAGCTCGCAAGCGCCCCTAATGGGTATCGACGCATATCCGCGCTCGCGCCTCCCTTCGATGTCAGCATAATTAGCATGCTTATACCGATGGATGCGGGCTGAATATAGTTTATCCCATGCCTACATGATCTCACTATGAAGATCTGGAAGGCTCACGGGAGCTGGGAGGTTATGCCAGAGAGAGATCGCTCATCAAGTCTACTGCGAGCCACTCCCCATTTCCGTGCCTCCACTGTAGGTCTAACCTAACAGAGGCGCACGCTTCATAACCTCCAACAGCTCTACATACGCAGGGCAGACAAGCTGAGAAGGCTCAGAAATATCCTCTCCGCCTTCATCAGCCCACCATGAGCCAGCAGATCACTTCCTGCTGGATCAGAAGATGTAAGAGACAATACATCTTCCTTCAGCAGTTTACTCTCGTCAGCCGCTGACGAGCGCGATATTAATTCCTCCCGCAGACTCGTCAGCGAGCTCCATCTGCGATCCCCATGACCTCAGTCACCTCGCTGCCTCAGCAGCGGCTGGACCCGAGCTGCGGGGGGCAGATGATTGCCCCAATTCTCTCGAGAAAAGGGACATACGAGAGCGGAGCTTTCCCAGAGAGAAAAGCTCACGATGCGTGCACTCCATTCCCTCGAGAACAGAGCGCGCGTGCTCTTCGTCCAAACACATAATGCACAAATCATGTGTGTCATCTGGTGTCAGAAAACGCTCCTAAAGCGTTTCTCAACAGACATAATTACTCACACTTCAGAAACAAAGTCCCCTGAAGACAAAAAGAGGATGACGTGTTCCACAGGCGCCCTTTTATGCCCACGGACGCTCATTTGCTTACATCATAGGCTTCCACCTGCCAATGTCAAGTGCATTGTGTGTTTTTATTCATGCTTCAGAGACCGGTCACGCTCAAGGCGTTCCGATAGCGCCCTCTAGAGGATGCAGTGTAGAAGTTCCCCTCGGAAGGGAACATAACATTCTGCAGTAGCAGAGCAATCATATTTCCTTCAGAGCGAGAGCGTCTTTCTGGAGATGGCGCTTACTCAATACGCTCAGCACTGCTCGCTCAGCCCAAAATGCCCCTTTGGTAATTTGATAATTCCAGAATCTGTGGAATAGGCTAAGCAATAGTTTGTCTTAAGTTAATGTTTCTAAAAGCAAATTCTAAAATCCTGTGAAGAGTGACAGACATTTTATAGAACGCATTTCCCCGCAGTTTTGGTTTATTTTAATTTTAGAAAGTGTGTTTCTTTTATTTACGCCACAAAATAGTTTTTTGTAAGGTGCATTTCATCTTGTGTGTGCTTTCATGGGCCTGATAAGAAAGGTGTATTTTGTGAAATTCTATATCTGCATTTCATCTTGTGTGCTGTTTTGAATATGAAGCGTGTTTTAACGGAAAAGCATACTTTTTCAATTATTTAATTTTTTACGAAAGTTTTCCAAGTGCCTTCAAAAACAAGACACGTTTTTAAATTAAGATTTTAATTTTATACATTTAAATTAGGGATGTTAATTTCGGTTATTTTTCCTAACCGTTAACCGACAACAATATTTTAAATTAGAACTGAATTAAATTAGAAAGAATAAGTGTCTGTGACACATTAAAAATACTAACAATTGTTTTTCGGGTATTAATTTGACATGCGCAAAAAGCAGCAGGCAACAGAAGGAGGATTTACATGATCATATTATATTACATCATGCACCTGCAGCACTTCTGCAAGCAGAGAACAACATAATAAAGCTAGGCGCTATATATTATAACAAATAAATAGGCATATACTAGAAATATATTTTCATTTGAATAATAATTTAAGAAAACGAAAGAAATACTGTGCAACAAGCAGCCTACTCTAAGAAAAAAAATGTTTAACCCAAATGCTGGGTTGAGCCTTTTGGGTCATTTTTGGGGGGGGGTTATTTGTTCAGTGTTTGTGTACATTTTAGTTTATTCATAAAATTGTTTCTGTGCAGTATATCGTTCAAATTTATGCCAGCAACATACAGGCGCTCGGTCGGTCTAATTGCTTGATGAAGAGACGATTATATTTATAAAGATACAGAACACAAATAATTTGGATGTTAAAATATGTCCTCAGAGCTGTTTACTGTTTGTTTTTGGGCAGACTGTGAAGGCAATCGCAGTACATCTCGTCCAGGAGTGAAGTGCAGGGCGGCGGTCTTATCCGTGATCAGTTCCCGTCGAACACGACTCCAGCTCGGCGCGAGAGCCAGAGCCGATACGGTGGAAACGGAATTACAGAGTGGTCGATTTACTCGTGAATTACGTCTGTTTAATGTTTAATCTTTACTTCCAATGTTTTTTAAACGAGATTAAATAGGCAATGTGTATAGCTTACATAAAAACAAGCAAATGAGAAGTATAGGAAGTTATCACGTAAACCAGTGGTTCTGGAGTATTTTACAAAAGTTTAGAGGATTTAAGTTAATCTGTAAATATAATTTCATGCATAAAGTAAAAAAAAAAAAAAAGCTTATATTATAATAGAAACGAATAAACCCATTAGCTATATTCACCCAGCTCAAATTGGGTTGTTTTTAACCCAGTGTTTTTTAGAGTATGCAGCAGATTATGCTGCGCGAAATTAATGCAGACGGCAGAAAGCTGCATTCTATTCTTTTGTCTTATTTTACAAAAAAGCACAAATAAAAGCAAACATTTTACAATTCCGATTATCTTCATGACCAAGAGGAGTTGCTTTCACTGTTAGAAGGGGAAAAATCAAGTGCTTGCTCCACCTCACATTTAAGCATTCTACCTTGACAATGCAGCCTGTTCATTATCATTATAAAAAATAACCAGTCAAATATTTGGAAAAAACACACTGCTCTGTTTAAATAAGTAGTAAAATGTGTGCCCTTAAGCGTTATCACTACTGGGGCATGAAGTTATGCAAAACTTTTTGTTTTCCGTGTAAATTGTAACGGGGTGAAGTAGGCCTACATAAAAGGTAAATAATATTTTGGCATTCAAATATCGCAAATACGAGAACATTTGATTTTGTGTTGAAGGAGAGACCCTCGTTTCAGTTTCGTTTTAGCCTAAAATAATTTGTTTTGGTTTGTCGTTTCTTATTTTTAATTCTTGTTATTTTCTAGCCTAGTGTTAATTGAAAGGATTTGTTGTGGAGTGAGGGGAACTAAAATAGCCTAGCTATGTTTACAGTGTTTATTATAATGTTTGTAATTCGCGTTGCTACATATGCTACATATAGGCGTTTTTATCTCTCTCTCGCTTTCTCTAAAAAACGTGTTTTTTATAGGCGTATAGCTTATTTTAACCATGCAGTAAACCTTTTAAAACATTTTGATAAATTACTAAAAATAAATAAATAAGTGACTTTAAACCGTTTAACTGATTATATTAATCGGTCAAAATTCTTAGCAGTCGGTTAAAGGTTGATGAACATCCCTAATTTAAATGAACTTTAGTACTTGAGAGTACTTGAAAGTACTTGAACATACACAGTATGTGTGGAGAGCATTCACTCAGTATTGTTATCTCATTTTTGACCAAGATGGCTTTTAGACGCTTTTGCATTGGAACTCTTCATATTGTATAAATTATCAGTCACATCAAAATCTCATCATTGTGAAAGGGTTGCAAGTTGAAATTATGAGAAATAAGGTTACAATTTTAAGATATAAAATTGCCTAATGAGCATATAAACATGACTTTTAAGGTAAAGATATTTGTTCCTGTTGTCTAAAACACATTGGCCTGGTTTCACAAACGGGTCTTAATTCAAGCCAGGACAAGGCCTTAGTTAAATTAAGATATTTAAGCAACTTTTACAAAAATGCATGAGAAGAAACCATTAAGCTCTGCATCTTGACACAGAACAATGACACTTACATATGTTAATATATGTCACAGCAAGATATTTTCAGTTGAGACAGATCAAACATGCATTTTAGTCTGGGACTAGCTTAAGCCTTGTCTGTGAATCCAGGGGTATATCTAGTCATTATCTAGATTCTTAAAATATAGCATATCTTATCCCAAAGATCCTGACACTGTGGATGCTTATGTAAATGTATTAATATTGAAATTATGACAACTTTTAATCATTGACAGTCTGCTGAATCTACATGCATCATGAAATTGGAGAATTAGCAAGTTTGGAATGCATGGCATAACTGTCAAATTTCCAAACCATTTATTTTTTTAAACAAAATTACGAAAATGATGAAAGTTTTTCTAAGTGAAAAAAATAATATTTTGGAGCCTTATATAAATAATAACAGAAATGCTACAATATGAGGTTTTATATCAATAGGTAATCTGGCTTGCTTAATTGTTATTTAATACTTTAAATGCATTTTTAATTAATACCTTTAATACTTCTTTCGTTTTTACATTTTTAAAGGAAAGAAAAAGATGAAAGAAGTGAAGATGTGATTTAGGAAAAATATATATATATATACACTTTACCTGAAGTTTGTGCATTGATTATTTCACCTGTTGAATGCACAATATAAACATAATGAATTATGGAAAAATTCAATCAGTTCACCTGCATCATTCTAATGCACTTGACAGATAATAAAACACTCACCATGAATCAGCAGCAGTAGTGACACACACAGTGAAATCAGAAACCTCATTGTGACGGCAGCACCTGCACCTGCACACACATATACAACAATTATACATGAGATGCTTCTAATATTAATTATTTAGTATAAGAATATTATATTAATTATTTTACATTTCATTTTTGTAAAATTATTTTTAGCTAAAAAGTAAATAACTATTATTAATAACTAAATAAACATACTTTTACAAAGTAATTCATAGGTAATTCCTAGATGAAATGAAGAGAAATAACCTGAGGTCAAGCGCTGCTGCAGATCAAACTCGGAGATTCTCTCTTCAGCAGCTGAACACAGTGATGCTGACCTGCTGATCTCACACACTTATCAGTGCCTTTATTAATACATGTGGGTGGATCATTACTGGAACCAAAAGTAATTTCTCAGCAATGTCCTGAACCAGTTTTTCATGTGACATGTGTTATTTGAACTTATTGTTTCCTTGTGTGTGCCTCATTGTGTTCAACAAATTCTTTCACTCTGTGCTTGAATAGATGTGAATATAGATGGAATGACAAACAAGTCCGTTTTTTTTTTTTTTTTTTTTTTTTATGCAGCTTTGCAAAAATATTATTATAAAATGCCCAATGAGTGAACTAAGGGGGACAGAAAACATAATTCTGTTTGTAAATAATGTTTTTAAATTTACATTTCATTAATTAAAAACCACTGGACAGATGCATGCAGTGGACAAGTACGTGGGATATTTTTAGACGTGCAAACTAAGAAAAGTATAACACAAACAGAAATACATACATATGTTTAATGCAACTAAAAACTCTAACCTAAACCCTAAAGTAAACTAATGTAAACTCTTTAAAAGCAGCCGTGGAAGAACATGCCAGTTACAAAGCAGGTTAACATTAGGAAAATTAATAGGTATTTTAATATTTGGATAAATAAATGAAAGGGGAAAACACAAAGAAGAAGCAA
Source organism: Schizopygopsis malacanthus (assembly GCA_027474115.1). Classification (NCBI taxonomy): domain Eukaryota; kingdom Metazoa; phylum Chordata; class Actinopteri; order Cypriniformes; family Cyprinidae; genus Schizopygopsis; species Schizopygopsis malacanthus. Next base: position 16,021 of record JAPDDM010000282.1, read on the forward strand.
CAAATATTAATTGTAGCTTATATATATATAAAGATATCATAAAACAAACAGAATGAGGTAGAACAGTTGGTACTTCCCTAAAGCAAGAATGTCACATCTACTGAAAAAGAAGACTACAAAAAAAATGGTCAATCAATCATAATCAAAATAAAATCAAGTCAAGTCGGTGTAAGAGCAAGGAGATGAAGGAGATAAAGCAATAATAATATTTATCTAACTGGATAGAAGGAAGGCAAGAACACACATAGCATGGACATTTAACAATGGACAGGGAATTAAGAGAAGACAACACTTTAAATACACAACTTAACGAGGAAAATAGACAAAATACACCTGAACCAAATGAACGTAATCAAATAAAGCAGAAACACAGTCAATGGGGAGAAAAACACAATAAAACAGGAACACAAGTCTGATCTTGGGCAGTTTAAGGAAGTGAGCACAATATTCAATTACACTCTTTAAGAATGTCCTGCATTCCTCTGCTGCACATTTTAGCTCAACATTTAAAAACCCACGTCCCAAACACCATGTGATGCACATTAAAGTGGCCTGACAGTAATGTCTTCTCAGGAAATGTGTAGACTAATACAAATATAGAAGAATAAAAAATAATAAAAAGGTATAACTGTTTATTTAACTTTCTAATCTTACATGTTTTCAAAAGTGCATGCTTGTCAGGAGATTTTGGTAGCTGTAAGGTTTAATTTGTTTGTGATTTTGTAAGTCGTGGCCTAATGGTTTGAAAGATGGACTTGTAGCCTAAAGGTTGCAGGTTTGAGTCAGGGATTGTTGTGGGGGGAGTGAATGTACAGCACTCTCGTCCACCCTCAATACCATGACTGAGGTGGGTGCCCTTGACCAAGGAACCGAACCCCCAACTGCCCCCCAGGCACTGCTGCCGAAATGGCTGCCCGCTGCCCACTGCTGTGTGTGTGTGTGTGTGTGTGTGTGTGTGTGTGTGTGTGTGTGTGTGTGTGTGTTCACTACTCACTGCTGTGTGTGTGCACTTGGAAGGGTGAAATGTAGAGCACAACATCCGAGTACGGAACACCATATTTGACCGAACATCACTTTCACTTTTTCGCGTCTCTTAAACAAAAACAACAACAATTTTACAGCTTTTATGAACATATTTTTACCGTTGTTATTATTATCTCCTCCATACCCTAATATGTTTTATTCGTATGAAGCAGCATAATATAATACATGTTATTTATTAAAAAGTAATAAAATGCCATTGCATTAGGTATCATGAATTACCAATATTAACTAAATGAAATACATGCAAGTGTGCAGTATTTTCAAAAAATGAAAGCTACTTTTTACTAAATCTGCTGCAGCAACAAACTTGGCACCAATAGAAAAACAAAGAAATATATATATATATATATATATTTTTTTGTTATTGTTTTTTATTGTTTTTCCCCATTTCATTTGTTTAGTCAAACTGGATAGTCAGGTTTATTGTCATTGTTATACATTGTAGGACCTTAAGAAAACCACCAAACAATGCTTAAAAGTTTCTTTATCAAGCAGCTGTCAATCACTGAAAGTGGATTTTTCCAGTTGCAACCAGTTGAACAAGATTCACCAAGTAGTAAAAACAGATTGTACATGACAGTCACCTTTGCATGACCAGTGTTTTGACAGTTTTACTTTCATGTGTTTAAACTACCAGCCCGGTCTCATGAAAATGCGTATTTATAGCACGCCAAAATACAAATGAAAACTCATGGTATTGACATGAAATAAAATTGACTTTGGTGTATATAAGACACGCACGTGTTTGGCGTGCATATAATACCCAATTTTCGCATGCATGTGATATGAATTTTGTTGGCATACATATGATACACAGTTTTTGCATACATATGATACGCATCTACCCCACAACCCTAACCCTTCCCATCGTGTAGCATATACACGACAAAGTCCACTTTTACGTAGCAATACCACAAGTTTTCGTTTTTATTTGGCGTATTATTTATACGCACATTCATGAGATCGGGTAGTAAACTACATACAACAGCAGCTATATGCTTTAGGTCATATATATTTGTGATGATGACAAGTTTGGCAGGAGCATATTTACAATTTAAGTCACACAACCTGATAATTTATGGCTGGCACCACTGCTGATTGCTTAAGATCAAATTTAGCCATCTTAGAAATAAACACTTGAGTTGTAGTTTTTTGTTATCAATTCCAAACTTTCTATTAAAAGAAACACATCAGCATTAAGAAAAATGCTCTTAAAATTTTAAATCACAATAATGAATGTTGTAGAAATGCAGTCAACTATTATTTTATTCACAGAAAATATTCCAAATTAGTTTTGCAGCATTGAAACTATCAGGAATGGATTACATTTAGTAAGAAAAGTGTCAGAAGGCTGTTCAGACATTAACTTGCAAATACAAATGCACTCTACCCTACCAACTCCTCAATTTCAGTTTCTCTTTGCCTTCTTTAAAAGCTACACCAATACATCTCACCCCATCTTACCTTCAAAGAAAGAACAATTCAACCAAAGCGCAAACATTCAAAACCTTTAGAACAGAAAGCAGAATACCAAGACACTTCTCATGCATAGATAGCATCACCATGGAAGATAAGCAAAATTATTACAGAGAAAGATAGCAGTATCGTCCTTAATCTTTCTCTTACTTATACTGAAAGGAAATGACTACAAAATAAAAAATAAAAATAATCACAAGAAAACTAATGTTGCTAATATTTGTATTATTATTATTATTATTTGTATTTTATTTCCCATTTATCTTCTGGGTTCTGCAGTTTAATGTCCTTATCATTTATAGCATACTCTTCTTTGGCCCAACAATGCCCCATGGGCGTAAGAGCCAACTCAACTGGAGGCATCGCCTCGTCCTGGGCATGGTCTAGCGGTGTGTCCACTGCAGAGATATGTGCAGCGGCCAGCTGGGCCTCGACGTCCACATTTGCCAGGTTTTATAATCTGGAAGTTTCAGCCTTACAAGCCCGGGTCCTTTCTGCATAACGGGCTGACTCTTGTCATATGACAAAGCAGTATGGGCATTTGCCTTCTTCTTGTATGCTCTTGGCCCTCAATAGAGCTCCGAGGCTGTACAGACTTATTTGGGATGATTACTCAAGGCCGGGTCGACCTATATGAGTGAAATTAAGCATCTTTCAGATCCAGCTAAAAGAACCATACCCCTGGGCATATTTGCGAGAGTGTCTGCTTCGAAGTAACCATCCTGAACGGCTGATTCAGCCTAGCGGGGGCCTGAGGCTCGTGATAAGGGGAAGAGGAAAAGTGCTCTCTTTTTGGATATGTTTGTGTTTTATTTTTCTCACTATAACAGCGATTGGCTGTGTGGGTGCTGTGTGAAAGGACCCAATGTTCACAACAGAATTTTTCACAAACACTGCCATCTGCACCCGGAACTGAACTGGGTGCTAGGAGGCATAACAGAGGCTTTTTGATGGGTGCTCCGGCTGCAGCGAGACGTAGACCTTTCCTCTTCCTCTCGGTTAGCTGAACAGCTGGTGGCGCGGCTTTCACTGGCTGCTGAGTCGGCGCCATCTTGGGGCTACTAGAAGCAGCTGCAGAGCTGGAGCGCTTATGCAGGAAGTGTCGCATTGCCTGGGACGACTTCTGTGTGGCTGTGAAGCATTCAGCGAAGCCCACTACTGCAGGACCAAAGAGGATTTTTGATGAGTTTGTTGGCAAAAGGAGCTGTGGAAACGGTTTCCCCAGACCGGAGAGTCGAGGAAGGGGACCTTATCCGCATCATTCATCTCCGTCAGGTTCAACCACAGATGGCGCTCAAGCACCAGTAAACTGGCCATGGATCTGCCGTGGGCTGCTTTTGCCTTCCAGACAATGGCTGTGGACGGGCAGAGATGCGCGTCCACTGACTCATCCAGGGGAGACAGGCTGTCATATTCTTTTTATTCCACGCCGGCGACCGAAGTGAGGGCGGAGGAAGAAGAGGCACATAGAAGAGGACTAGTAGGGTGCACGCCAAGATTTGGTGATCTCGTCATGGATCTCTGGGAAGAATGGCGAAGCTCATTGACGAGGGGTCTGGTGGCGCCCTGGCAAGAACCATTCATCCAGGCGCCTACGGGACGGTTCCTCTGGGGGAACTGACTTGGACTACACACATTCAAACACAGGTTAAGAAAGCCAGGCAAAGACTTTACCATTTGCGACAGCTGAAGAAATTTAGGGTCTCACCAGCAATCCTGAAAACTTTCTATTCAGGGACCATAAAAGTATATTGACTCAGTATGGTATAGAAACGTCTCCAATCAGGACTGCAAAGCTCTGCAGAGAGTTGTGCGCTTAGCTGAGCGCATCTCACGGTCTGCTCTCCCCTCTCTGCAGGACATCTACCTCAAACGCTGCAAAAGCAGAGCTGCTAAAATCATCAAGGACTCAGATCATCCCGGTAACCGTCTTTTCATTTTACTGCCATCTGGCAAGCGCTTCCGGAGCATGATGGCAAAAACTGAGAGACTTCTTCTTAAATTTATTCAGGCACCTAAACTCAAACTCAGTCTCATAACATCAGCATGACTCCATTGACAGCTCTAGGGCAGTCATGGCCTAATGGCTAGAGCATTGGACTTGAAACCTGAGTTTGTGGGTTCGAATCTCGGCTCCGGTAGGAATTTTCCACGACTGAGGTGAGACCCTTGTGCAAGGCACCGAACCCCCAACTGCGTTGACTGCCCACTGGTCCAGGTGTGTGTGGACTTGGATGGGTTAAATGCAGAGCAAAAATGTCACTGCTGGTTATACTCTGAATAATTGTGTATGTGACAAATTTATATATTTATTAAAGATTCAATATTGATTTGATTGAAGTTATATTAATCTTTAGCTTATTAGCGACTCGTCCAGCGACCATTAACATCAGTATATCTTTAACAATTTTGTTTATCTTACTTCGTGCCCAATGATAAAACAAATTAAATTGTACGAACGTCAAAAAAATATATATCTTGAAAAAATATATATCTCCATATAGTGGTTACTTTGGGAGAATCCCAGGTATTTTGGCAGTATTACAAAAATATGTGGATTCAAATTAAGTAGGTTTTGGGAGAATTGCCCAGGTATCAGTTTGAGCAGTAGGATTACAAAAATATATACATTTTTTTTTACTTTTGTCTTAAATGCAACTTTTACTTTTACTGGAGTAAAATAATATGTGTTCTTTTACTCAAATTTGATTTGTGTACTTCGTAGGCTATATAAAATTGCTAAATTAATTACAGTACTATTTTCGAAGACTTACAGGATAACATTTTTTTTTACTTTTGTACAGGGAGTGTTGTCATACTTTTACTTTTACTGGAACATAATCGTTCAGAAATGTGTTCTGCTGACGGGAAGAGGTTAAGGAAAGAAGTCTTGGTGTACTTCTCTAACACTGAGTTTTACATTTATTAATAATGAAGAAGAAGGAGTAGAAGTCAGTGAAAATGGAAGAGATGAGTTTTCAGGTGTCACAGAAAATGCAGGGACTCAGACATTCCGGATTGGGCTGGAAAGTTCATTCCACCAGCCAGGAACGGTGAATTAAAATGTTCTGGAAAGTGATTTTGTGTCTCTCTGTGATGGTACAGGTTAGAGGAAGGCGTCGGTCACTCGCAGATCTCAGCAAAGGTTCTGGAGGGGATTAGATTGTCATCAGTGAGTGGAAGTAGGAGGGTGCTGAGCCTGTGGTTGTTCTGTATGCAAGCATCAGTGTCTTAAACTTGACAACATCAGAGGAACAAGTAACAGATCAGAGTAGCACACAGACAAGAAACCACAGATACCTTCACTTGCTCTGGGACCCACTTATCTGTCAACAGGGAAAATAATGCAATGTCAGGGACTCTATTCATCCGGATTGGGCTGGAAAGAAATATTCAATTTAAGCCAGGAACGGTTCAAATTTTTGTGTATCGCTTTTTACGATACTATCGTGCAAAGAGGCGTCAGCTTTAGGGAAGATTACGACTGGAGGGGATAGATTTATATATCAGTGTAGAAACTTAATATATTTAACTTATGGCAAAATTTGTTATTCTGTATAATAAACTCACACATCAGAGGAACAGGGAGTAGACACAGTTGGCATCATCCTTCTCAGGTGTTCGGTCATCTCGGATCATTTAAGGGTTGATCCAGACTGAAGCTTTGTATCTATGGGATGTTAATCAGAAACAGAAAAACAGGGAAAATAATGCAATGTAGAGACATAATAGCATAAAATGTAGCTGTTGTTCCATCCAAGCAAAAATAATTTGTTTATCAACTCAAGTTAAAGCGTAATAATGTGCGTTTGATCAGATATAACTGCAGGGAAAGATTATGAGATGCATAATAAAAGATCCAGCTAAAAGAACCATTCACCTGGGCATATTTGGAGAGGATTGCTTCGAAGTAACCATCTGAACGGCTGATTCAGCCTAGCGGGGGCCTGAGGCATCGTGTTAAGGGGAAGAGGAAAAGTGCTCTCTCATTTAAGGGTTTTGATCAGACTGAAGTGTTTGTGTTTATTTTTCTCGCTATAACAGCGATTGGCTGTGTGGGCACTATGTGAAAGGACCCAATGTTCAAACAGAATTTTTCACAAACACTGCCATCTGCACCCGAACTGAACGGGGTGCTAGGAGGCTGATTCCAACCAAGAAAAATAATTTGTTTTTGATGGGTCTCAAGTGCGCAGCGAGACGTAGACCTTTCCTCTTCCTCTCGGTTTGATCAGATAGCTGAACAGCTGGTGGCGCGGCTTTCGCTGGCTGCTGAGTCGGCGCAAACACAGTTAAGAAAGCCAGGCAAAGACTTTACCATTTGCGACAGCTAAGAAATTTAGGGTCTCACCAGCAATCCTGAAAACTTTCTAGTTAGGGACCAAAAAGAACCATATTGACTCAGTATGGTATAGAAACGTCTCTTCGAATCCAGACTGCAAAGCTCTGGTGATTCAGAGAGTTGTGCGCTTAGCGGGGGCCTGAGCGCATCTCACGTCTGCTCTCCCCTCTCTGCAGGAATCTACCTCAAACGCTGCAAAAGCAGAGCTCTCTTTTTGGAAGTTTGTGTTTATCATCTCGTAAGCGATTGGCTGTGTGGGCACTCAGATCATCCCGTGAAAGGGTCTTTTCATTTTACTGCCCAATCTGGCAAGCGCTTCCGGAGCATGATGGCAAAAACTGAGAATTTTTCAAATTTATTCAGGCACCTAACTCAAACTCAGTTAAATAACTAGCATGACTCCATTGACAGCTCTAGGGCAGTCATGGCCTAATGGCTAGAGCTAGGACTTGAAACCTGAGAGGCTTTTTGTGGGTTCGAATCTCGGCTCCGGTGGAATTTTCCACGACTGAGTAGACCCTTGTGCTAAGGCACCGAACCCCCAACTGCGTGGCGCGGCTTTCGCTGGCTGCTGAGTCGGCGCAAACTGCCCACTGGTCCAGGTGTGTGTGGACTTGGATGGGTTAAATGCAGAGCAAAAATGTCACTTTACCATTTGCTGGTTATACTCTGAATAATTGTAAATTTAGTCTCATGCAATCTGACAAATTTATATTCAGGGACCATATTAAAGATTCAATATTGATTTGATTGAAGTTATATTAATCTTTAGCTTATGTAGCGACTCTCCAGCGACCATTAACATCAGTATACTTTAACAATTTTGTTTATCTTACTTCGTGCCCAATGATAAAACAAATTAAATTGTACGAACGTCAAAAAAATATATATCTTGACTCCATATAGTGATTATTTGGGAGAATCCCAGGTATTTTGAGAGTAGGATTACAAAAATATGTGCAAATATAAAATCAAATCAAGTAGGCTATATAAAATTGCTAAATTAATGTATCAGTACTATTTTACTTAAGTATATACTTTTTTTTTTACTTTTGTACTTAAATGCAGTACTTTTACTTTTACTGGAGTAATATTTTATAATATGTGTTCTTTTACTCAAGTACTTGATTTGTGTACTTCTGTCTAACACTGGTATTACATTTATTATAATGGAAAATGAAGAACGGAAACGGCAAACAGTCACAGGGAGTGCTGTCAAAAGCATTTCAGGCATGTTCAGAGCAAAACTAGCTAACGGGAAGAGGTTAGAGGAAAGAGACAAAGGTTTTGTTTTTTTATGAAGAAGAAGGAGTAGAAGTCAACCGTCTTTTCAAAATGGAAGAGATGAGTTTTCAGGTGTCACATGAAAATTGTCAGGGACTCAGCATTCCGGATTGGGCTTCCGGAAAGTTCATGATGGCACCAGCCAGGAACGGTGAGAGATTAAAATTCTGGAAAGTGATTTTGTGTCTCTCTGTGATTCAGGTACCTAACGAGGCGTCGGTCACTCGCAGATCTCAGGCTTCTGGAGGGGATGTAGATTGTCATCAGTGAGTGGAAGTAGGAGGGTGCTGAGCCTGTGGTTGTTCTGTTAGAATATCAAGACCGAATAATTGGCAAATCAAGATTCGATCGAAGCAGGTTGAAACATGAGAAGCCGAATCACAAGACAACAGCAGGAATGTCATAAATCAGACCCCTAGCGCCAGCCCGTCTGAGTTTGTGGGTTCGATCAGCCTGGCTCCGGTAAAACCAAAGGAACACTTAATGATAATTCCAATGCAGGAATGAGACCCTTGGTAATACATTTGAGGAATAAATATTGATGGTCAAAGAGATGCAACATGTGACCATTCCAGGTGTGTGTGGAAATCTGCGATAAAATGCACAGCTACAGAATAATTGGTGTAAAATCATTAATATTTATTAAAGAGGACTTTCATTCTCATTGTTAATGAAAATATTAATCTTTAGCTAATAATTTATATGCATAACTGCATATTATGTATGTGACCCACAAATAGATTGAATATCTTGTTTTATTTTGTTTATCACTTGTGTTTATCGATAAAACTTTTAATTATTAAATTGTATTGACTAGCTAAGCCTTAAGGGTTAAAATATATATCTGTCATGTTTACTCCATATAGTATGATGAGCGTGATAATTCCAGCTTTGAGACATTTCTTTTAATTGATTTCCTGTCAAATGCATCATATTCTGGATTACTATGTAAAACCACATATAAAATCCAAAAGGATACTTGCAGTGGAATAAAATGTAAAATTCGGGCAATGTGACTGGCCTGATTTTATGTTAATTTATTAAGTGGGTGGATGCTACATTTTTTTTTTAAGCGGCACCCAGAGTCAGCATGGGTATCTAATTGGTCAAGACAACCATGGGAGGTCCTAAAAGGCCGAGAATAAATACTGGAGGAACCCCCTTGAAATCACTCTCTTAACGCGCTTTACGCAAGTCTCTTAGATCTCTCTTAACTTCTCCTCGTGTCTCTCTCTCTCTCTCCGGAACAATGAACTCTCTCTTCAGCCATGTGCTCTGAACACACCCAGCCAGTTAGCTACCATGATGAGAAAAAAGCCACCTAGTCTTTACGTCCTTTTATTCTTTTACTTTTGTTTATTTTCTTTCCGTGAGTTCGTGTGCTAAGTTACGTTTGCAGCGGAAACCAGCCCAAGGGAGTACTCTGCAGGGCAGCCACGAGCCACGCCCACTTCAACGACTCCTGAACTCTAAGACCAATCAGCGACTTCGGAGAAACCCTTTCCTAAAAGAGAGAAGCAAAGGGAATCCTTTAAACACAAAAGCTACTGTTTTTTTATGACAAACCCCAGACTTTGCTGTAGGACTGAAGTGTACAAGTATAAAATGAAAATGAGATTCAGGTGTCCTGAAAATTTCAGCCTCACGACAAACCGGATTGGGCTCAAGTTTCCACCAGCCAGTGTTAAATCATTAAAATGTTCTGAAAGTGATTTTGTGTCTCTCTGTGGTACAACGAGGCGTCGGTCACTCGTTCAGGCTTTATGCAATTGCACATATTGCTGTCAAGTGGGACATCAAATTCTCATTCTCTGAGTAATCTAATCCTTTCCCCTTTCTCTCTTAATCTGCAACGCGTGAATGACCAAAGAATGTGAATGCTTGTGTTCATAAAAGTGTAGATTAGTTGATACATGTCTTAGCAGAAATTACAGTAATTCCTATAAAGTCTTGTTTATATAAAAGGTTTAAATATCTTGTGTTTTGTGCCATACAGTTAATGCCTTAATCTGTCGATTTGTTTACTGGTGCTATTTATAGTGTTTTCACTATATTTGGGATTTTAATGATCCAGTGCAGAGTTTGTTATACGGCTTGTTCAATTTGGCGCCGTGAAAAGTGAGTCTGTTCAAATTCCCTCCATAAATCATTAGGCATGATCCCTTTGAGACAAATAAATTGACCTGTTTCCTTATAACAATATATATATTATATGTTATCATTACATATTGGTGGAGGATGCGGGCAGATTAATCTAAATTATGAGCATAAACCAGTTATTTAATCTTTTATATTCTTACGGATGAATCTGAGATCGCTAGACTAGTGATGTTGTGCGGTTTGTGTGAGGTGACGTCAGCCAGCGCGCGCCTCCTTGAATGAATGAGCACAGGAAGGCTGTAACTCCGAGTCAGCCAATCTTTTTTTTTGATTTAACTGCAGTACAGGGAATCAAAGTTAACATTTGTAGATCGGAAATGAGGTTGCTGACGCATGAGCGTGTTAAAACCTCTCTTCTTGTAATGCCTTGTTTTATAGCTGATATGTCCTGCGTGTTCCAGGTCAAGAAATCTAATAGCTATAACTTACTCCAATCTCAGTAACTGTTAGCCGCACGAAGCTAAACTGCATATTAAAAGGGAAATAAATCAGTGGCATAAAGAATAGTTTTGAGCGTGTTCCTCAATCTATTTATCAAAGCCTTATTATTCATAGTTTGAATGTCAGTGCTTTCCATTGTCAGATCTATGACTCCCCGGGTTAAACATTAGAGAATAATGCTTGCCTGTTTGTGTACACTGTCACAAAGTTAATTTTATCTCGGGATAAACACTGCGCGTGTCCGAGAGTGATTTGATGGAGTTTTAAAAGCTTTATCAAGTAAAGTTTACCGTTTGAACCACTCTGACAGCGAAGAAACCCTGTTGTTTTATGTCCATATAAACGGACACGGGCTTGTGATTCACTGTTTCCTCAACCGCACACGAAGCTATTATTTGAATAAGGTTTAAGTTTAGCTCTGAACGAACTGAAAGTTTAAGCGCACATCGCAGAACAAGCGGTGTTGTTATTTGTACAGTGTTGAGATGCGCCAACATTTCATATAACATCAGCTGTAGACGTGTATTTGTAATGCAACGATTAATGTCCGAAAACAGTCCACTATGAAAATATGTTGATTTTTGGGTTGCCATAGATACGATTGTGACGCGAAAGTCTTAACATACTTCCGGAGCAACTTTGAACTGCGCACGCGCATTGTACATCGATGCTATTTGTAAACAAGGACTCCATGCTGTTGCTAATGCAGCGGTGGTGTTTACATTGAAGTCTCAAATGCTAAAGCCATTAGCCTCAAGTTAGAAGTTAGCATTAACCTCCAATGGTTGAATAAAGTGTGTGTTTTGAAATAGATCTAAAGGATCGAGTTTAACCCTTCAAACATTTAAAGCTAATATACTTGTTGGTCTTTCTCTTCCCTATTTCTCCCTTTTTACCACTTATTTGTAGTTCTACTAGAAAGGAAAATACTAGTTCAGAATTATTAATTGTGCCAAATTCAAATTTAATTAAAAACATTAAATTTATTTGGAATATTCTAATTTTCCCCCTCATGGATTTAAGACTATGCCTTCTCTCTCTAGTATTCCCTGTTTGGGCATAATCATTTTAGGTACAAATAAGTATTGATACTTTGAAAGTTTGTAAGTAAACTTCATCTACCTAAAGCTTGATTAATTACCCATTTAAGTAGATTCTATGTCAAGCTTATACTCACTCATTACTTTATTGCGTTTTACCCCTAATCTGATAGACCTTTTTGTGTTTATAAACATAACCACTTTTTATTTATTATTTCCTCATGTTACTTAATTTCATATTTGCTTATTTTGCCTGTTTATTACTTTACAATTCATTACTATTCCGGTAAACTTACCATTTCCTTTCCTCTGTGTATCCTAGCTTGGGAACGACCCATGCCTGAGCCTTAATAGGACGGCATTGTTATCCCTAGCGCTACAGTTCAAATAAATGGTGTTAGAGTCAGACAAATCTCTTTTACCCAAAATTTATTTTTGTTGAAGTTGTGTACAACTGAAAATTCAACACTATACGCGTGTCCGCATAACTGCTTGCTAATGGACCGATCAAGCACTCAACTTACTGTCTCTTTCTCTTCCCTCCTGTTCTATCCTCCTTTCTTTCCTCTTCACTTTTCAGCAATATTGTTATACAGGTGACCTGTAAGAACCATCAATCAATTCTCAAGTGTATGATGATATACTGAATCCTTGTCAATGAAGGCGAATCATCCTTACGACCACTAGTTTGTTTTGGGTTGCATTTGATTGCAATCAAGCCTACTTTTGTTCGCGAAAGTTCTTAACCTCCCTATATTTAAAACGCAATCAAGTTGAAATCGAGCAAACAAACTCCATGCAACGCTGAGATCATTTTAATAGAGATAAGTTTGTTGAGCAACTGTCGCCTTCGCAGCTCAAGTCCCTGAAGTTAGCATGACTCCAATGGTAAAGTGTGTGTTTTGAAAAGCAAAGTGGTTTAACCCTTCAAACACTGTAAGGTATACTTGTTGCTTTTGTCTTCCAGATTTTTTCAGCTCAAGAGAACTAGTAGTTCTACTAGAAAGGAAATTAGCTTCATTATATTCGTTGTATCTAAGACAAAGATTTATAATATTGCCAAATTTTGCCTCCTTGATAACAACATTAAAACATAATAAAAAAAAAAGGGAAAGAATTTTCTTCATTTGGAAACCAAAAAATAGAAAAGGAATTGTCTAACTTTGCTTCCCCCTCATTATTTAATATGATCTTCCTTTAGTGACGAAGTTTCACATCGCTAGTCTACCATAGATACTCTGAGACCAACACAGTGATCACCAACTTCACCAGTGGTTCAGAATCACTGACATAACACTTAGTTGTCACACCCCACTAAGCTTCCACTCCACACAGATCTGTGTCATGTCTCTCTTCTCCCCAGCGTGCCAACATGCCGCAGACTGCAGACCCCCTGGCAAAAGGGGAATTCTTCCTGTGAACACTTGGCTGGAGGTACGTACAGACAGCCTCACCCCCAAGACGTTTGAATTTATTATTTTTATTTCCTCATTTACTTAATTTCAATCCTTGCTTATCTGTTTATACTTTAAATTTTACTTTGACCATTCCTGACACAAGATTCAAGCCAGAATAACAACCATGAGGAGCTAGTCAAAGGATTGCCAGCTCCCTAAGCTATGCCTTCATCCGACCCAGCTGAAACTGAGCGACAAGCAATCACCCACCTTCAAGAGGAACTGACATGTGCTCAACGTCGCATAGACAAGCTGGAAGTGAAAGTGATAGTTGATCAACTCAAAGCACCCAACGAGACAGCAGGAAACAACGGAACATAGTTAAGGAGCTCCAAGCAACTTACTGTCTCTTTCTCTTCCCTCCTGATCCTCCTTTCTTTCCTCTTCATTTTCACAGCTCAGTTTGTAGGGACTGTAAGAACGACCAACAACATCAATTCTAAGGTGCCCAGAAGACCTGGTAAAAGACTTCAGTATGCCAACGAATCAGCCTTACTAGAAATTGCAGTCAAGCCTACTTTTGTTCTTCTTAACCTCCCTATGTTAAAACACCAAATTTGAACAACTCAGCAACGCTGAAAATGCTGAAAAAAGTGAGATAAGTGTTGACCACCTTGAAAGGTACAGATTAAATGGACAATCTGACCCCAGCAGCACGATACCAATGATCAGCTCCACATGGTCAGAAGAGGACGTTGTCAAACATGCTTATGCGTCAGAAGAAAAGAGATATCAAATTATTATTATATTCGTTGTCTAAGACAAAGATTAATAATATTGTTGCCTCCTTGTAAAACATTTAATAATAAAAAAAAAAGGAAAAACCACACTCAGCCTCACCACTCATTTGGAAAAAAAAATAGCAGAGCAGAGTTTTTCACCTTTTTGTCTCTTTTCCCTCTTCCTCATTAGATGTCCAAGAAGCTCGTATACAGCGAAAGAAGCGCTACAGGGCCACATACTCCAAAACCTCACCTGCCTTCGCCACAGTGAACTCTTTCCTGTCAACGAAAGAAAACCTCCCATCCAAGCAGACCTGGAGCTGCACCTGGGATGACCATCAAAGACCTCGACAAGCTGTCTAAAAACATCAGCAAGTTGTTCACCCGACTAAGCTCCACAGGGGGCCACACCATCCAGGCCCACCTGTCAAGATATCGACTTCTATCTCTCTTCTCCCCAGAAATGAGACCTCACGTGACTGACAGAGACAGGTTATGAACCTCACTTAGAGGCCACAACAGCCAGTCCGAGGACGTTGAACTTCCTAGATCGATTTTTAAGCCCAGTCGAACGAATCAGACTACCAGGCTACTTCGTGAGGTCCTGATCAAAGCCAGAGTTTACCATGGGAGCTAGTCAAAATTGCCAGCTCCCTAGCCCTGCCCGAACAGGACTGTTAACTGCCTTAGACAAGCACATCACCAAACAAGGTCGACAAGAGGACTGACCACATGAGCTTACTACAACCGACGCCGACAAGCCTACTTTGGTGCACACAACGAACCTGACCTTGAAGAGGATGTGAACTTCAAGAAAAGCCTCTTCCTAAGAAACGAGAGCTGACCCTGGAGTCAGCACAACGGAACAAGTTAGGAGCGTCATGCCCTGACAGCAGCTCCACGCTCCATGACCATCCAACAGTTGCGTGACCTAACACAAAGGCCTACAACAAGGAAGACCTGGTAAACAGACTTCAGTGCCTCAAAGACTAGAGAAAGCCAAGCATGACAAAACATCCACACTCTTGAACTCAACAAGAATGTTGAAAAAAGTGCAACAAAGACTCACCTTGAGCCTTGCACTGGACACACCCAGATGCATCACAAAACCAGAGTCCAATGATCAGCTCAATGGCACAGAGAACGTGATCCCCATGATCCACGAAGCTATCAGCCCAACTTCTGGAAAAATCCATGGGACCAGCCACGCTTCTCAGAAACGCAAAAGATAGCAACAACTGGAAACCTAACCAGACATCCAAAGGTAATCGCCTGACCACATCAAGCCTCATGTAGGGTGACAACGAAACCCACCTCAGCATACAGCAGCACAGTGCTGAGTATGCTCCAGTCCAAGAACTCCGTCAGGACATGAAGTCATGAAACTGAACGAGTTCCTTCAGATAAGCTCACCTGGATGACACATTGAAGTCATGTTCTCCCCCTGTGACCAGGGATAGGAAGGCCGCAGATGGTACACAAGAACCAGTATCCGAGGAGCAAGAACCTGAACAGCCAACAGGCGAGCAAGTTCTCATGGGCCAACCGTTGATGAAAACTGAGGCCCACCTACCAGAAGATATCCTCATCTAGAAATGCCTCACGTGACTCAGAGACAGGTTAGTCCATCCTTAGAGCCACGTCCTGTTCTGTGCGCAGGACCACCAAAGAAATTCCTAGGTCAGAAAGACAGCCCAGTCGAACATCCAGAAGGTAGCAGACTACCAGCTATTCGTGAGGTCCTGAACAGAGGAGACAACCCTACTCCGAACATGTTTGCAGACCAAACAAGGTCGACAAGCCATGCCACAAGCTTACTACAACCGACTGCCGACAAGCCTACTGTCACACAACGAACCTAAAGAACTTGAAGAGGATTTGTGAACTTCAAAAGCCTCTTCCTAAGAAATCTGCACCCTGGAGTCAGCCACCATTAGGCGTGATGGCTGTCCAGATCCATGGACATGCACCACATCCAAGCCAGTGCGGATAACACAGAAGAGAGCCACAACATACAGAAGATGGCTAAAGAAAAGGGGGGAGACGACACAGACTCCAACTCTTGAGAACAAAGACCACACATTACTGGACGACACCAACATCACACAAGTCCTCCATCAACACCCAGAGGTGATCCCCATGTCCAGAAAGATCAGCCCAACTTCTGGAAATCTAATCCATGACCAGCCACGCTTCTCAAAAACGCAAAAGATACACAACAGAACTATTCTTCCCACAAGTAAAATCCAACCCAAAGGTAATTGCCTGACTCATCCAGCATGCAACACAGTTACATAGGGTAAGCGACACAGAAGAAACATCAGCATACTATGCACAGTGCCTGAGTATGCTCCAGAACAATTACAAGAGTTACCGTCAAAGAATGGAACGAAGTTAAGTAGCCAACTGAACGCCCCCTAGTTACATGAACTAGCTCAAAGTAAGCTGAACACGGATTACAAATCATGCTAGGAAAACCCACAGCAGCTTTGTATTTGTTATGCTCGCTGTGTTCAGCGAAATTCAGAATGTTTGAGGCCGACGATCGCTTCCTGACCATTTCCGAGATGACAGCACCTTTGTCTCAAGTAGGTGAAACACCTAGACACCCTGCAAGGGTCAGAAGGTCTGATATTAGTCTCTCATTGACTCGCTACCCTAATTGATCCGCAAAACTGCCACTCTAGACTGAAGGAAAGCCAGAGAGCTCCATGCACGATAGGTCGATTCATTTTACCCTCAAATTAGTTCACTAGAAACAAACTGTAAATGTGAACCAACTCCTAGAACCAATTCTGTCTGTGCAAAGTACCCCAAACAGAAGGTTACTTAGAAGAATGCCACACAGAAGGTAGCACAAGATCTAGTCGCAAAAGTTGATCGAAGAATTAAAACAATAAAGTTTGCCAAAATTGAAACAGCCATAACCAATGCCTCCGGCACCAGTACAGTAACTGTCATGGAGGTCTTGTCTTGTTGTTTGCTGTGTTTTGTCTGCTTCTTCTGCCCTTGTTTTTCTGGACAGCGCCCGATGATGTCTTCTGCTAAAACACTCCAAGCTCGCCGAACGAAGGGGGGTGTGAAGAGAGCCAGTATGAAATATCAACACAGCTGGAACAGATCTGAATAATTGGCAAATTACCTACACCCAGAGGTAACCACATCTATGATAAAGATTCAATCGATTCTTCCCACAAGAAACAGCGCAACACAGTTAGATCACCACCATGAAGAAACATTAGCTTCCTCACAAGAGTTAACGACACGAAGTTAAGTTGCCAGCAAGACATGACATCCTAGCTCACAGCAGGAAGTTGCATATCATGCTAATCAAGCAGCTTTTTTTGTTTTGTTCTTCTTTTACTTTTCTTCCCCTCTTTCTTTAGCGCCAGCCCGTCTGAATGACAGCCTGCAAAACCAAAGGAAGGTCACTTAAGGTCTGATATATAGGATTGACTCACACCTATGCAGGAATTTGGTATCCGCAAGCCACTTTGAAGGAGGAATCCATGCAATTCATTGATAGGTTACAAAAGATGCAACATGTGACATTACATGTAAATCTGCGAAGAAATTAAGACAACTACAGACTGTAAAATCATCTTAAAGGACTTTATGTCGCAAAAGTCATTGTTAAAGTGAAAATAATAATTTCCAAAATATGCATAACTTAATGCCCGGCACCAGCAGTATTACTGTATGGACCCACAAATTTGAATATCCTTGTTTTAATCATTGTGTTGTCTTTTATCGTTTGCTTGTTTGTCTGCTTCATTAGTATTGACTAGCTAAGCCTTAGCGCTCGAGGGTTAATGTCTTCTGCTAAAACACCTGCAGAACGAAGTGGGTGTTAGTATGTAGAGCGTGATAATTCCAGCTTTGAACATTTCATTTTAATTGATTTCAAATCTGTCAAATGCATCATATTCTGGCTATAGAAACTGGAACCACATTCCACAAGACAACAAGCATACTTGCAAGAGCATAAATATGACCCCTAAAATTCGGCAAGTGACTGGCCAATACACATGTTAATTTATTCAAAGTGAGGTGGAGCTTAATGATACAAAGCGGCACCCAGCAGTCAGCATGGGATTAATTGGTAAGACAACCTTTGAGAATAAATATTGGAGGTCCCTATAATGCAACATGGCCGAGACCATAAATACATGTAAATCTGCGATAGACACCCCCTTTGAAATGTAAAATCATCTTAAGATTTCTTCTCAACGCGCAAAATAATAACGCTTTAAGTCATCTCTTAACTTATGTATACCGTGGAGCTCTCTCTCTCTCTCCGGAAAAATGAACTCTCTCTGTTCGCCATGTGCTCTGAACATATTGACACCCAGCTAAGCAGTTGCTTAAGGGTTAATGTATGTTTAGAATGAAAGGTGAGCCACCTAGTCTTTACGTCCTTTTATTTGAACATTTCTTTTAATTGATTTTTGTCAAATGCATCATATTTGGCTATAAACTCCAAAAGGATACTGAGTTCGTGTGCTAAGTTACGTTTGCCAGCGGAAACCAGCCCAAAACTCTGTAGGGCCAGCCACGAGCCAACGCCCACTTCAACGACTCCTGAATGTACTGGCCATAAGCCAATCAGCGACTTCGGAGAAACCCTTTTGGGTGGAGCTACAAAGCGGCACCCAGAGTCAGCATGGAAAAGACGGAGACAAAGGGAATCCTTTAAACACAAAAGCTACGGCCGAAACAATACTAAACCCCCTTTGAGACTTTGCTGTATCATCTGGTGCCTCTTACGCTCTCTTATATTAACAATACTCGAGGAGCTCTCTTAGGAAAAATCATTGAAAACTCAATGTGAACACACCCAGTGTGCTAATGAGTGAGAAGAAAAGCCACCTTGAGTGGTTGTTCAGGTTTATGCAATTGCACATATTGCTGTCAACGTGGTTCGTGTGTAAGTTACGTTTACATCAAATTCTCATTAACTCTTAATCTAATCCTTTCCTCACTTTCAGGGCTCTTTCTGCAACGAGCGCCCACTTAACGAATGTGAAATCTAAGCAATCAGCGATTCGGAGAAACCCTGTCCTGAAAGAGGAGAACAGTTCAAGGGAATGTTGTAGATTAGTTTACATGTCTTAGAGCATTATATAAATAAACAGTCTTGTTTATATTAACTGGTGTAAATTGAGAGAAATATCTTGTGTTTTTGCTCATCATTGAAGTTAACTCAATGGAGTGCCTTAATCTGTCGATTTTGTTACTGTGCTATTTAATAGATGGTTTTCAGGTTTATGAATTGCAATTTTGGGATTTTATCATTCCATGCAGAGTTTGTTATCCTTTCCTCACTTTCTCTCTTTCTGCTTGTTCGGTGAATCGCCGTGAAACAGTGAGTCTGTTCATGCTTGTGTTCAAGATTAGTTTACATGTTCCCTTATATAAATAAAGTCTTGTTTAAAAAAGAGAAATATCTTGATCATTAATGTGTCTCCTAAGTGATGCTAAATTGACCTGTCGATTTTGTTACTGTGCATTTAATAGTGTTTTCACTCCCTTATAACAATGGGATTTTAATATCCAGTAGATTATATGTTATCGGCTTGTTCGTGAATCGCCGTGAAACAGTGAGTCTGTTCAAATTCCCTATAAAATCATTAATGATTCCCTTTGAGCTAAATTGACTGTTTCTTATAACAATATATATATTATATGTATCTGTATGCAAGCATCAGTGTCTTAAACTTGACACACATCAGAGGAACAAGTAACAGCATCAGAGTAGCACACAGACAAGAAACCACAGATACCTTCACTTGCTCTGGGACCCACTTATCTGTCAACAGGGAAAATAATGCAATGTACATTATTCATAAAATGAAATATTCAATTTAATTCAAGATTATTTGTGTATCGCTTTTTACGATACTATCGCTGCAAAGCAGCTTTATGGGAAATTACGTTTCTACAATAGATTTATATATTGTAGAAACTTAATATATTTAACTTATGGCAAAATTTGGTTAATTCTGTATAATGTCTGGGGGGTTGGCATCATCTCTTCTCAGGTATTCGGTCATCTCGGATCATTTAAGGGTTGATCCAGACTGAAGCTTGTGTAATTATGGGATGTTAATCAGAAACAGAAAAACAAATAGAGACATAATTAGCGTAGCTGTTGTTCCATCCAAGCAAAAATAATTTGTTCAACTCAAGTTAAAGCGTAATAATGTGCGTTTGATCAGATATAACTGCAGTACAAGATTATGAGATGCATTATATGAATACTTGGCTAAATAGATGTGTCTTTAATCTAGATTTAAATAGAGAGAGTGTGTCTAAACCTCAAACGTTATCATGAAGGCTATTCCAGAGTTTGGGAGCCAAATATGAAAAAGTTCTACCTCCTTTAGTGGACTTTGCTATCCGAGGTACTACCAAGAGTCCAGAGTTTTGTTCCTTAGGGAGTGGGTTGGATTGTAGCGTGATAGAAAATTAGTTAAGTATGCAGGAGCTAAACCATTTAGGGCCTTATAGGCAAGTAATAATATTTTGTAACCGATACAGAACTTAATAGGTAGTCAGTGCAGAGACTGTAAAATTGGAGTAATATGGTCATATTTTCTTGACCTGGTAAGGACTCTAGCCGCAGAGTTTTGTACTATCTGTAGCTTGTTTATTGAAGATGCAGGACAAGCACCTAGCAGTGCATTACAATAGTCCAGTCTAGAGGTCATGAATGCATGAACTAACTTTTCTGCATCAGAAACAGTTAACATGTTCCGTAGCTTGGCAATATTTCTAAGATGGAAGAATGCTGTTTTTGTAACATGGGAAATATGATTTTCTAAATATAAGTTGCTGTCTAATATAACACCCAGATTTTTAACTGTAAAGGAAGTAACAGTACATCTGTCTAGTTGCAAATTGTAATCCAAGAGTGCAGTGTGTTAAAAAGGAAGCCATGGAGCACACCAGAATGGGCGGAGCCATCTGGCTATATAAGCAAACGTTTTGCCATAGGAAACTTAGATGTCTTCTCCTTCAAGGACGACGACGACTTCATCTCCACTGATCCAGGAAGCCTGCTCGCCGTTGAAACGCCTCGCAGCTGGAACCAGCAATCTCTGCTCGGCTGAGTTCCGGTCCCGCTCCCCTGCAGCCAAACGGCGAAGCTCATGCATCATTTTATATAAAAAGCAAATGGCGTTGTTTCAGATGCCACGCCATTACTGCGGTTAGTGCAGGTCCCCCCTGCACGCCGATGACGGCCACAGTGAGTGTGTTTCCTGTTTGGGAAAATCCCATGCAGATGCCGCGCTTGCTGGATCTGATTTTTCTCACTGCGAGAACATCAGTCTCGCCTCTCTGCGCTCGCAGATAGCTTTCTTTTCAGAGAGCGACTTCATCCCTCGTGCCCTCCCGTTTTCTTCCTCGCAGGGACCTGTGGGGCAGAGGATCTCAACGCACGGCTGTCAGGCCCCTCGTCAGCGATCTTCGCCGTTCTTCTCTGAAGTTCATGACGAGCTCATGGCGCTACCCCAACTCCGCGGTGCAGAATACAATTGACACATTTAACAAATAACATTATGCACGTTTGGACACTTTACAAATGGCAGTGTACTTTTATATGCAGTATACACACTATATCAAGAAAAAAAGCAATAAAATACAAAATATACAAACATAATACACATAATCCACAAATGTACACAGGGTGGTTGTAGATGTAATGGTTGGTAAATAGATGTTGGCAAACTATTATTGTTTTATTGTGTTAAAGTGCAGTGCATGCTACATTGAGGTCCAGTTGGTAAAAATTGTGGTGCTGGTGGAGTTAAAGTGCATGGTGAATGGTATGGACAGAGAGGTGTGCTGTGTGAGTGTCAGTTCTGAGTGTTCAGCAGCCTGATATTCTGAGGGAAAAAGCTGTCCCTCAGTCGGCTTGTGCGTGATCGGATGCTGCGGAGATGTCTGCCTGAGGGCAACAGAGAGAATGGCTTGGGTGACTGGTGTCACTGATGATCTTCCGGGCTGTCCTCATGCACTGCCTGGTGTAGATGTCCTGGAAGGAGGGAAGCTCACCTCCTACAGTGTGGCGGGCAGTTCGCACAACCCTTTGCAGAGCTTTGCAATTGCTTCTGGTGCTGTTTCCATACCAGGCAGTAAAGCAACCAGTCAGGATGCTTTCCACGGTGCAGGGGTAGAATGAGTGGAGGATGTGGGGACTCATTCCAAATTTCCTCAGGCACCTGAGGAAAAAGAGGCGTTATTGTGCCTTCTTCAGCACTGCATTTGTGTGAGCAGACCATTTGAGGTCCTCAGTGATGTGGAGGTCCTTCTGTCTCCTGAAATCCACCACCAGCTCCTTGGTTTTGTTGATGTTGAGTGAGAGGTGGTTTTCCTGGCACCAGTGTGTCAGAGCATGCTCCTCTTCTCCGTCTCATCGTTGTCAGTGATCAGGCCTACCATCGTCGTGTCATCTGCAAATTTTACGATAACGTAGGAGCTGTGTGTGGCTGTACAGTCGTGTGTGTACAGGGAGTACTGGAGTGGGCTGAAAACGCAGCCCTGAGGAGCACCAGTGTTGAGGACCAGCAGAGGTGAGGTAATGTTACCCATTCTGACCACCTGACGTCTGCCTGACAGGAAGTCCAGGTTTCAGCTGCACAAAGATTTATTTAGGCCCAGAGTCTGGAGTTTCACTACAAGCTTAGCTGGCATTATGGTATTGAATGCAGAGCTGTAGTCCACAAATAGCATTCTCACATAGGTGTTCTTACTGTCCAGATGGGAGAGAGCAGTGTGTAGAGTGGAAGCAATGACATCCTCAGTGGAGCGGTTACTCCTGTATACAAACTGTAGGGTCTGTGAGTCTCTCCCTGCCTTGTATATTCTCGTTTTGGATTTTGGATTATTTATAGATTATTTACCTCTTGTTTCCTCATCTTGTCACAGTGCTCAACCGTGACAGAACTACAGTACAGTGTGACTTTATCTCACTTTGTTTAGTCAAACTCGATAGTCAGGTTTTGCATACTTTTTTATACATTGCAAAACAATATTTGAAAGCATCACAGATTTAATCAAAAGATGCTGGAAAGCAGCACAAATATCATATAGAGGCTAGATATATTCAGCAGTGAATTAATATTCTCTAATCATTCAGTCTTTTGACTTGCTCATTCAATTATAAGATCTGGAATGTGTGTAAACCTGGGGGCAGTCGTGGCCTATTGGATAGAGCGTTGGACTTGTAACCCAAGGTTGTGGGTTCAAATCCTGGCTCCGGCTGGAATTGTCCACGACTGAGGTGAGACCCTTGAGCAAGGCACCAAACCCCCGACTGCTTCCCGGGCGCTGCAGTGTCGGCTGTCCACTGCTCCAAGTGTGTGTGTGCACTTGGATGGGTTAAATGCAGAGAACACATTTCACTGCTGGTTATAATTCTGTATGTGACAAATTAAGCTTAATCTTATTATTTCGTATTATTATTTATTTTTTATTAATGAAAACTTAATAGAAGCTGTTGTGTGTCTAGGACAGATAATATATTACTAATTAATTGGTGAATCATTTTAAAACAACCTCCTTGCTGAACCACACTTTATTCTAATTGAATGCATGATAATAAAACGAGGCCAAATTGTTCCTCTCACATCAGTAGTTTAACCAATGAAGGACCACTATAGTAGCATAATCACTACAAACATTCAGTGATTTTTTTATATATATTTGTAAAACATAGATGAACCCTAGCCCTACATACAGCAGTTTGCATTGTTAGTTTTATTACCACGAATTTGGAAGGAACATATTTACATTCCTTATAATCCTTTCAGCATTTCAATATCACACAACAAGGTCACTGTCCTCTGACAGCACAGACTGACTGTCCACTGACTGTTGATTAAATAAGTAGCCAAATAAGTTCATTTCTGTAATTATAAAGGACATCAAGATATTTAAACTTTCAAGAGTCTGCATGTTAAAGAGGACTGTTCGGACATGATCGTGTGCACATACATTACTTGTATTATTATGTCCTATCCAGCTCTTCCGTTTCAGTTTCTCTTCACCTTCTTGAACTAAGAACTAGAAAAATACTAGAACAATTTGTCCTATTGAGCATTGTCTAAACCTCACCTCATCTTACATAAGCGCGATTCAACCAGTGCTGCAACATTCTTCAAAACCTTTAGAAATGAAATGTATAACATTCTGCTCACACTTTATTATAGATGGCACCAACATCATGGAAAACATGCAAAACAATTGCAAAGACAATATTAAAAAATATGACACTATCAGTAATCTCTTATCCATACTATTACGGAAAGTATCGAATTTCACAATAAAGAATGTAAATTGAGGCAAGGTGGCTTCACATTATATTTAATTCATTTTTGTGTAATAGTTACTATACTTTTATGTCCTCCATTTATATGCTATTAATGTACTGTATACATATTACAATTACATTTTATGAAAGATGGTACTGCACTTTTAAAATGGAAAAAAGACACAGTTTATTTCGTTTATTTTTTATTCTCTAATGAAAAAGGTTTTCTTTGGAAAAATGGCTTTAATTGTAAATTAATTTCACTGTGTTTAACCCTAACCCGTTTGTTTCTCTCAGCAGTTAGTTTGATAATATCAATGAGTTAAAACAAATCTAAATTAACTTTGATGTAAGTTGATGTCTTCATGTTAACTGTCATTTTATCACTGAGAAATGGCCAACTTTACCTCCTACTTTCCGTCATGTAGCCTACACTGACCAGATCATTTTTGAAATACTTTCTTCAACTGTAACATGTGTATGCATTTCTTCAAAGGTACAGAACTGAAAGGAACAATACAACGTGAATGCCACTTTTAATGTTTTTTTAACATGATTTGAATAAACATTAATCTGATTGTCTTTGTTACTGTAGCACATCTTCTTAAGTAAAATAAGATAAATGTAGTAAATAAAAATTTATGTAGATGATTATATCGTTGATTTTGCTTGTAGATAAAAATACAAAGTTCTATTCCAAAGTAGTTCCAAAGTTCCAAGAAATAAGGAAAGAAAAAAAAACTAATGTGGCATCAGTGTCACATTCATTAAAATGCCAATTGTGTGTGTGTATGTGTGTGTGTGTGTGTGTGTGGTGTGTGTGTGTGTGTGTGTGTGTGTGTGTGTGTGTGTGTGTGTCTCTGTGTGTGTGTGTGTGTGTGTGTGTGTGTGTGTGTGTGTGTGTGTGTGTGTGTGTGTGTGTGTTGTGTGTGTGGTATTCCCTTTGTTATGAGGAACAAATGTCCCCACAAGGAAAGTAATACCAATACATTTTGACTTTGTGGGGATATTTTTCGGTCCATGTGAGGAAACAAGCTTATAGATCATACAGAATTATGTTTTCTAAAAATATAAACCAGCAGAATGTTTAGCGTGAGGGGTTTGGTTGGGGTAGTGTTAGGGTAAGGGAATAGAAAAACCATTACACCTATGGAGAGGAATACCATTGAGTGTGTGAGTGTGTGTGTGTTGTGTGTTGTGTGTTGTGTGTGTGTGTGTGTGTGTGTGTGTTGTGTGTTGTGTGTTGTGTGTGTGTGTGTGAGTGTGTGTGTGTGTGTGTGTGTGTGTGTGTGTGTGTAAATAAACTAAAAGAGAGTCAGGACACTCATCAGAGGGACAAGTAACAACATTAGAGAACCACACAGACAAGAAGCCTTAGACACCTTCACTTGATCTGGGACCCACTTATCTGTCAACAGGGAATATAAAGCAAAACGGTGAATTGTAGTGTGCTGACAAAATAAATCATCAGAAACCTTTATTTGCATATGATTAAAATTAATGAAATGTTCACCTGCAATCCCTTAAGACATTGTCAGAGGACCCATGGATATGGAAGCACTGTCGTGGAAGTCCAGAGACCTGCCCTCTCTCCAGTGGTGTTCAGAGTTACAGTCCTACAAGAGAAAGGGGCAAATTCCATCTGTGTAAAAATCTATGAACAAAAATGAATGATAAAGGAGTGCACAAAGGCTCCAGCAGAGGTCAGCAAACACAAGTCTTTTATCAGCCTTAAGCCTTCTAAACACTGCATGATTTTAGCAATCCTATAAGATCATTGCTGATCACACTGTGGGAAAATCATCTAAAAAACTTGGGTACGACATGCATGTAGACTACGATGATGACACCTACTGACTCGTAGGCTACGACACACGTTACTATGGAAGAATAAAATGTTATCAGCATGGGCTAGTGGTAAACAAAAAGAGCATAATTAACTTTGGCAGTTGTAGATTTTATGTGTGCTGAGAAAAAGTGTAAATGGCGTAAGAGGAATTAATAAGAGCTTGAGGAAAGCAGTTTTATGTTTTAGCATCATGTCAAATTTTTATTGACTGGGCATGAACACACTGCGACGAGCAGGCTGAATTTCTGACAATGTCAGAAAATTATCGTAGGTTGTCTTTGGTCATAAGACCGTGACAACGGCCATCTTTGAACCTCTCTCATTGTATGACATAAATGCTCCAATTAGGAGCTACGACCAAAGAAATCACCATAATTGTTTCATGGTGCCAATCTTTTGTCGGGAACAGCCAAAAATTAAGTGTTTTGGGCATTAGTCACTAAACCTCACCACCATGGACATTAATACACAGAGAGCAGGGTGTTTTCCTGCTGATAATAAAGGGGTCATCAGATGTAAAATTCACTTTACAAGTTGTTTGAACATAAATGTGTGTTGGAAGTGTGTGTACACATCCATCCTATAATGATAAAAATCCACCCAGTGTATTTTATTTTTTAAATCCCTATTTTAAAATCCCCTTTCTCAAATCAGGCTGTTCTGAGGTTCCTGTCAGAGTGACCTAGTTCTGTACAGGCCAGTACCACGATAGTTGACTGACAAGACCGTCTTACCTTAGACTCGCCCTGAGTGAGCTGAGAGATGTCCACCATTGTGTCGACTCTGGTGCAGGGGAGGACAAGAATGTCTCTGATTAAGTGATTGAGGTGTTTTGTTGTTGGATGTAATAATGAATAAAGCAGTCGTCATTTACTCCTGACATCTGAGCCACTGAAGACGCAGAGGACTAACGTTACTTTAGTTTTTGAAGTGAATGCTCCCCCGATCTACCTAAATGCGTCTATGTTTGTGCGAATCATTCATTATCCAGCTTCATCTACAGAAGAAGTGAGTATAAGTGTTTTTTTATGAATTTTTGCAAATCACCTTTCCTATTAATGTACTAGTTAGCAAGTTTCGCAGCTGAAGTTTACAGTCTGCTCGTCACCCCATGGAAGAGAGGGGTGGGGTGAGCAGAGCTCATTAGCATTTAAAGTGACATGGACTAAAAAACAGCTTGCTGAAAATAGAGATGATTTTGACAGAGTAAAAGGGTATTGACAAATTTTACCCAAAGTAAGTTATAGACTTTTCATTAAGACCGTAAAGAATCATATCAACTTGTGGAAAATGGGCATCCGATGACCCCTTTAAGTGTTTGATCAAAGGAGTTTGATAAATGGCAGATTTGTAAACCTTCGCATATTTTAAACTCACAGATGAACAGCGATTGCTTGACAGAAGGCAAAGGTGAACAGAACAGTGCAGGTAAAGCTTTGAGGAGTTTGCAGTGAAGATGAACATCCTGAAGGAGAAACGGCTGGATGTCGAGACGCCGTTCTGCAGCAGCTCCACTGAGTGATCATTTGGATTGGGACACCTGAGAATAACAATAATAACAAACAACGAATCAAATTTAGATTTCAATAGAAGCATTCAACCCTAAGGTGATTTCAGGAAAGTTATCACATTTCATTACATGTGCAGAAAAATGTAATCTCAGATTTAAGGAATAGAAACAGCTTTACTCTGTGACGATGAGATCCCAGCGGAGACTGTAATCAGGATCGTTCACAGGTGTAGCCCAACACGTGTCCAGAACTGAGGCAAACTGACGGCAGTCAACCCCATCAACACGAACTTCCACATTTATCTTCTGGTCGAGCTCTGCATCCACTCTCCCAGTGAAGGGCCGGGTAAACTCATCATCCTCATATGGAATCATCCGAACCTGATAT
This sequence comes from Schizopygopsis malacanthus, assembly GCA_027474115.1. Taxonomy (NCBI): domain Eukaryota; kingdom Metazoa; phylum Chordata; class Actinopteri; order Cypriniformes; family Cyprinidae; genus Schizopygopsis; species Schizopygopsis malacanthus. Next base: position 44,049 of record JAPDDM010000282.1, read on the forward strand.
CGGCCTTCACCAGCGGGGAAGGTCTTGTGCACAATGCTGTTAAAATAATAGATAGATTATTTTGAAAATAACTGCACGTGCTTTAAGTGTAAAACATATATTCTTGGTTTAAAGGGGTCATGAACTGCCTTTGTTATTTTTTTTACTGTTCTTTGATGTGCACTTATAATGTTATCAAGATTTTTTACATCAATAAAACATAATTTAGATGTAATAATCTGTTTTATGTCCTGTTTGTAACCCCCCTCATCAGAACATACTTTTTAAATAGGCGTGGTCGATTGTAAACTCTGAAGTAAATGCACACTGCTGTGATCGGCTAATAGTTTTGTATGTTTGACAGAGTCCATTCCTCATAAATGGATTCTGCTGTGATTTAGGTCAAAAATGCATAATAACTCAATACATATAAAACGATCTGTAAGAAGAGACAAAGCAATACTGACCACGTAATAAAAACAGTTGCTCATACTTGTGTTGCGACATTACTGTCAAATCCAATATAGTCAACACAGCATTGTCTTTTATTATCAATCTTTCAGAAAATCCCATGCCGAATTGTGCTTTGTGCCTAGTTTTTAAATGAATCCACGGTAAAATGAAGTGAACAAAAGCCCTAGTTCTTACTGCGGTGGTCTCGATGTTCCTATCACTCTTTCCTAACGTTGGGGTTAGAAGGAAGGCAACGCAAACACTGTGTTTCCACTTGGCACTGCACAGCGCCTTGTCTTCAGAACCATCTTTATTGTTTGGTTTCTGCGTAGACCTACACATTTGCCTCTCTTGTAAATGCTACATGCGTGAATCTGTGGCCGAGGTTAAACAGGCAGTGCTGTAGAAGCAGGCGTTGATCTTCTTCTGCGGAGGTGGTGCTTATCTATACTATTACATCAGAGTAGATCATTCCAAAAATCGTTTTGGCAGACTGCTTGTGATGTAAGCTGTTTTTAGACTAAAGACTAAGTTTTGAGTTCTGAAACTTACAGGATGCTTTCATAGTGCAATAACCTCTTATATGTCAAGGAGAGTTTGGTTTCTCAGTTCCTGACTCTTTTAAAAAATATTACCATATTTACTTTTTTAGACATGTCTTTTTCTGCTTAAGAGATTAGTTCACTCGAAAACTTTTGTTATTTACTGAAAATGTTGACCTAGCTGATGCCCTCATCTCGGTCATATGGGCCATTTTTAAAATGCACTTGTGGAGCAATTTTTTTTGGAGCTTTAACATTTTCAAGAGAATTAATGGTAAACAACCACAGAACAAATTAAGAACAACTCCATACAAAACAACTCCACAGAACAAATAACAATTTAACAGTGAGAACAGTTCCATTTTGAGAACTAGTCAGAAATCATATTTGACTCACACCTCTCCAGTGGGTTGATTTCCGCATTCATGGAAAGTGTTTGTGTTTGAGGATAAACACAGCTGAAAGGAAGCTTAAGGATTTTCTCTCTGCTGATGAGACCTTCTAACCTCGGTGTCCCCAGAATAAAGTTACTATAGATGAAGTGGGTGCCATTTGCCTGCGGACAAAATTAATACATATTTTTGTAATTTAGCTAAAATGTAATAAAAATAACAGGGAAGTGAAATAGTGTTGGGTTACATATTAATAGTGAAGAATGCGGGCACAAGTTACAATATTTTTTGTGGGGAGCATAACCACTCCGGTTCTACTCCCTTCACTTAATCCGAGAGAGATTTGAACCAGTGTTTCCAGCATGGGAGGTGAGCGTTTTAACAAGGATGCTGAAGGCTACAGCACACCTCTTGAGTTCAGGGGAGCCAGGTTTACACACACAGCTCCGTTTAACAAGGTCTTGTGCAACCTTCCCTACTGAATCTTTCTGAGACTTTGAGTAGTCTCCAGGATGGTCTGTTTAGCCCCTCCAAAGAATAAATCTGTAACAAAATGAAGGGCCCAAACAATCCTCCCTAGAGACTTCTCAAAGTTCCAAAGAGATCCCCCAGGTGGTCAAATCTAACACTACTGGTTCAGGCACTACACATTTTGGGATAGATTATACATAGTTAGTCTTACCACAAGATTTGTGCCACAGATGTGTTCCTCGTTATCAAAGTGGAATTCCACTCTGCCATTCCGGATCGTTCCTTTGCAGCTGGGATCATTGAGGTGTAAGACGTCAGCTGGAAAACCAGCCTCAAAGAGCTGACAGCGAGACACAGAGATGGAGCCAGAGCTGCTTTCACAGGTTTCTGAGAAATCTGTAAAAAGCCAATATAATCAATAAATTGATTATAATTAAAAGTGTATTTCTTCACATTTTGTTGTGGAACAATACCAACCGAAGTCATGATGCTGTCGTCGTCTGTGATGGTCATTTTCACATAAACAGCCGTAAACACCATTTTTCATCCCGCACCTTTCATCCTCAGAGCAGTTGAGTTCAGAACAGGGATTTCTATTAACTAAGAGAAGTTATTTTGTAAAACAGTGTCTGCTAACGCAAAAAATGTAAACTTAATAAACCACTCAATCAATGTATTTCCTTTATTTATCTTCTGCTCTTCCAGACACAAATCGATCCTATAGTAATAATCAAACAATTCTCAGCTTTACATAATACCCTAAAACATAAAGAAAATGTCCATGTTAATCATTTATGATATTTCCCTCATGAGGCCTATTGATAATATTAGTCTGAGTTTTCCATGCACCTGACCATTATAATTAAGTGAGTTTGTTTTTTTAACAGTACCTTTACTACTTTTATACAAACGCACTCTAAGTTCTTTGCATATGAAATGATTAGCAAAAACGATGTTTTGTATGTCTCCCTCATTGGTCAATGGGTTTCCACCGTCAGGCCAGAAGCTCTGCAGCGCTTCACTAAAACCAGCCCTTTACGCACCTCTCAGGAACGATGTCAGGCAGGGCATTGGCCAAATGGCTGCTCTAAGCAGGATTGTATTGTTGTGCCCCCTCCCTTAAATATATATATATTTTTAAACTACTATAGTAGTATTATCTGATAGATAAATAATGCAACATCTTTCATATGTATATTCTTCTGCAAATTGCACGGGTGTTTTGATTATTGTCTGTGTGCAATCAAAAGATTCAGCTTTTCACGTCAGAGCTGTGAGTGTAAATTTCAATTTACAAATACGAATGTGGTGTCTTAAAATCCTGTAAAAGCTAAAGATTGTTTCCAGTGTTTTACAAATAAATGATGCATATGCATAAAAACATGTTTCTTTCTGCAGGGCAAGTTGCGCTGGCTGGTGTTTTTCATTGGTCGACCAATAAAATGTCTTGATTCGCAGCCACGCCCTCGGCTCCGCGCTCTCACGCTCTGCATTTACAAGTGCACAAGTGAGTTTTGCAACAGGAATACTGAAAAGGAGTAGCAAAAGTTAAAGCGCTAAGATTTGAAGTTGTACTGCCAGATCTGAGAGGCTGTAAGTGCTCAATTGATGATTTACAGCGAAACTGAAGTAAAGTGCAAAAGTAAATATGTCGTACACATTTGTGTGTGTAATTGTGTTTATGTGAATGTCATTTTACACATTTGTAGCTATTAATCTGCAACTTCAACTTCAAAACACGGGTGTTTTGATTATTGTCTGTGTAAGCAACTTAAAATTTCAACTTAAAGATATGTTAATGTGACAAGTTCTCACAATCAGATCAACAAGCTCTCGGGTATTTCTACTGATTTACTTTCATACGATCAAGCACCGGAAGTGACAGTGGAAACGCGACTGGCCCTGGCATGCAGCACGCCGGCTTTTGGCCCAACAGTGGATTACTATGGTAATCTGTATAGGAACTAGTTCTGAATTTAAAACATTACTTAATGTGTTCAATTCCTCACATTGGTCATAACACATAACATGGATCTGATTTGTTCACATAAAATAATAATACTGCAGATTGTAATCAACACATAATTTTACCAGTCATTGTGGTTTCGGCTACAGTTTCTGCGGTTGTGGTTGTCTCTGTCGTAGTGTAGGTATTGTTTATATTCCATGCATCTGAAGAAGAAATAAAACAAGTGTTAAATTAAAATGACTGATTTCTTACCTAAACAAAGGCACATGTATATATATATATATATATATTTACCTGCACAGTATGCCAAATAGCAGCCAATTGGACTCACAAACTCATAGACGTAATAATCTCCTGGACAGGCTTTGACTTTAATAGGATTGGATTGGAAAAAGCAGCAGTCATTGATCCAGTGACCACAGACATCTCGAGTGACCACTCCATCCTCAACTGTTGGATGTCCTCCGTTCAGCCAGAGTGGAGCATTAGTGCCACAACTATACTCATCAACACATGTGTCTGGCATCTGAACGCTCTGACCCTGAATGAAGAGACGGTACCAGCCGTTCCAGCTGACCTCAGCATCACACATTAGTTCATAGGAATTATGATTGTTGGTGGATCTCCATTGATCGTCCAGGACATTGTAGTTGTAGCAGGGGTCAACAAAGGGAGCTGTTGATATGGACACATTATAAAAAGCACTGACTGAATGAATGTAATATAAATAATCATTATGAAATCTCTAGAACACCATTAAGTTAGGCTTCCTATTACACTTGTGATTTAAGTTATTCAAAGCGGAAGAGAGTTTGTCTCTGGTTTGAACATCTCATTCACTGAACATCATTTACTCATTTCTTAAGTTCATTTAGCTATGAATTTACTGCACTCTTGTGCAATTAAGCGATACATACACAATACATATTCATGAGGGAAACAAGACAATACTTTACCAGTGGTTGTGATTGGTGGAGTAATGGATTCAGTGGATGTGATTGGTGGAGTAATGGATTCAGTGGGTGGAATTGTCTCTGTTGCTGTAGACACAGATGGGATGTACTGAATTGTGGCTTCTGGTATTAAGAATGTTTTTGGATCAACTTCAGCCATTATTAATCAAAACAATAAAAGACGAACTGTCTTAATTACATATGAGCAAACACTCACCTACACAATAATCTGAACAAAGTGTATGTGGTTATATCCACCTACCTGCACAGTAAGCTGAACAAAATGTTGGCTTGACAAACTCATAAACATAGTAATCTCCAGGACAGGCTTTGACTCGTATCGGGTGGGATGTGTAATCACAGCAGCTATACCATGAGGAGGCACAGACCTGACGGGTGACCACTCCATCTTCCAGCTGTGGATGAGTTCCGTTGAGCCACAGAGGATAATAAGTGCCACACATGCCTTCATTAACACATGATTCTGGCATCTGGGCAGTTTGATTATAGTTGAACAGCCTGTACCAGCCCTTCCACTCCACATTATAATCACACATGCCATAGTAGTTATAGCTGTTATAGTAAGAGTTATCAGTGGCTCTCCAAGGCTCATCCAGACTGGTGTAGTTGTAGCAGGGATCAACACTTGGGGTACTGAAAGGTACTATGGGGAAAAAAAGTAGAAAGAGAACATTGCATAATGCATATTATATCTATTCAATATCATATGAATATAAACCAAAACAATTTGTGATAATGGCAAAGGAAAAGATGAATGAATGTACCTGCACAATATACAGGAGCTGGGATTGAAAGTGTTGGTCTTGTAAATTTGTAGACATAATAATCTCCAGGACAAGCTTTGACTTGGATTGGTTCAGATATAAAGTAACTGCACTGATCATAATGAGAGCCATAAACTTCACGAGATACAACACCATCTTCCAGCCGAGGATGAGAGCCACCAAGCCACAGAGAACTAAAACCTCCACATGACATGTAGGACATACACCACTCAGGCATCTGAGCACTCGATCCATTAATGAAGAGTCGATACCAGCCATCCCATTCAACAAGAGTGTCATCATGATCAGATATATATCCATACATAGACCAGTAATTGAGTGTGCTTCTCCAGTAGTTGTCTAGTATGTTGTAGTCATTGCACGGGTCATCATCTGTGTTAGTGGGAGACCAAAACAGACCAGTTATATTTCAATGAGGAACTTCAAAAGATTAAATCTTAACTAATCAAACATATTAACAAACATGAGAAGAGACTGGGGGTGGGGGTTGTTATATGAATAATTCAAATGTAACTTACTCAAGGTGATGCTGGGTCCAGTAATTATATCTGGACTTACAGTGGAAACCGGAAATGAAATTGTGTTGACATCTGAAAAGGACGTTCAATACACAATATAAGTCATTTTAAAAGTTTTGAAAGACTTTGTTTAAAATAATGAGAAAAATCACTGTACCTGTACAGTATCCTGAACACAAGAATTGTGGATTCACAAGTTCATAAACATAGTAATTGCCTGGACACGCTTTCACTCTGATGGGGTTTGTCTTATAATCACAGCAGCCGCCCCAATAAGCCCCTCCACAGACCTCTCTGATCACTACTCCATCCTCTATCTGAGGATGAGGATCATTGAGCCACAGATTTATGTCTGTGTTACAGCTGTATGAACTAACACAGGTCTCTGACATCTCGATGTTCATTCCATTGTAGAAAAGCCGGTACCAGCCGTTCCAGGAGAAATGTTCATCACAAATGTGATCTCCACTTTCATTGTTGGCTCTCCAGGGACGATCCAGAGACTCATAATTGTGGCAGGGATCACTGCTGATGCTGCTGAAAGTAACTGTCACGGAGTTTGAAAAAGCACTGTTAAAATACTTGGACCTGCTTTTGTATTAAGTGCCATCAATTACAATATTCTAAAATTCAAATTCATAATTTAACCTACTGTGCATATACATTAAATTTACACTGCAATCATATTAAACAATGCACCGTTAGTTACAGCAGTAATTCATTCTGTAAGAACATAACACACACTTAAACATAACCATACCATCAAAGCTGCCCCAAACCTGTATGATTTCCAAACTAATGAGCAACAAAAATGTTCCATAACACAACATGAACACAATGAGAACATGAGTACATATTAGACACACTGTAAAAAAAGGAAAATAAATTTGAGCCAACTTCAAATTTTAAGGCAACAGGCTTCAGCAGATTTTTTTGTTTTCTTAACTTGTTGTTTTGTTTATGCAACAAAAAGTTGAGAAGCTCCAACAACATTCTTTTACAACACTTCTTAAAATTTTAAGTTGGCTCAACTTTTCTTTTTTTTTTTTTTACAGTGCACCTAATATAAAGTGTATCTAGTATGTCAATCTGAATGCAGCCTGCAGAATGGGACAGAGCAACACCTACTACTCTCATTGGCTTCTCGTGTACTATCATGGAGTACATCAGCAAATAAACTGTGTTAATATGTTTGTCATTCATATATCTAAACTGTGAAAGCAGTGCAAGTTCTCAATGCCTTCATTACTTTAGTATGTGAGCTAATTTGATGTTGAAACTAATGTGAGCTGGTGTTTAGAATAACACACGAACGGCAAAAGGTTTAAGCAAACGTTTAAGCAAAAGCTTCATTATCTTCAGGCAGAGGTCAGGTGAATTATGAAAAGAAATTCATTATAAACAAAGCAATTTACTTATTCTGTATTATCACTATTCACTTTTAAAAAACTGTATTAATTTGAAGGAATTCTCTATATTGATTTTTTACAGTTTTTTTCACATATATTTTGAATTTTGCACTTCACTGCATTGTGTTTTATGTGCGTGAGAGAGATTAGGAAGTCCTACATAATGGATAATGGATGGAACACCATTGATTCTAACTGGTTACACCATATTCATTTCATTAAACAATTCATTAAAATATGTTAACTGATAATTAACCTTGATCATTTACTCTTGATATTGACTTTCAAACAAATTATGACAGCATTTTAGAGAGAGAAAAAAAAACGTAGACACTTCACCTGCACAATATGACGGTCCAGGGGATGATATGATGGGTTTGACAAATTCATAGACGTAATAATCTCCTGGACAGGCTTTGACTTGGATGGAGGTGGATGTGTACGCACCACACTGATTGGAATATCCCAACCACCACAAATGACTTCCCACAACTTCACGAGTCACCTCTCCATCCTCAAGTGTTGGATGAGAGCCGTTGAGAAACAGTCCAGTGTAACCACCACATCCAGTACTACTCACACACCACACAGACATCTGGGCACTTTCTCCATTCAGATACAGCCGATACCAGCCACTCCATTCAACAAGGGTGTCATCATGTTCATAGGACTGATCTAGGCTTTGCCGTATGTCTCTCCAGTATTCATCAAGAGTGGTATAATTATAGCATGGATCAGAGCTGGAATCTGTGGATACTGTGAGAGCAACAAAAAAAACTCCTGTGATAATACAGACTCACTGATTACATGTCACAAACTAGTACATTAGAGATACAGTTGCATCTTAATAACCGAGGAGATATTTGGATAATATGGATTGTATGATTCTCACTATTTAAAATAGACCTGCCACCTAGATCTTAACTGAGCATTTTCTAGCAACTTTATCACTTTTTGATTCTACAAGTTTGAATGACAATGACAATGTAAGACTGGCTTGATTTCCTGAAAAACCTGGACTCAGGAACTTTCACAGACACCAAACACCATGCAATGATTGCTTTTCACAGTTGCAGGTTTGTCAGAAGCGGGAATCTTCATAGTTAAGTCAACTTCGGAAAATAGGAGTACATAAATAGAGTACATAAATATTCTTTCTGTGTCCCATTTGCTCAGATAGCAAAATAAATACCCCGCTATGTGTTTCATGACTTTCAAAAAGAGGGGGAACATTTTTTAAATAGATCGGTAATGGCAGTCAGAAAAAGAAAATTATGTAAAAAAAAAATTTAAAAAATCCCACAGCTGCTGTATAAGAAACATCCTTGCTGCAGCATAAAATTAAAACATAAATAAATGCTATTATTAAGAAAAAAAGAGGGCAATGTTTTTTGTTTTTTTGTAACCTGATACCTGACGCAAAGGTAATATAATTGTCACTAATTCAGCCTCTACAGCTCCCTCCGATCGTCACCAGAGGGAACCGTCACCTAACAGTCACGAACTCCAATTCCCATAATACCCCGTGCCTGTGGCTGATTACCTGCACAGGTGTTTCATATTGACTCTGGTCCATTTAAGCTGTTCTCCCAGTCACCTCATTGCAAAGTCTTGTCTTGCCATGCAAACATTTCCAAGCATTTCCCCCGTGTATGACCCCCCCCGTGTATGACCCCCCCCGTGTATGACCCCCCCCGTGTATGACCCCCCCCGTGTATGACCCCCCCCGTGTATGACCCCCCGTGTATGACCCCCCGTGTATGACCCCCCGTGTATGACCTGGACTGTTTATTGGACTCTGATTCTCTGCCGCCTGCCTATTCTTGATTCAACCTGCCTTGTAATTTGATTATCCTGAGTGTTTGCCGCCAGCCCTGATCCTCAGCCCGAACTCTGATTTTGATTCTGCCCTGTCTACATTGTGTTTGAAGCTCATAAATGTTGTTCATAAATGTAAAATAATAATAATTATAATGGACTGGATTGAAAAACTTGGATTTAACAACAGCTGGATTTATGATACTGATGACCCTTGAAAAGCATCACAGTCTGAGAAACGGGTCCATATACTATAGCAAGCTGTTTCAACATTTAATACTTAAAGGTACTAGTATCTGTTTTAATGCTACTAGTATTTTTAGCTACATGTATCTATGCCACTAGTTGCTACCGGTATCTATACCATGCACTAGTACTTATTTGTTAGCTACTAGTGGTTATTATTTAGGATCTAGTATCTTTTTAAAACACTGGAGCTTAATCTAGATACTAGTTCAATGCTAACATTGCTAACTATTCTAATGTTATTAGTAACACATTTAAAATTTGGTAACACTATTTTAGGCGTCCTTATTACACGTTACATGTACTTTTTACAATTACATGCAAGTAACCCTAAACCAAACCCTAATCCTTACCCTAACCATATAGTAAGTAAATGTAGTTAATTAATATTACTCAGTACTTAAATGAATAATTACACTTTAACAATGACACCTTAAAATAAAATGTAACCCAAATATTTATATATATATATATATACCTATGTACTAAATAAAAAAGTAAAAATGTACCTAATTAATAGCTACTTATATATAAATAAGCACTAATATAAGAATAAGCACTAGTTGCCAACAAATAAATACTGGTAGCTAATGGAATAGATGAGTAGATAGCTAAATAAATAAATAGATGCTATTATAAAGAAAATAGAGAACGATGTTCTCTAACTTCTCTAACTACTCAAACTTTTTTTGTTTAATAAAAACGCTTTGTTTTTAGTTTTTTTTCGATTTCGTGTAATCATAGCTTGCCATACCGCTCCCCCCTCAACCTTTCCTTCGCTCTGGCTCTGATCACCAAAGAGCACATAGAATGCCAAAAGTTCAATAAGAATGAAAATATAACACATCTAATGTATCTTGTTAATCCGTTCTGTTACTAGAAACCCCATGCAGTGTTGTGTGAGTTCCTCTCTGCTGTCAGATATGCCTCATTATATTTTCCCTGACAATCAAAATGTGATATTTGATTTATATTGCATTCTTCGGATATCATTATGACTACAGTAGTTGATTAACTTGAGTCAGGTAATACCACTAATTTGTGTCCAGGATAGGTAAAAGTGAACAAATATCTACATTTTAGAGTAATTTGATAGTGGAGTCAGATTAACCTCAGGCTAACCTCATGTAGATATAATGCTGAAGCTAAATTAACTAATTAAGTGAACTTTACAAAAAAATTGTAAAATACTTACATATAGTGTACCTTCTGTTTGTTCATAAAACTGTAAATGTTTACACTCCTTACAAAAAAAGGTATATGCACTGTTTAGGTTCTAATATGCACATTTTAGGTATTATTGTGCACCTTTGAGGTAATTAAGGTATAAAGGTGTACCTTTGGAAGAGGTAACGCCCCAGTGAAAGATTTTGCACCTTTCTTCTGAAAGTATACTGATACCATGAAGCGGTAATTATGGATTTCAATGCACTCTAGTTGGTTTTCTAGTTGGTCCTGCTGTTCCTGTCTTTTTCTCTCTTATTCCTATCAAATGGATAATTGTAAATTCATTTGCACTCAAAGGAAAAACGTTTTGCCATGTGGTTGAATCTTCACATACTTTATAAAAAGTTCCATTACACAAAATAGAACAAATTCTCTCCATATATTTTACAGATTCATATATGCTTAATTAGCTGTTTGTGACACAACACAATACATGTTAAGGTATACAGGATAGCATTGGTGAAAGTAAATTTGTACACAATGTTTGGATTTATGTGTTAAACACAATGTCTGGGTTAATCTGTAATATGTACAGCTGTATCGATACCATTATTTACACAACATATATTTCATTTAAAAAGATGAAACAATGTTGTTGCTGATTTTATGAGCACAACGCACACTAAAAAACATGTGTGGCATCTGGACAGATTACATTTTTCAATCAGTCAACTGTGCAGCCCAACCTAACTTTTCAAGGTGAAGAAAATATTGAAGTAATTAAGTTCAGATATTTATCTAAAACACTTTTGTGTGTTTGTTTTGTTAAAACAAAAATTAAGTTGTTGAAAAAAATATATATATATATTTTTTATATATATATATATTTTTTTTTTAATAAATAAAAAATTCCTTATAACGTAGAAGATTAAGTAGATAGAAATTATTATTATTATTATTATTGTTATTAAATAAATAGCACCTGAAGTTTGTCCATTGATTATTTCACCTGTTAAATACACAATATACTATTATATTAATTATAAACATAATGAATTAACATTAAGAAAGTTCACCTACTTACATTTTAATGCACACAACACAATGATAAACACTCACCATTAATCAGCAGCAGTAGAGACACACACAGAGAGATCAGAAACCTCATTGTGACCAACGGCAACTCCTGCACACACATATTATATATATATACATATGCACATGTGTAATGTTTCTCATATTTGACACTTTATTTTGAGCATATTGTACATAAATATCTTTACCTGAAGTCAAACGCTGCTGCAGAGCAAACTCAGGGAGATTCTGTCTTCAGCAGCTGAATACAGTGATGATGAATTGCATATCTCACGATATTATCGTGTATTTAATAACTGTGGGTGGGCCTTTACTGGAACCAGAAATAATTTGTATACAAAAATGTAAAGTATTTTCTCATGTGTCATGATGAAGATATTTATTTGAGAGGGCTTTCTTGTGTGCACCTGCTTTTAGAAATTCTTTAACTCTGATGGAATGATGATGAACGAGTACTTTTTCAAAAGCAGCTTTACAAAAAAAAAGAAGTTTAAAAAACCCTCCGGTGAGTGAGCTAAAGGTGACTGGAAGGAATTATTCCATTTTAGATTTTAATTCTGCGGATAAATAATGTTTAACCAATAACATCGAAATAATTATTTCACACTAAGACTACTGAAGCATGCAGGTGATCAAGTAATATGAGGTTTATGAGATGTGCAAATTAACAAGAGCATAACATAATGCAAATAACAACTCAAACTTTAATACCAAAAAGTAAACTGGAATGTATTTAAAGCAGCTGGGAAACATTATTATAACATTAGGCAAATTCATGATATTCAGGTACAGAAAATGATGAGAGAACAAAGGAAAAAGAAGTAATGAATAACATTAATGAAACTTGATTTACAGCATAGAATAAAACTAGGTTAAGCAGGTAAGTGTTGGTACTTCCTTGAAGATAGAATGTGTCACACACACATACACATACATACACACACACACACACACACACACACACACACACACACACATGTTGGGTTTCCATGTTTTATGGGGACTTTCCATAGACGTAATGGTTTTTATACTGTACAAACTGTATATTCTATCCCCTTACACTGCCCCTATCCCTAAACCTAACCATCACAGGAGACATTCTGCAATTTTACATTTTCAAAAAACATCACTTAGTCTGATTTATAAGCTGGTTTCCTCATGGGGACCAAAAAATGTCCCCACACGGACAAGGATTTTGGATATTGCCATCCTTGTGGGGACATTTTGTCCCCATAACGTAGGGTATACCTGAACCACACACACACACACACACACACACACACACACACACACACACATAATATTAATATTTTTTAAATGTCATGTCCCGAGGCCTGATCATTTTGTTGAAGCAAGAAAGCAACTCTGTTCTTGGAGACTTTAAGGAAGTGAACACTGTGTTCATGTTTAATGAAGATGAAGAGTAACAATCTTTTGAAATGTTCTTCCTCCGCTGCACATTTAACTCAATGTTCAAATGATACCAATGTCTCCTTTTACAGAAATGTAATGTAGATGTGTCCATGTAAACTTAACTCTCTGGTCTTACTTGACACTTTTAAGAGTTTTGGGGAACACTTTACCAATAAGCTTCAGAATTATTCAAGAAATATATAAAAAAAAATACTTTTACAGCATTTATACATTTAGGTTATTATTACTTTCTACATTGAATTTTAACAAGTTGAATACATTACAGTAATACATCAAATACTGTAACAAAAAGTGAATTAGTTTATCATTAGGTATCATGAATTGAACGACAGCAACACGTTCACAGATAATAATTACTGGGTGTGGTATTTCAAACTGGATAGCCAGGTTTACTGTCATTATTATAATTATAAGTTTCTAAATGAAGTTGTCAATGTACAGCTGTCAATCAACTAATACGGATTTTTCCAGTTGATTGAGATTCACAAAGAACTACACAGGACTGTCATCATTGCATTAACAGTATTTTTATGTCATTCTCCATTATCATGCAATTATACATTTGAAGATCTCAATTTATTTTTATTATTATTATTATGTATTCCTTTAGGATTTGTTGTTCAACTAGGGTGTCATCGTGTTCATAGTACTGATATCACTGTATGTCTCTCCAGCAGTCATCAACAATGTTATAATTATAGTATGGATCAGATCTTTAGTTTGTAGGTTAAGTGGGAACAGAGAGAAGACTATTCTATCTACCTCTTGTTCAGCAACAGTGCCATGTGAGGCTACATAACAACTAAGAGAAACCTGCATAAGTAAAGGATGGTTGGTTGATTTGTTAAAAAATAAACGTGGGTCAGACAGACTGACTGACTGATTCTTTATCTTTATCTCCATATCTTTATGCATTTAAACTTAAAAAAATGGCATAATGCAGTAACCAATGAGGTGTGTAAGCCATGTTGGGGAATGTTACTTTTAAAACGTGTTACATTTATTAAGTTTCTTACATATTTTTGTGTTGCATCTCTTATGAAGAGTGTCTGTCATGGAAAGCTGAATCTCCTCCAGAGTTATATCGCTGCTTGCCATTTACTCGATTTACTTCATTACACAGCTCTGTTGTGTACTACCTGCTCTCACAATAACAACATGTTGAGCTAAAATCAGATCATGTTCCTGTTCATCTGGATCAGCGAGATTCCCAGCAATAAATCACTCAAAGTGCCACAAAGGTATCAGGTTTTAATCCTGAGTTGTGATGATGATAATGTAATCTCTTGAAAATTATTTATTGTCAAATGTGTGTTGAATGTAAACTCTATTAGGAATTTAACCATTCAATTTGAATTTATCTGAGAACATTTAATGAAATGTATTCAGTGATTGGTCCATGCGTATGTCGTCATCCAAAATCAGGTTTGTGGCACAGCTAAGTGCCATAAATCATCTCTAAGACTGACACTTAAGATTTCGTCCAACACTTCGCTTAAATTATGACGATGATGATTGATAACTAACTTTTAAGCGCAGCTTTGACCCAATCATTCTTTTTCACTAAAGTCAATTCTTAGCAGTGTTCTTGAGAGTAATTCTTAGAGGCTTAATAAATACGGGCCCGGATCTTTAGTTTGTAGGTTAAGTGGGAACAGAGAGAAGACAATTCTATCTACCTCTTGTTCAGCAACAGAGCCATGTGAGGCTACATAACAACTAAGAGAAACCAGCATACGTAAAGGATGGTGGGTTGGTTCATAAAACATAAAAAATAAGAAAATTTGAAAATACGCCTCTGATGTTCCCAGAGTGAGAACAAAAAAATAAAAAAATTATAATAATAATAAATAAATAAAAAACTTTCACTTTTTTTCAAAATCTTAATTTTTCTCTCCTTCCCTTGCTAGCTTGTACTTATTTGAACAATGCCTGAGAATTGGTGTTATTGGAACTTCCTCTGTATGTTTGCCTCTTCAAGATTAATCGCTTTATGTACTCCCAATTGTAAGTCGCTTTGGATAAAAGCGTCTGCTAAATGACTAAATGTAAATGTAAATGTAAATGTCTATGTATGGCGTTTAGCATCGACTGAATGTCTATCTGATGTTCTCATGCTGAATGCATAAAAGTTGTCAGTCCTTTATCTATTTATCTTAATATCATAATACATTATTAAATCTTATACTAAGCATTTCCACACACGAGCATTATCCGACTCAGCTCCTCCTGACCACAGACACAGGTTTACAAGCTACATTTTCTTGTGTTTCCTGCGACGGGTCACCTTTACATCCTCAAGTATTGGATGAGAACCGCTGAGATGACCAATGAGGTGTGCTAGCTGTATTAGGGAACATACACATTTTTCAGTAGATTCCTGCATACTATACTGGATATACCATATCTTACGTATCTATATGAAATGCATGCTTGTATTTTGTGTATGGCATAGGCTACAGTTTAATTTCACAGTGCATTTTTTGTGTGCAGTATTTTTCTCCTGTCTATAACCCTAAGTTAAATAGTGAATTATATACATATTAAACTTAGCTAATAAATGCGTTTTTATGTTTCTTGTAAATTTACAGTGTGCAGGTATTTATTTATTTGTGTTTATAAAGTCTTCAGAGTTAATTTTCCCAGCTAACTATCGAGCTATGGTCATTGAAAGGTTTTTCTGAGGTAAATGTAACGTTACATAATTTTGTTTACAAACTGTTTTGACATTCCGCGATTGAAAAACTGATTTAACGATTATGTGAGACAATTGAGACATGATATATTTAGGTAAATTGTACTGTTTCTTTCAACATACATGCTTATTTTGTGCTGTAACCAGTGCTTGAAGTGGAAAAAATAAGTTTATAAAGGAAGCCAGAAGATAGTTTACAAGTAGTTTTGATTGGTGGAGTAATGGATTATGTGGGTGGGATCGTCTATGCTGTAGACTGTGATTGGTTGGACTGACTTGAGACTTCTGATATTGGGAAAAGATTATCAACATCAACCATTTCCAAACAAAATCCATAAAAGTTAATGACTGAATGAAAAGTAAAGTACAAATGGGTAAATCTTCACCTGCACAATAAGCTCCACAAACTATTGGCCTGACAAACTCATAAACATAGTAATTTCTCAACCTGGTCTCAAAATAATATGTACCTCTGTGCACTTTCTTTGGGACACTGTTATACATACCTTGCTGCACGTTTCGCTGCAGTTTCAAAGAGAAATGTCCACTGAGTGGCGCTAAAACACAGATTAAATACGTGAACGCTGGCACGTTTTTATTACATAGATATAGATACATATTGCTGTGTCTTTATTATGTTGCTACAGACACGTATTGCGGCGGTTCAGATTTCAAATATCCGGGGTCTGTCCCTAAAAAGTTAATGCTCTGTCGTGTTGGAAATATGCCCTACACCAAACCCAAACTTAACCGATAGTGTTAACAAATGCAAAACTGATATAAAAACGTATTTGTTGATGCAACGGTGCCATTTCAACTTCCTTATATGCAGATTTGAACTGCTTTGTTGAACATGAATTAATGAATTAATTATGCACTTATATAGTGCTTTACTGTGTATAGCTGTACACCCAAAGAACTTTACAATCATGTGGGGGAGTTTCTCCTCAACCACCACCAGTGTGCAGCATCCACTTAGATGATGCGACGGCTGCCACAGGACAACATGTGAGGGCTCTAGGGCTCTATTTTATGAGGGCTCTATTTTAGAGCCCTCATAAAACTGCAATTTATGAACGAAATCAGTTAAATCTGTTTGTGGGAGTGTGTGAAAAAAGAAAAACAAAAATCAGATGTAACCACCTTAGTAATCCTTAACATTTTCATAAGTAACTGTAATTAAAAAAAATTATCTCATTAACTGTAACTGATTACAGCTACTTTTATTTTTTAATTAAATTATGTAATTCCGTTACATGTTACTAGTTACTAACCCAACACTGAAAACAAGTCAGGTGTGTGACCATTGAGTATTTCTGTATTTTGAATTAAAATTTGGTGAGTTGTAAAATTTTAAAATTGTTTGTAGGATGATGCTTTGTAGTATTTATAGGGGATATTTTGTAGAATTTGGATTGTAGTTTCTATGTGGGGATTATATTATATATCTGTTAAATTTGGGGGGGGGGGGTTCCTGTACATGGTATTATACTAATGTTTTTGTCACATCATTTGTTTTGTATTTCCTGCCCAGAGACAGCAGATGAAATTGAGCTCTGTAGCTAATTCTGGGGCAGTTATATGACTGTCTATTGTCCCTGTCAAATAATGAATTAAAATGAATTAAAATAAAACAATAAAAAAAAAATTTATATATTCTATTATAATTATACAATAATACAATATTTTGTATATGTAACTTATATAGTTTTACTGTACATTACAAAAAATTATAATAATTGTATTAATTTCAACATCTTTACCGATGCTGCATATCTTTAGTCTTTGGCTGCTTCCATTGCATCTGACAAGTTTTCTCACTGACACGACCCAACTCGGAAACTCTGGGCTTAAAGAAAATGTTGAGTTTCCCACTTGTAATAACAACTTTGTGATGGCGTTCATGTGCGTTCAACTTGTAAATACGATGTATCCGACATGACTTGAACGCACCATGAGTGTGCTTTTCCAGTCGTTGTCAAGTATGTTTTAGATCCATTGCATGGATCCTAATCTATATTAGTGAAAGATGCTGAAATCAAAACCATAAGTTTCCATT
Source organism: Schizopygopsis malacanthus (assembly GCA_027474115.1). Lineage (NCBI taxonomy): Eukaryota > Metazoa > Chordata > Actinopteri > Cypriniformes > Cyprinidae > Schizopygopsis > Schizopygopsis malacanthus. The sequence goes on from JAPDDM010000282.1 coordinate 62,055, forward strand.
CCATAGTAGAAAAGCCGGTACCAGCCATTCCAGGAGAAAGATTCATCCCAAAGGAAACCTCCACTTTCATTTTGTGCTCTACGGGCTGTTCTTTTTACCTTAGGGCTTAGTTTGTGCTCTGATATGCATTTTCACCTGTTAGACCTTTTATTGAGAGCTGTGTGGATTTTAATTTGCCACAGGTTAACTCCACTCAAATTATAGTAACATCCACAAGCACTATGAATGCTCCTGAGCTAATTTTCAAGTGTCCCGGGAAAGGGCATTAAAGGGGTGGTTGACTGGTTTTTTTCTAGGCTTGATTGTGTTTATGGGGTGCAGTCTAGCATGTGTTTATATTGAACAACTGTTGTTTAATTAACTTGAACAAAATATAAAACATTGATTAAGGCTTTTTTGTGCCATCTAGTGGTAAAAATTTGAATAAAGGGATATGTGCCTTTTACCCTGGTGCACTATTAGCCCAGTTATACCCTACTTTGTAAAAAAAATAAAAATTATTATGATATGCTATTAACCATGTTTTTAAATTATACAATATTTATGTTGTTTCTACATTATTTTGGAGATTCAATCAGACTTCAGACTGAAAAGGCTACATGGACTGATGAACAAATAAATGTGTGTTTCTATGTCTGTTGTTCAAATATGTAAACTGCAATGCATTGCAATTTTACAAAGTTTTTTAAGCTGTATTTGATAATGACTTTGGAGTGACATTCTTTCCTCGAAGGGTCCTGTCAGCTATGAGGTTTCTAAAATCTATGCAAATAATCAAACATTTTCTGACAGAGTCTTCACTGCAAATAGACACGAGAGGACCGTGAAGTAACATTGAACTACATTGCAATTGTGTTTACATATGCATATTAAATTGTAAACAAATGGCCTAAATTTGTGAGATTTGAGGAATTATGTTACAAATGACAAGATCTAAGTGAGAGCTATTGATCTGTACAGGGAGCCTACAACTGTCCCGGTCCTGCTGGTGTGCCCGGGCTGGCCACCAGATGTCTGTGTTGAGCACATGGCACCAACAACAAACAACAAGCCATGTGCTCAACACAGACATCTGGTGGCCAGCCCGGGCACACCAGCAGGACCGGGACAGTTGTAGGCTCCCTGTTCATGTATGTGAATTCTTCATTTGCCTGCCTGCCTGCCTGCCTTCCTCCCTCCAACAACAAATCCAGTTGTGTGAATCCCAGATAAATATCACTGAACAAATATAAACCAGCAGTGCAATTCTTAGGAATGCCAAGCCAAAAACAGTTTGTTTTTAGCAGCCTTCAATATTAAACATTACCATCATACAACCTAACAAAAAAGTATGCCTGACTTATACTGACAGAAAATCCTAAGTATATTTGGCCTGTACTTGTAAAGCTTGTAGTCTACTTAAAAGTTTGTAGTTGTGTTTACATGTTTGATTGAGCAACCTATTGAAGCATTTTTCACATTGTTTATATAGGATACTACTAGTACGCTGATATTAGTATACTTACTACATAAGGTGTACTTCAAAATATACTTGAACTTCACTTAAGCACACTGAATATAATTAACTAAAGTATATGTATTTTTTGAGAGTGAAACCTCATATATTCATTCATATATTAGGCTATTATAAAGAACTTACTTAATGTGATGCTGGATCCAGTGATTATATCTGGACTTTCAGTAGAAACCACCTGTGAAATGGTTTTGACATCTAAAAATATGAATTCAAGACATGATCAAATCATGTAAATCAAGTTTGAAAGGCTTTGTTGAAAAATAAGAATAAGCCTCGTACCTGTCCAGTATCCTGCACAACCAAATACTGGATTCGCAAGTTCATAGACATTGTAATTGCCTGGAAAGACAGCAGCCTTTTAAATAAACCTCTCCGCAGACCTCTCTGATCACTACTTCATTCTCTATCTGAGGATAGACCATTGAGTGACAGACTGATGCCTGCGTTACAGGATGTTGAACTAATACAGGTCTCTAGCATCTGGATGTTCATTCCATTGTAGAAAAGCCGGTTCCAGCCACCCCAGGCAAATGTTTCATCACAATTAAAATCTCAATTTTCCATGGAGCAACATTAAGGGTGAATCCCAATTATCTGTCTTACCCCTTCCCCTTAGATTCACGTGAGAGTAAGGGCTGTCCCAATTCTCATTTTGATCGAGGGATAGGGGTAAGGGGAAGGTGTAGATACCCCTTAAAACCAAGCATTTTTGCAAGCTTACTTGAAACTTAGGGGTACCCAGAACACACTGCAGCCAGATCATCCTGAGAGTCCCATAAATGTAAGTATTTTCGGCTTAAATTATTTATTTAGAAATTACGACAGTCCTGTACATATATATTTGCAACTATGTTCTTAATTTAAACGTTTTTAAAAGTCGCTATTTTTCCACGCTAACGTTACTTTGCTGACATGCACAACAGTCCCGCATTTCTCTGACTAGAGGAATCATCACTAAAACCCAAGCAATCGACACACACATGCTTGCAGACGGCAAGTTTGTGATCAACACTTGTCTCCTCTGGTGACGTAGCAGCACGCTAGCGATGATGTATGATGACGTAACAGTAACCAAGTGGTGTCTCAAGTCAAAGGGGTATGTTTTCACCCCTAGTGCTTACCATTCGGTTTCGAGGGACAAGGGCTAGGGGTAAGACGAAGGGGTAGAGGAAGGGGTAAGACAGAGAATTGGGATTCACCCTATCTCTAGTCAGAGATCATAACCACTAATGCCTAGTTCTTTCATGAAACTCCAGCTGGCGCAGGCTGATGGGTCTAACATAACTGATGATATTCACAGCATTAAACGACCTGCTTTACATGTAAATGCCTGGTTAGCATCCACTTGAGCATTTTGCAGCTCGCAAAGAGTTCCTCTGAAACCCTTTACCTTCCCCAGCTCACGGTATTCATCTGCTACTGGTTATTTTATATGCTATTTGTGCAGCAGTAGTATGTCTTATACAGTATAATCACAGCACCGTATGCATGGACAGTAGCAAGTTCCTGTACTTGCTTGCATCAGCAGCAATAATCTACAACTGCAGCAATAACCACCAGCAGCAACAATTCAGCAGCTGTGTAGCAGATCTAATCCGCCAAGACCAAATACATTAAGCTTGTCATATATGTTACCATGCTAAAATATTCTGAGAGTTGTCATGATGGAACTATAGAAAAGCTGACCAACATTGCTTTTTATAATAGTAGCGTTATCGTGTGATGGTTTCCCTTTTAGCTTAGCCAGTGTCATTTTTACAATAATCTGAGGTCAAGGCTCACCCTATGTAGACTGGCCGAGCAATACTCTTGCTCTAAACAGAAATTCTAAAAAAAAACTAACAATTGGAATTTGCATTAATCAAGGTCCTACACCTTGTAAGTTTTCACCTTATTGGGGACAGCAGGCAATTTGCATAAAAGACCCTGAGGAAAAGCACAACCTCTATAGTAGCAGATGATCTCTTTTACTTCAGTTCTGTGTTAATGAGGCCATTTTACCAGTCACATTGAGACATTTCAATGATACCAAACATGGGAAGTAATGCATTGTTCACATTAAACCAAATATAGAATTTAACTGATTATAGCAAACAAAGAGATGAGAGGGTTAAGGCTAGAAGGGATACATATGGCACTACTGGGCATGCGCACATCAACACAGCGTAATTTTTATCACACTGTATAACAATAATTACTATAGTTGTATTATTGTAAGGGGTAGGTTTAGGGTGGGGTAGGTGTAGTTTTGTTCCAACCCTGCTCCAACACACAAACCATGTATTTTTCAATTGAGCCTGAAGGACTTGATTAGTTGGATAGGGTGTGTTTAATTAGGGTTGGCAGTGCCAGGGTTAAACTCGGCAGGATTGTGTCCCTCCAGGAATTGAGTTTGACACCCCTGGTGTAGACGTTAATAAAACACAATCTAATAGGTAGAGAATTAAATGTCATTATTATTTTCCGGTCGGAGCCCACAATCAGAGGAGAGTAAGTGAAGAGAAGAGAATGAATGGGAGCAAGTGCAGAGGAAACAGTCAGAAGGCATTTAATGTTATTATATATTACGCTATTGTCATTGTTTTCTTAATGCATTAAAGTTAATTTATACAAACTGGATGTTACAAAAAGTATTATTATATGTAAAAGCAAATAGTAGCCTAGATTAATAAATGCTGTACTGTTTTTTGTATTGTTGATTGTTAATTCAAGATGCCTAATGCATTGATTAATGTTAATGAATTGAACTGTATTGTAAAGTGTTTCAGATTTCACTGCTTATCAGGACACATTAATGTGCATCACTTGGGTTTCTCAAGAGTAGTGAACTTTCAGCTGATTTTAAAGACATTGAAGTTTACTTCAGAATGAAGATCTGAGTTGTAGTTGCAATAAAATGTATTTATTTATTTATTGCATGATTTTGTTTTCTTTCTGTAATTATAGTTTAGTTTGCATACTTCACAAAGTAAATGTTATTTAATATTTTTTATATTTTAGTAAATTTGTTTTGCAAAAGTGCTATCCATTTGCAAAGTGCTGATTTAAAGAATGTGTTTCAGGTGTTCAGGTGTGTGCAGGTGTTCACAAGGAAACACTTAATTTGACAAATACCTCAGTGTCACAAGAAAAAATGGTTTAAGCTGTTGCTGAGAAATCTCTTCTGGTTCCAGTAATGAGCCACCCATATGTATTAATAAAGGCACTGATGAGATTGTGAGAGCTGCAGATCTGCATCATTGTATTCAGCTGCTGAAGAGAGAATCTCTCTGAGTTTAATCTGCAGCAGTGTTTGACCTCAGGCAAATCTGGTCACACTTTAGAATACTGCTCCATCATTAATGAATAACTACACAAGAACACACGAGTAACACAATATTAGCACTCTAGTAACTACAAATAACTAATAATAAACTCTGATTAATGAAATAGTAAGTGATAGAGCTTAGTTGAATTAGGTAGCTCACTATTAGATCATCAGTAACTATTATTTATTCATACCTCTCTAAGAACTACTACGAACTAAGCTACTGTATACAAGTTCGTAATTAATATGAATAATACATCATATATAATTCATTCTAAATTAAAGGTCATGGTAACCCACTAGTAATGACTCAAGTATTACCAAATGCATTAGAAGGAATTACTAATTATTTGGATCAGTATTGAAAAGGGAAGATAATGATAACTCTCTAGTAATGAGTTTTGTAAAGTATTGGGGTGGATCTTATTAAATTGGGGGGTTAATTTGAGTCGCACCGTCACCGGACTGAGCACCTTGGCCACTATAAATGGTCCAATAAATTTGGGTCCCAGTTTACATGCGGGAAGTCTGAAGTTAATGTCTTTGGCAGACAACCAGACCTTCTGACCACACACGTAAAGTAGGGGCTTGGTTCGGTGACGGTCCGCCGATGCCTTGTTCCTCTCGCCAGTCCGGGTGAGGGCTTCTCTGGCGATCCTCCAAGTACGGAGGCATCTCTGAATAAACGCATGCGCGGATGGAACAACGGCATCGGATTCTTGGGAGGGCAATAAGGGTGGCTGGTAGCCTAAACAGCACTGGAAGGGAGATAAACCCGTAGACGAGACCGGGAGGGAGTTATGCGCGTACTCGACCATGGTTAACCTGGAACTCCAAGATGATGGTTCGGTAGACGCCACACAGCGAAGAACCCTCTCCAAATCTTGGTTAGCCCGCTCAGCCTGACCATTAGTCTGCGGGTGATATCCAGAGGACAGGCTCGCGGTCGCTCCCAGCTGTCGACAGAACTCTGTCCAAAACTTTGACACAAACTGGGGACCCCTGTCAGAGACCACGTCCACCGGGAGGCCATGAATGCGGAAAACGTGGTCCAAGACAATAGTCGCTGTCTCCCTCGCTGAAGGCAAATTGGGGAGGGGAATAAAGTGGGTCGCCTTCGAGAACCTGTCCACCACAGTGAGGACTACCGTCTTGCCATCGGAAAGAGGCAAGCCAGTTACGAAATCCATTGCTATGTGTGACCAGGGTCGCGAAGGCACCGACAGCGGCTGGAGTATCCCTGCTGGGGGACGATTGGAGCCCTTACCCGCAGCACAAATGGGACAGGCCGACACGAACCGTCGAGCATCCCTCACCATGGACGGCCACCAAAACCGCTGCTTGATTAGCCTATAAGTACGAGTAGCTCTATGGTGACAAGCTAGGCTAGAAGAGTGGCCCCACTGTAGGACGCTAGTTTGGACTGACTCAGGCACGAACAGCAGACTTTCTGGGCACCCCGCGGGGGCAATGATGTCGCGTAGCGCGTCACGGACCTTGGACTCCACTCCCCAGGTCACCACCGCCACAACCCGTTCGGGTTGAAGGATTGCCACAGGGGGGGTGGGACTAGCCGTAGCCTCAAAGATCCGCGACAGCGCATCAGGTTTACCATTCTTAGAGCCTGGGCGATAGGAAATGGTAAACCTGAAACGTCCGAAAAATAATGCCCAGCGAGCCTACCTGGAATTTATTCTTTTGGCGGTGCGGATGTACTCTAGGTTTTTATGGTCAGTCCAAACCATAAATGGGAAAGCCGCGCCCTCTAACCAGTGATGCCACTCCTCCAGCGCCAGCTTGACTGCTAGTAACTCCCTATTCCCAATGTCGTAGTTCCGTTCCGTGAGGGTTAAACGATGAGAAAAAAAGGCGCAGGGATGTATTCTCTCGTCCGAAGATGATCTCTGAGACAAAATGGCCCCAACCCCCACCTCGGACGCATCCACCTCCACAATGAACTGCCGAGACGGGTCAGGGGTTTTTAAAATGGGAGCCGAAATGAAACGACTCTTCAGACTCTCAAACGCAGTCTGGGCCTGCGATGACCAACAAAATCGTTTCTTAGTGGAGGTGAGATCCGTCAGAGGAAGGGCGACCTGACTAAAATTCCGAATGAACCGCCTGTAAAAATTGGCAAACCCCAGAAAGCGCTGGACCGCTCTATGACTGTCTGGGGTGGGCCAATCCGAAACAGCTTTTACTTTGGTGGGAACCATACGGATACCGTCGGGCGAGAGAATAAAACCCAGGAACGGAACCGACCGTGCGTGAAACTGACACTTCTCCACCTTGGCGAATAAACGATTCTCCAGCAGTCGCTGGAGCACCCGTCTGACGTGCTGGACATGGTCGCGCTCGTTCTGGGAGAAGATCAGGATATTGTCGAGGTAAACAAACACAAACCGATCGACCATGTCTCTGAGCACATCGTTGACGAGTGCCTGGAAGACCGCCGGGGAGTTTGAAAGGCCAAACGGCATGACTAAGTATTCAAAATGCCCGGTATGGGTGTTAAAGGCGGTCTTCCATTCGTCCCCCTCCCTAATCCGAACCAAGTGATAAGCACTGCGGAGGTCCAACTTAGTAAAGATGGTTGCCCCCTGCAAGAGTTCGAAGGCCGAGGACATCAACGGCAAAGGATAACGATTCTTTACCGTGATGTCGTTCAACCCCCGATAGTCTATACAGGGACGCAGCGAACCATCCTTCTTCTCCACGAAGAAGAACCCCGCCCCAGCTGAAAAGGAAGAGGGACGGATGATGCCTGCTACCAGAGAATCGTGGATATACCTCTCCATGGCCTCCCTCTCTGGTCTGGATAGGGAATAAAGGCGCCCCTTAGGTGGAGAAGTGCCTGGCAGCAAGTCAATCGCACAGTCCTACGGGCGGTGCGGAGGCAGAGATGAAGCTCGGGACTTACTGAACACCGCTCTCAAGTCATGGTAAGCCTCCGGTACATCCGCCAGGCTCACCGGCTCCTCCTGCAACATAGAACAAGACACAACCGGGGGAAAAGCAGCACCCAATCATTGGGATTAACAGAAAGGGCTCCAAGCCAAGATGGACTTGTGAGCCCAATCAATGTTTAACCAGCCAGGTGTGACCCAACACGACTGGAGCGGAGGGGGAGTGAATAAGGAAGAATTGGATCTCCTCAGCATGATTACCAGACAAAATCAATGTGACACATTGGGTGACACGGGTAATCTTCGTGAGTAAGGTGCCACAAAGTGTCAAAGCTGAGATGGGTTCGGTCAGGGCAACAGACGAAATCCCCAAGCGTGTGGCTAATCCAAAATCCATAAAATCACCCTCTGCTCCAGAGTCGATTAATGTCGAGATCCGGAAAGCAGCTCCCCCAACCCTTACTGAAGCTAGAAACTCGGCCCGGCCACCAGATGGCAGTCGAGTCGAGGTAATGCTCACCATGTGCTCCCCCTTGAGTGGTGAGCGTGATGAGCGCCCCACCACAGGACACGCAGCTGCCACATGCCCCGCCCCACCGCAGTACAGACACAGCTGGTTGGCTAGGCGACGCCGTCGCTCCCCCGCCGTCAGCCGTGCTCCTCCAATCTGCATGGGCTCCTCCTCCGGGAGGACGAGGCGTTGGAACCGTGTGTCACTAGTGGCCACAGACTCCGCCCCCGTGGCGCACTCTCGGGGAAATCCCCCTTTCCGGTGCCGTGAACGGAGAGCAATCCGGTCGTCGACCCTGATGGCGAGGTCAACCAGCTTATCCAAGCCCACTGGAAGCTCCAGGGAATAGATCTCGTCCTTCACGTTCTCAGACAGTCTGTGGAGGAAGTGATCCCAGAGCGCCTTCTCGTTCCAGCCACAGGACACGGCGAGCGTGCGGAACTCAATCGAGTAAGCGGACACGTTTCTTTGCCCTGTTGAAGCACCGACAAGGCTCGTGCCGCCTCAATTCCCCGGGCCGAGCGATCGAAGACCTTGCGCAGCTCCACCGAGAATGCCTCAAAAGACTCGCAGCAGGCCTGCTCGCCATCCCACATGGCTGTGCCCCACTCTCTCGCTTGCCCCACCAAGAGCATGATGACGTACGCTACCCTGGATAGCTCCGTGGGGAAGCAGGAAGGCTGGAGAGCAAAAATTAGCGAGCATTGGGACAGAAATGATCGACAGGAATTGGGTTCACCCGAGTATGGAGCTGGCGGATTAAGCCGCGGTTCCGCGTGGCGAGGAACCGCGCCTTCGGGACCCGGGGCTGATGTGGAAGCCCGATCTACGGACGGGCTGGCCTGCAGCTGGTCCAGCCGTTCCACCAGCTGGTTGAGTTGGAGAGAAACCTCCGCATAAGCGCGATGAGAAGCCGCTAGTTCTTCCTGCTGCTGACCCAGTAAAATGCCTTGCTGCGAGAGGGCTCGGCGCAACTCCGTCTCCTCTGCTGAATCCATAATTTGGTGAGTAGATTGGGTCAGGTGATGGTGCTGAAGGACTCAGAAGCAGAGTGCGGAAGAAGGAGAAAACTTTATTCTTCGCCACAAAACACAAAATAACGTAAACAATATTTAAATTGCTGCTTAGGATGCCAAGATTCCAGAGCCGGCCGGCAGTCTCTGCGGGCCACACGAGCTGCTGGATCACCGTGCGTTCAGGTCTGCCGCAGAAGGGGACAGATAGACAGGTAAGTGACAATACGTGCAAAGACAAAACAATCTACTCACAATGAGTAGTAGACACAGAGACATATATGGGAAATGGGGGAATGAGCGACAGGTGGGGGAGAGTCAGCTCGTGAACCGTGCACACCTACTGCACGATCGGCACAGATTGCCCAATCCACGAGCTGCCAACATAACAAGATAACAGGGTCGATAACCCGTATACAGTAGTTCTTAGTAGTTCTCATTAGAGGTCTGCACGGGCTCAAAACTGAAGCCCGAACCCGGCCCGTACCCGAGATTGTCTGACCCAACCCGACCCGACCCGAGCGGCACGGTTAAATTTAGAGCCCGAACCCGACCCGAGATCCCCCCCCCCCAACGAATAGCCAACAAAAGGAAAAAGGCTGCATTTCACGATTGCATGCAAAGAAATAGATTAATCAAGGCTCTGCCATTTCACAAACATTTACCAGTTATGAAAGTTTGTGAACATCAGGTGCAGCGGTCGCATACATTCTGCCGAGTTTATGAATTTTGTATGGACAAGAAGATAATTCTTCCACCGTACAAATTATGGTCATTTTTTGTCAGTTAAGGCTCGTTAGCATTCTGTCTACTTTAAATCAGACATAAGATCTTAAATAAGATTGTATTTATTTGAATGCATTAATCATTTATTTGAATTAGCGAGAGAGAGAGAGAGAGAGAGAGAGAGAGAGAGAGAGAGAGAGAGAGACCGAGACCGAGAGAGAAGGGGGAATGTTGCGCGTGCGTGTGAACCTGCGTCTGCGTGTCTCTCTCTACAAGCAATGAGGCTTAGTTACTTCAAAAACAGCGATTTTGCCGCCTCATTGCAGATAAATATAATGTTGTGACTTGCGAGTCAGTAGAATGTCGAAGCTATTTTACTAATAAAAGTGTCCGTGATGTTTGTGCTCTGCGCGATCTCTGATATCTGTGGGCAATGTGTGTGCGTGCGTCTATGAAAGCAGCAAAGCCTCTGCATATAGTTTTGGCTACAAACCCGAACCCGACCCGAGCCCGAGGCTATCCATTAAACATTAACCCGAAACCCGACAGTATTTCGGGACCCGCGGGTTCGGGTCGGGTAGCAGACCTCTAGTTCTCATATATATATATATATATATATATATATATATATAATAGTTATTGATTAGCTAATAGTGAACTTCCAGTTTCAACTGAGCGCTATTACTTACTAAATCAGAGTGTCTTGTTTGGTAATAGTAGTTACTATAATGTTAATAGTGCATTAGTCACTTGTTCCTGTGTCATTAATGAAGGAACCGTATTCTAAAGTGTTACCGACTTGACTCTCTATCATGATTTAAATGTGACAAACATCTCAGTCAAATACAGCACTGCTTGCAATCATGCTTTGCCTGTTTGTATTTTATTTAGTTATTGTGTGCTTTTAAAACAATTAGAAGGTCATTTGTAACAGGTTGTTTGTCAAATGTGTCATTATTGTCATACATTTTTTTACTTTATATTTACAAATTTTATAATATTCATTTAATCTGAGTACAGTAAACTGTTGTACAGTTTCAATGTTTCTAAAATTTCGAATAGGGTGCAAACGAAGTCTGACCCTGATCTCATTATCACATATTTCAAGTTTGTTATTTCTAAAAGTCTGCTACCCATTTGTTAAACCCAAAATGTTGTTGAATTGAAAAAAAGCAACCACAGAACAAGAATTACTTTTTAATGTTTCTGCATGATTAAGCAAATAAAAAATAATCTGATTGTCTTTGGTAATGTAACACAATCTCTGAAGTAAAATTAGATTCATGTAGTATATAACAATTAATGTAAATGATTAAATACCTGATTATTGAACATAAAATAACATTTATGACAAGGAGAAATTTTGTAACCCTCAAACATTCATTAAAATGGCATTAGAAATTATGCATACAAAATGTTACATTATGTTTGAGTAAAAACATTAAAATAGGGCCAGGAAACTGATAAGAGGAACAAGTAACAGCATTAGAGAAGCACACAGACTAGAAGCCTCAGACACCTTCACTTGCTCTGGGACCCACTTATCTGTGGAGAGGGGATATAATGCACAGTGAATTGTAATGTATTGATAGCAGAAATCAACAGAAACCTTGGTTTACAAATGATTCAATTAAATATTCACCTGTGTTGCCTTCAGACAACATCAGAGGACCCATGGATATGGAAGCACTGTCATGGAAGTCCAGAGACCTGCGCTCCCTCCAGTGATGTTCAGAGTTACAGTCCTACAAGAGAAAAGTGAAAATCCATCTGTGTGAATCCCTGATAAACATCAACAAACATGAAACATAAAGGAGTGCATAAAGTCTCCAGAACAGGACAAACCTTACCACCATGGACGTTAAGGGTAAAAAAAATTTATCCAATATTCAATGTTTGATCAACGGTAAAATCTTAAACCTTTACAATTTAACCATTACATTTAACTATGGAGATACATTCAATACATTTCCATACATTAGTTCTATAGCTACACAGAAACACATTATCACAGTTTTATTAATATGAGAGTTTATGCAAACTCACCGTTGAGCAGCGATTGCTTGACCGAAGGCAAAGGTGAACAGAACAGTGCAGGTAAAGCTTTGAGGAGTTTGCAGTGAAGATGAACATCCTGAAGGAGAAACGGCTGGATGTCGAGACGCCGTTCTGCAGCAGCTCCACTGAGTCATCATTTGGATTGGGACACCTGAGAATCAACAAATCAAATTATTTTACTTGAGACACATTCAACTCAAAAGCGATTTCCTGTAAATCATTGCACATTTGCATTCTATATTCAATAAATTGAATTATTTGCGTTAGTACTGCAATACTGGAAGATATTATGTCAGGTCATCTTAAAATCGATATGGATTATTATTTATTCAGTGTATGTGCAAAAATGTTACAGTGAGTTAAGCCTGAGCTTTAAGGAACAGAAAAAACAACATTTCTTTACTCTGTAACGATGAGATCCCAGCGGAGACTGTAATCAGGATCGTTCACAGGTGTAGCCCAACACGTGTCCAGAACTGAGGCAAACTGACGGCTGTCAACCCCCTCAACACGAACTTCCACATTCATCTTCTGGTCGAGCTCTGCATCCACTCTCCCAGTGAAGGGCCGGGTAAACTCATCATCCTCATATGGAATCATCCGAACCTGATACCTGCCTTCACCAGCGGGGAGGGTCTTGTGCACAACACTGTTGAAATAATGAATAGATCTGTGTTAAAACTACTAAGCTTTATGGCTAAAATTCTTCTCCTTTAATAAAACAGTGCAACTGGAATCAGAATTTGTATTTGAATCTCACGTCTCCAGTGGGTTGATTTCTACATTCATGGAAAGTGTTTGTGTTTGAGGATAAACACAGCTGAAAGAAAGCTTTAGGATTTTCTCTCTGCTGATGAGACCTTCTGACCTCGGTGTCCCCAGAATAAAGTTACTGTAGATGAAGTGGGTGCCGTTGGCCTGTGAACAACACGTAAAACATTTTGACATTTAGACTAAATTGAGTTCAACATGTTAAAAATATATATTTTATTTTAAGCAAAATTATTAAATATATACCCTGCAAAAATTTGTATCAGTCAACACAACCCTTTTGGTTGTATGAGACACTATAAATGTTTGGATGGTGTATTTTAATAGATTATACATAGTTTGTCCTACCACAAGATTTGTGCCACAGATGTGTTCTTCGTTATCAAAGTGGAATTCCACTCTGCCATTCCGGATTGTTCCTTTGCAGCTGGGATCATTGAGGTGTAAGAAGCCAGCTGGAAAACCAGCCTCAAAGAGCTGACAGCGAGACACAGACATGGAGCCAGAGCTGCTTTCACAGGTTTCTGAGAAATCTGAGAGAATAAAAACAAGTATTAAAGTATTAAAAAAATAATTTAATGTGAAAATATGTCACATTCTGTTGTGGAATGTTACCAACCAAAAGAGTCAGCTTGTGGTCTGGGAAGGTCGTCGTTACACATACAGCCATAAACACCATTTTTCTTCCCACACCATTCATCTTCAGAGCAGCTGAGCTCAGAGCAGCGATCTCTCACATCTACGAGAAGCACAGATAAATTAAATACAACACAAAGACATTGAGTTATAATAACAGAGTGAGAGCTCAACATTCTGAGCCCCCTGAATGATCATTGCTCTACATTCTTCAAATAAATGAAATATATATATTTTTTAGTGAAAAAAAGCTAATTTCATATGTTCCATAATTTTCCCACTAAGATCCACAAATAATAGCTTATTAGTTTGTTTTTTTAACAGTAGATTTAGAATTAATTAACATTATAATTAAATTGCTGGGGGATTTTATTACTTTATCTTTACAATTGATGTATAAACACCCTCTACTGTATATGTTTAAGTCTATGTTAACTGTGAAATTGCTCTTAAGAACTAGTGATGTCTGATTTGTGACAGGTTAGGTTAGCAAAATGATCAAAATCAGTTCACGAATTATAGCTCTTTCATGCACTGAATCATTTGAAAGCAGTTTGTCACTTGATAGTTCAGCTACCTACTACTTTTTTTCACGCAATACTGATGACAAGATCACAAAATAATCTGTGCTGAAATATTATTATGACTTACCACATCGCAGACTTGAGCGCCATTCTGGGATCTGTATCTCCAAGATGGCACAAGCTGTCTCATAGGCCTCAACAGCTGAACATAACATGCCATTTGCACGTGTGTACAGACACAGATCATACACACAAGAGTAGTAGTAAGGTGCAGGGTCAACATGAAGATGGCAGATCTGGAAGGGTCCAGAGGTGTTGGTGATAATGCTACAGAGATCAGAATACCTCTGCCTGGATGGACACTCATCAGAATTACCGGTCTGGTCTCTGGCACCACAGCTGAAGTACATGCACACGTGAAAAAAATGAAGTTCAGTTAAATGTGGGTGGAGGAGAGACCCCCCCACACACAAACACATAATTGTAAAGCACTTTGTGTGTACAGCAATACACAATAAAGTGCTATATAAATGCATCCTTCATTCATTCAAATGCCTGTACTGTTTCATCACTTGGTCACAGAAAGAGTTTCTTGATTATGAACTATTCTTGATTATTTTAACCTTAAGACATAACCCTTTGAACCCTTTTCCCTGTCTATTGCTCTAAACAAACCTGAGAAACGTTTTTTTTTTTTATCACGACAGGTCAAATCTACTGTCCTAAAGTCTCATGGATCTTACCCTGGAATGCTGGTCTCTGATTGCCAGCTATGGCCAAAGGAATCATCATCAGGAGCAAGGTCTCCACTGGGCAGCACTTTGTCATCTGCAGGATTGCCATTGAAATTTCCACACATTCCACATAGAGATCCATAGAATATTTCACTCGCTCTGACTACAAGGCTGCTATGTCCATCAAAATGGACAATGAATTCATTGAAAGCATTTAGAATTACGAATCCATGCTCCTCATGTATCTCTACAAGATCATTGATTTGATATGCTGGTGTGTCGATGGCATTCCCATCAACCTGGAGGGAAATCAGAAAAGTCCAACATAAGAAAAGAAAGACAGTGAAATAAAATACATTTATATTGACACCATTTGAAGTCCAACTTACTTTAACTCTCCTGTTTTGGCCAATTGTGATGCGTGTCTGCTGTCCATGCTGAGACAACCAAACATCCACTGCAGACACAAATGATGCCACCATGTTCCCACGGTGCCTGTTGGTGGCCACCACACGGAACTCCAGATCACTGTCTGTAACATTACCGCAGGTCTGGGCAATCTCATATGAACAAGTTCCCTGGTAGGATTAATACGATACACATAGTCTCCATTACACCTTTCTCCCGCAAATATGCAACTTCAAATACAGAAATGTCATGCAAAAATCTTCAGTGCTATGAAATACATTTTATGAAACACATTGTCACACCAATAACCGTCCTAAACCTCTTTTGAGTAAACCTGACTGTTAAATCAGTTGTCCCCTACATTGGGACTCAAAACAACAGTTAATGTAGTTGTCTGCAAAAAAAAAATATTTTGTGCTGTTTTTACCAGTTCATACCTGAAAGTGGGCCACAGCTCCATCAAAGGTGATGTAGTGTGGATCGCCCCAGACTGTGCAGGTGGACATTGGACTATAGCAGTCACGATGTCCATTTCTGACAGCACACTGCATGGCCGGTGGACAGGAAGATGCAGAGCAGCGTAGATCATTTGGAGCAAAACACTGACAGCGTTGAGAACATGTCGAATCCCAGAATTGTTCACCGATCTATAAAACCACAATGACAATAATGAATTTTCCCTTTCCATAACATGATGTCAATGAGTATTTTCTCCTACCAAACAGCATCATGGTACAGTATTATCATACTGTAGATCTGTGTGACATGTTATCCATAATGCTTAAAGGAAAACAATGCTGTAATCCTTACATTATAGTAGAATCCATCATACAAGCAGCCACATTGCTCCACTGGTACACAGAGTCCTCCGCTCCTCACAAATCCCTCATCACAGAAACAACCTTCTGAGCACGTGTGTTGACAACTAGCATCAATGCTGCTGGCGCACGTATGACCACAGTCTGTGCCACACACCTCGTAATGGCTGTTCCGGATGTTTGATGAGCAGTCCATGACTGGAAATGCAACAACAACATGTATTTGTAGAATAGTATCTACTAAATTAAATATTTGAAATAAAAGAGGGAAAAACTAAAAAAAAAAAAAAAAAAAAGTGGTCGGTCGTTTTACAATTTTTAGATACTTACCACAGGATGTATTTTCTCTCCAGGGATAAACAACAGCATTGGCAGATTGACAAGCACTCATATAGGCTTGGACAGAGTGACACAAGACATCATTACTGTTCTCAGAAATGCACACATCAAACACACAGTTATTAAAGTAGGCTTGTGGATCAACAGAGCCATGGCAGAAGCTGAAGGGACCCTGACTTCCCCTGATGATCTCACACAAGCTTTGTGAGATGAGATTTGTGCTCTCATCTTGGCAATAGTCAGGAGATTCAGGAAAACCACAGTCATGACTGTCTGATATGTCATCATCAACCACCCATTCTGCCCCAAACTGGTCTACTGAAGGTGCCGGAGCACCTGAAGGAGTGAGAAAGTCATCCTCGGGACGGCCATTAAAATTGCCACAGATGCCACACACAGCTCCATTGTATTCAGCTGGTACAACAATGATTACCTCCCAGGAGCCACCATAACTGACACTGAAACCAAAGTCAGTTGAGACATATATAAACTGCCCTGTAGAGTAGACAGATACTCGACCAGAGTCGAGGTAGACAGGGAGGTTTCTGATCTCTTCATCAACCTGATTTAAGAAAAAAATGGAGCTTATTTATTCAAAACAATCTTATCAATAATTAAAACAATACTGTTCTTCATATCACATATACTCTATGGCAAATTACAGTGACTGTGACCTGCTTACCCTAACAGCAGAATAACCGTTCATGTCCTGTGACATGTGCACAAGATGACCAGAGACGTTGACAAAAACTTCAACAGTTATTGACACTGGCCATCCATGCCATCCATCATTTCTTACATCCACCTGGAAGTGCGGCAGGCTACGAGTATCATTACATACTTTGGACAGCACATATCGGCATCTGCCTTGAAAGTCAAAATAGCTTCCATCAAATGATATGTAATGGGGGTCTCCTGAAGCATAACAGGTACCATGGGGACGAGGATGGCAGCCATACTCCCCCTCCACAATACGGCAGATTTCCTGTTCACTGCAAGATGAAGGTGTGCAACGGACATTTCCAGTGATTCCATCACAGACACACAGGAACTGGCATTCTTCACCATGCCAGAACTGCTCTCCAGGCTGTCGGTAGCGTCTATCATAGTGGCAGCCGCAACCAGTGGGGGGAACACAGCGATCTCCATCCAGCACCAGTCCATCATTGCACTGGCATCCCCCCTGGCACGGCAGTGTGCACTGGAAGGGAAATGAGAGACTAGGGCAGGACGCAGGACAGGATGTGCCACACAGTTCATAATGTGTATTAGCTGGACAGTTGGGATCTGGGAAGACAAAACATGGACAAGGCAATGAATGATCAGCACTTTGAAGGAGATATATAGTTTTAATTCAGAAAATCTTGTCACATTTGTAAAATACTAACCACAGTGGGTGATACTCCTCCACTCTCCAACTGTGATGCCCTTCTGTTGGCAGTGCAGTGTGTAGCCTCGCAGGGCCTCACATAGAGCCTCCCTTGCACCATCTGTCTGCTCCAGCATCTGAATGCAATCTTCAATCCGTTTCCAAGGGTCTAGTGTTCTGCTGCATTCAGCAAATGGTCCATCATTCATGGCCATGATGCTGCAGTGTGCATTGAACTCACTCCTGTTCTGATAAAGACCTGGTTCCCACACGTCTGTTGGATCCACACAGTGGGCTGACAGGGATCCATCACGCCAGCTGTCTGCAAAAAGCTGGGAGTCACCCAGCAGGACACCATCTGGGCTGTAGAATTCATCATCAATATTTCCATTCAAGTTCCCACACAGACCTCCAAGTGTACCATTGTAAGTGGTTGGAGCTGTGATTCGGACAATGTGTGGCCAGTCAGCTCTAACGGTCACTCCAAAGTTAGTTTCCAAAACAAATCCTCTTGCGCTGCTGTGATAGATATGGGTCTGACTGGAGCCAACACTGATGGGTAGACTTACCATCTGTCCATCCACCTGAAGAGAAAAACAATTTGACTTTGATCTAGCATTTGAGTTTGAGATAATGTTAAATTGTACTTAATACAAGGCTTAAGGGGATTTTTTGGGGGGCTAACCTGCACATTGCTACCTTCTCCCAATTCAATGGAAACATGAGTTCCTCCTGCCTCAAAACTCAGGAACCTGGAAAACTCTTGAAGGCCTCTGGGTACTTTCTTCACTGTCAATACAAAGTATGGCAGTTGGGATGGCCCCATCACTCTTGCAAGAGTCAGTCCACAAGCTCCTGGGTATCTGAAAGTTTGTCCATCAAAGGTGTGGTATGAACCCAGGCTTTCAACTGAACAGGTAGCATAACTGATGGGTCTACAACCCCTTACACCATTATGTAGTCCACACACTTCCACTGGACCACACTGGTGCTGATTGCACACCATTGACCTGCTACTGCAAACACATTGCCTCCCACAGTCCTCACCCAACACTACCGACTGTCCCTCAGAGTAATAGAAGCCCTCAAAGACACAGCCACAGTTCGCTTCAGGCACACATTGCCCAGTGCTGAGGATGTACCCATCGTCACAAATGCAGCTCTCCTGATTCGGCAAGGGACAGTTTATTGGGGCGGAGGGGTTGCTGCAAGTTGCAGGGCAGCCTGTTCCCTGTGACTCGAAATGACTGTGCTCGGGACATTGAATCTCTGGAAATGTAGAGCAGAAGTAAGTATATGTCTCAAACTCTGTAAGATTTCACTTTGTGCAAATATTTCAGTTACATGAAGTTAAATCGCAAATGTACTTCTAATGAAGACACAACAAGGCACTTACCACAAAAGCCTGGTTGTCTCCAGTGTCCTAGTTGTACACCCTGCTGTTGGCATTGAGCAGCATACACATTGAGAGCCTGGCACAGAATGGGCTGGTACCCTCCTCCTAAGCAAAGATCATAGACGCAGTTCTCTGTGTAGGTCTGTGGTGAAAACACAGAGTGGCAAGATCCAAAAGGCCCCAAAACATCTCCTAGAATCCCACAGTGGTTTGTGTCACTGTAAAGGCTCATTTCATTGGCTGTACAAACCGCACAACCTAGACCTGTGCAACTGACATCATGGCATTCAGGATCTGTGTCTCCCTCTACCTTCCAAGAGTTGGCAAAGTCAACATCCGAGCTCAAGATCTCCCCAGAGATTGAACGGTAGTCATCTTCAGGATGTAGGTTATAGTTTCCACACAGACCACATGTAGCATTCTGGTAGTCATAAGGTACAGAGATGGTGACGTAGTAATATGCATCATATGTAACGAGGAGACCAAAATCTGTGCTGATGGCCAAGGAAAAACCTGACTGATAGACTTGGATGGAGCCATTGCGAAGGGTGAAAGGTGTTGCTATAAAGGTCCCATTAACCTTAACAATGTTAACAAAAATAAATTAGAAAAATGGAAGGATGTCTGAAATCAACATAAGAGCAATACAGTGATACTTACCTTTGCCTCATAATTGTGATCTTTAACCATTTCAATTTCTTCATTATAGACAAATACTCTGACCATTCGAGTCCATGACACATGTGTGCTACCCCGATGCTCATTTTTGCCCTCAATGCGATAATATGGTAAATCATTTCCACAAGCCTATATAATGACAAAAATTCAGTATATATCAGTAAAGGATTCCTAATCTTATCGAATCAATAAATAAATGGAAAACCATAGCAACATTATAAATAGAAATGCATAGTAACATTACTGACCTCAGACAGAACATATGTGCAGGTTCCTTGAAAGTGAAAAACCTGATTATCAAAGGTGTAGTAGTGAGGATCACCAGAGATGGTACATGTTTGCCGCTGAATGTTCTGACAAGAGTATTGGAAAGCAGCTGGACGACAAGCTTGAGAATAAGAACAGGGCTCAAAGCTGCACTGGAGGCCTCTTCTGGTACAGGTGCATCTTTCCTGGCAAGCAGCGTCACTCCAGAAAGAGTCTCCTAGCTGTACTGGCAAACCTATGAGAAAAACTCAGGGTTTATGGATATAAACACCTAAAATAATTTAGAAAGGCTTAACCTATGGCTCACAAACATATGGCACGCTGTCAGGGAAGCAACATTACCATTGAATTGACAACCCCGTGTTCCATGGTCTGTTCTAAAGGCCCATCTGCCTGGCACATTGACATTGCTGCTGTGTGGTAGGCTTGTGATGTCATTCTGAAGTGATCCAGTAATTGAGAAATGGTGACTTGAATCGATAGTATCATAACCAGCCTAATGACAAGGAAGATGTCCAGATGTCTGCTTATTCGGTTATTCATAGGAAATGCAATATCTTTTCTATCAGTTTGTCATTTTGTGCATACCTGTATATATCGTTGCGTCCAAGCAATTGCACCATAGTTCATTACAACGAATGAAAGATGGCCATTTGTAATCAAAACCACTTGGAACGATGTTTCCTTAAAAATACATAAACGTCAATGTTTTTTTAAATAAAGCAAGAAAACATTATGTGGTATGTAGATTTTTTTATGTATTTTTTTAATAGGCAAAAGAAGATTTTCATGGTACAAGACTGAGCTACTGACTGTTCCTGAATTGGGGAAATATGCTACTCTATCCCACGTTGTAACGAAGACCCATGAAGCAGAAAAACTCAAGTCAGGGAAGTACTGGTTTATGTCTTGGGTCGCCTGTGTAAGGACACTGCCGGAGGTGTACTGTTGATATGAGATGACACCATTCCAACGATTGTCAATATCTGTCCAGAATGGAGCAATGAGGTCTTTCCCTCCATAAGCTGGGAACTGATATGGCGTGTAGCTGCCCCATGCCCCATCAAAAGTCAAGTGTCCATTGTTGTTGACCTAAAACAGAAGGGGTCTGATTACTGTCCTCAGGACTCTAATGTAAGATGATAAATAGTTTATAACACAAATTTAAACTGCAGTAAATTAAAGCCTCATTTACTTTTTATAATCTCCATTTATTGACACGCGATCTAAATTCCAACCATTTCAAAATGACTCACATAGATCTGGTTGTATGTTTGTCCAAAAAATATAAACGGCTGCTGCAGGTATATAATTGATGAACTCCCATCATCAAAGCGTCCATTCACTATGTCTCCAGTTCCAAATGGATAAAATGGCCCTGTAATATTGATTCCATTGTCTGAAAGAGAAAATATATATATATATATATATTGACCATTAATTATTAACAACATAAATATCAGTTTCTGAAACACTGACATTTAATTTGCATTTATATTTCAATTTCAAGTTACCTTACTGTACTATTTGTATACTTTGCAACGTGAAATAAATATGATACAGCAATATGGCTGTATATCATCAAAGCTGTGATTACCTTTGTCTACTTTAACATAGCTGATAGTATATTAACATATATACACTACAAAAAAATATTCTCTCACTTATAATTTTTGTCTTGTTTCTATCCAAAAAATAAAAAAATAAAAAAATAACCAGATAAGCAAAATGTCTTCATATATTTAGTTTTGTTTCGGGGGGGGGGGGTAAATAAATTAAGTGCATTTAGCTTAAAACAAGTAAAATGATCTGCCAGTGAGGTCAGTAAAATACTCTTGTTTTAAGAAAGTTTTACTTACCCCAAGCATTTTATGTTTTAAGCAAATTTGTTTTTTCCCTGGAAACAAAACTAAGTATCCTAAGTAATTTTGCTTATCTAGAAAAAGTATCTTGATTTAAGAATTGTTGTCTATTTTGACTAGAAACAAGACAAAAATACTAAGAAAGATAAGCCGTTTTTTGCAGTGATAATTTATAAATTATTTATACATTTAAACTTATTTACATGCATCACAAACAACAATCCTCCACATTGTAACGCACTACAATATATTACCAGTCGTAATGTCCATAGTTGTAGTTTCTGTGGTTGTGGTAGTGGTTGTCTCGGGCGTGACAGTAGTAGAGGTAGTGTTTAAGTTGCTTGCATCTAAATGACATTATAAATATTCTTAATTATTTCTTACGTAAACAAAGGGCATATCAATATATTTTGATATTTATATATCATAATAAATGTATTTACCTGCACAGTATGCCAAATGGCAGGTAGTTGGACTCACAAACTCATAGACGTAATAATCTCCTGGACAGGCTTTGACTTTAATGGGATTGGATTGGAAAAAGCAGCAGTTATTGCTCCAGTGACCACAGACATCTCGAGTGACCACTCCATCCTCAACTGTTGGATGTCCTCCGTTCAGCCAGAGTGGAGCATGAGTGCCACAACTATACTCATCAACACATGTGTCTGGCATCTGAACGCTCTGACCCTGAATGAAGAGACGGTACCAGCCGTTCCAGCTGACCCAAGAGTCACACATTATTTGAGAGGAATGTTGATTGTTGGTGGATCTCCATTGGTCGTCCAGGACATTGTAGTTGTAGCAGGGGTCAACAAAGGGAGCTGTTGATATGGACACATTAGAAAAATTAAATGTTCCTGACTGAATTCATTTTATATACTTTTTTTGCACAACTGAAATAGTGGTACGAAATCTGCAGAACGCTCTTTCCTTAAGCTCCCTGGTACTCATATATATATATATGAGTACAACATATATAAAAACATCAAATTAGCATTGTATGACATGTCTGCGGAAAATTTAAGTGAAGGGAATGTGGTCTTTCATCTTGTTTAATCCATAAAACACATAATATCAAAAGCTGCGTTACTATAATGAATTTTAGCTAATTTTGTTGTATGATATTTTTGTGTTTCCGTGACGTGAAAAGATATGAAGAGATCGCGCAGCCTTTCTCTTAATGCTTAATACGGCTAACGTTAACCGAAATCTATTAAATGTTTAACTTAATGTAAACCACAGTAATGCGCTTATTTGAAGTTAACATGGGTGTATTGAATGGGTGGTTTTTGCGTATGTAAACTTTTGCAATTGTCCCGTTAAGTAAAAAGACGACATTAAACATGACTAACAACAAGCCACGGTGAAATGTCACTCTTTTCAAACGGGTGGATTAACATTTAATGGCGTTTCTAGTCTCGTGAAGGCACTTCGTAAGAGAAGTTCATCGTTCCGAGTGAAAATGAACTATTGAATCGTTTCACAAGGACGTTCAAAGCGTCTCAGTCAGTTCCTTGTTCACTAGAGTTCCTGCACTGGGAAAGACCGTGGCTCAGCAAACACTGGTCAATCAATTTTTAAAACGACACCATTGGTATTTATCAACAACAGGCAGGACCGTTATATTTTGATATTATTTTTATGCTATTTAAATAACTTATCCCTATAATATGGAATGTACATGTTCTATTACAGTCCCCCAATTGCGCCTGGTTGCTCCCAAGATTTTCAAATCGATTTCTGTCACCGATGGAGTTTTGGGTCCTTACCGCTGCTGCCTTTGGCTTGCTTATTTGGGGACACTTGGCTTATTGCACAGACATTATTGGAAGAGAGCTGAACTGGATGATGACTTCACTGAATCACCAGTGAACTGACTTTAACTGGAAACATTACTTGTTAATGTCCTCGTGCATTATTGACAAACTATTTTCCTGTTTTACTCTGTAAAGCTGCTTTGACACGATCAGTATTGTATAAAGCGCAATGTAAATAAAAGTGACTTGATTTGATTTTATATACTGTAACACCTGGTTCATTTTTGTTTTTCTTTACTTCTGCCTCATTTTAAAGATGTAATTGTAAACAGTAATAATATTTTCAAATGTTTGTATGCTAACATGTTGTCTAGCTTGTATATTTTTTCTTGGTTCATTAAAGAAAGTTTAAATTGAATTTTGCATCTGTATTACAGATATGTAATGTTGGTCGCCTGGAGCTTTAAAGGGATAGATCACCCAAAAATGAAAATTTGCTGTTAATTTATTGACTGTAAAGTGTGTGTTTTTAGTGATTGATAAATACCAGTTAAACATTTTTTATAATTTTGTTAAACTAAAAAAATAGGTTTATGTAGTTCCCCAGCAATTTCTTATGATGCCCAAATAATACATCTTAGTTGAGGTAACATATAAAACAGAGTAAACAGTTAAATTGTATGCACTTAATTGTATTTAAACACGCATATTAGTTTACATTATGAATTTGCACATAATATACCTACATGTACATACAAAACTGTCTATTGTAATACACCTGTCCATACAACTGTTGATTTGTATATTGTTATTCCCTATTTACTTGTTTGTTTGTTTTTTTCTTTTATTATCTTTTTTTTTGCGTCATTCTGTTGCATTGTGGAAGCTTCTGTCACAAAAACGAATTCCTCGTATGTGTAAACATACCTGGCAATAAAGCTCATTCTGATTCTGATTTCTGTAGTCTTCTAAATGTTTGACCAATTAAAATATTTTAGTTGAAAGGACTATAAAACTTCTTCACTAAAGGTTGAGCCAACTACAAAATAACAATTCATTTAACACTTTGAAGTCATAAATTGAGTGAATGTGAAATTTCTGTGGAACTAGTTACTAAATAATAATTAGTTGAAACCGCTTGATTTTTTTTTTACAGTGCACTTATTAAGGTTTATAAAGGAAGCAAAACAATACTATACCAGTGGTTGTGATTGGTAGAGTAATAGATTCTGTGGGAGGGATTGTTTCTGTTGTGGTAGACACTGATGGGATGGACTGGTTTGACGATTCTGGTATTAAGAAAAAAAATGAATCTCACTAAACAATTAGCGAACAAAACCCAGAACAGTAAATTAATAAATTATATATGAGTAAATAATCACCTGTACAGTAAGCTCCACAAAATATTGGCTTGACAAACTCATAAACATAGTAGTCTCCAGGACAGGCTTTGACTCGTATCGGGTGGGATGTGTAATCACAGCAGTTACCCCCTAAAGAGACACAGACCTGACGGGTGACCGCTCCATCTTCCAGCTGTGGGTGAGATCCATTGAGTGACAGTGGGTGATAAGTGCCACACATGCCATAATTAACACATGATTCTGGCATCTGGGCAGTTTGATTATTGTTGAACAGCCTGTACCAGCCATTCCACTCCACATTATAATCACACATGCCATAGTAGTTATAGTTGTTATTGTAAGAATTGTCAGTGGCTCTCCAAGGCTCATCCAGACTGGTGTAGTTGTAGCAGGGATCAACACTTGGGGTACTGAAAGGTACTATGGGGAAAAAAAATAGAAAGAGAACATTGCATAATGCATATTATATCTATTCAATGTCATATGAATATAAACCAAAACAATTTGTGATAATGGCAAAGGAAAAGATGAATGAATGTACCTGCACAATATACAGGAGCTGGAATCGCAACTATTGGCCTGGTAAATTTGTAGACATAATAATTTCCAGGACAAGCTTTGACTTGTATTGGGTCAGATCTGTACCGACTGCACTGATCATGTCGAGAGCCATAAACTTCACGAGAAACAACTCCATCTTCTAGCCGAGGATGAGAGCCACCAAGCCACAGAGAACTAAGACCTCCACATGACATGTAGGACATACACCACTCAGGCATCTGAGCACTTGATCCATCAATGAAGAGCCGATACCAGCCATCCCATTCAACACGAGTGTCATCATGATCAGAGATATATCCATACATAGACCAGTAATTGAGTGTGCTTCTCCAGTAGTTGTCTTGTATGTTGTAGTTATTGCACGGGTCATAATCTGTGTTAGTGAGATATACAAATTAACATGTTATACTTTATTGAAGAACTTCATGAATGCAAATATGTACCAGCAAAACAGTAGCAATCAAAAGATTCTTAAATAATTCACAACATAGCTGTGTAAGTGTAGCTAAAAGTTCATCCTGAAAAGGTGTCACTTTCATTGCTGTATACATAAATACAGAGTAACACTTTAGATTAGGGAACACATTCAGTATTATGAGTTCCCCTAAGAGTTTTCCCCTAATTACTGTTTATTTATAATAAGTAAGGTCATTGTTGTAGTTGTTATGTTTAGGCATATGGTAGTTAAGGGATCTAGAATATGCTATGCGGAATTAGAGCTTTATAAGTACTAATAAATAATCAACATCCTATAGTAATATGCAACTATATCATTAGAAACTAGTTAACGAGGAATATTGTTCCATAATCTCAAGTGTTACCATAAATGCATAAAAAATTTCTAAAATAAAAACATTCATATGAAACTTACTCAAGATGACGCTGGATCCAGTGATTAAAGCTGGACTTACAGTATAAAGCACCTGTGAAATAGTGCTGACATCTACAAAGAAGGACAGTCAAGACATGAGTGAGATCATTTCACAAGGTTTGAAAGACTTTAGAAAGAGGTAAAAAGCAAGGCACCTGTGCAGTATCCCGAACACCCAATTTGTGGATTCACAAGTTCATAGACATAGTAATTGCCTGGACATGCTTTCACTCTGATGGGGTTTGTCTTATAATCACAGCAGCCCCCCCAATAATACCCTGCACAGACCTCTCTGATCACTACTCCATCCTCTATCTGAGGATGAGGATCATTGAGCCACAGATTCATGTCTGTGTTACAGCTGTATGAACTAACACAGGTCTCTGACATCTGGATGTTCATTCCATTGTAGAAAAGCCGGTACCAGCCGTTCCAGGAGAAAGAGCTATCACAAATGTAATCTCCACTTTCATTGTTGGCTCTCCAGGGACGATCCAGAGACTCATAGTTGTGGCAGGGATCACTGCTGATGCTTTGGAAAGCAACTGTAATGGTATTTGGAAAAGTACCATTAAAATACTGTATTTATTGTACATTGAATGCAAGTACATTATCAAACACAATGTTTATTTCATGATTTTCAACTAAACAATTATAGCATTTTGAGCAATTCTAACCAGTGATGTAAAATCAAGGAGGCTACACCTGGCTGAAGCCTGCAGTATGTGGCAGAGCAACACTATAACAACTCATGTAATAGCACTGACTGAGTACATATTAATATACAGTATAATATTATAAAATATACATTATTTTTAATATATTTGTTGTTCATATGTTTAAATTGCGAAATAAGTGAAATTTCACAGAGCCTTCATTAGTTTACCAAACATCATGTAAATGAGTATTTAGATTAACACACAAACATATATATATATATATATATATATATATATATATATATATATATAAAACGGATAGCTCTTGCAAAGAGTATAGAAGACCAAAAGGCAAAACTCGTTTTGGGTAGCAGCCACTTGGTGGCGCATCGGTAGCGCGGCCGCCATTTTGGGGTGAAAATTCCAACTGGACAACAGCGCAGATGCACATAAACAGACAGAAATAATGATTTATTTGGATATGACACTAAGTTATAATGAGCTTATACAACTTTACATTTACAATAACTATATTATTATTTACTACTACTCCGCTAGGTCTGAAATATATACATTTTAATCCCCTGGAACACACTACAAACATGATGATCTCTAGAACATGATGCATTGCTGTGTCTGTCATAATTAAATAAATAATGTTGGAAAATGTGTGTGTGTGTGTGTGTGTGTGTGTGTGTTTATATAAAAGGTTTTTTTTACAGCCTTCCTTTAACGGACATTAATATAAGACAATACTGCAAAAAAACAGTTTACTGTCAAGCTGTTTTATTCCTGTTATATATTTATTGTCCAACATTCCTAATTATTCTGTAATTAATTTAATTTCAGATGTTGGTATTAATTCAGTGTTTATAATAGGGGTGCGCTGATCCGATATTCAGAATCGGTATCGCTTCGATTCTGGTATTTTCTGCTGGATCGGGGTATCAGTCTGACGAGACCGATCCAAATTCGATATTCTGCATAGCTATTATTTTTATAAAATTTTATAAAAAGCTAACAAACATGAGAGCTACAATAGGGGAGTGCTGTGTAGAGTATGGTAAGAGTGAGACTTACAAAGAATGGTTAATGGACAGTACTAATTCTAGCTAATTAAACCATGTTTAAATTAATTAAATAATTAATTAAGATGCATGTCATTTTTTCTAATACTCTGAGCATTTACTCTTGATAGTAACATTCAAAAAAATAAATAAAATAAAAAAATCACAAAATAAAGAAAAGGAGAGCGAAAAGAGTTCAAATGTCACCTGCACAGTATGTAGGCATGGGGGCTGATATGATGGGTTTAACAAATTCATAGATGTAATAATCTCCTGGACAGGCTTTGACTTGGACAGAGGTGGATGTGTAGGCGCCACACTGATTGGAATATCCCCACCACCACGAATGACTTCCCACAACTTCACGGGTCACCTCTCCATCCTCAAGTGTTGGATGAGAGCCGTTGAGAGACAGTCCAGTTTCACCACCACATCTCATATTACTCACACACCACTCAGACATCTGGGCACTTTCTCCATTCAGATACAGCCGATACCAGCCACTCCATTCAACAAGCGTGTCATCATAGACAGAGGAGTGATATTGGCGTATGTTTCTCCAGTATTCATCAAGAGTGGTGTAATTATAGCATGGATCAGAGATGGACGTTGTAGATTCTGAGAGAATAATGACATCAAAAAGGACAATCCAATCAAGCTATGTACTCATATTTTTGTGATACTATTTGTATACTTTGCAACGTGAAATAAATATGATACAGCAATATGGCTGTATATCATCAAAGCTGTGATTAATTTTGACCTTTGTCTACTTTAACATAGCTGATAGTATATTAACATATATACACTACAAAAAAATACTCTGTCACTTATTATTTTTGTCTTGTTTCTAGTCAAAATATATATTTTTTAAATTAACCAGATAAGCAAAATGTCTTAATATATTTAGTTTTGTTTCGGGGGGAAATAAGTTAAGTGCATTTAGCTTAAAACATATAAAATGATCTGCCAGTGAGGTCAGTAAAATACTCTTGTTTTAAGAAAGTTTTCCTTACCCCACTGACAGATCATTTTATATGTTTTAAGCAAATTTGTTTTTTCCCTGGAAACAAAACAAGTATCCTAAGTCATTTTGCTTATCTAGAAAAAGTATCTTGATTTAAGAATTGTTGGCTATTTTGACTAGAAACAAGACAAAAATACTAAGTAAGATGAGCCATTTTATTGCAGTGTAAATTTGTCAATTATTTATAAATTTAAACTTATTTACATGCATCACAAACACTCATTTATTTGCTCATGCAAAACAACAATCCTCCACATTGTAACGCACTACAATATATTACCAGTCGTAATGTCCATAGTTGTAGTTTCTGTGGTTGTGGTAGTGGTTGTCTCGGGCGTGACAGTAGTAGAGGTAGTGTTTAAGTTGCTTGCATCTAAATGACATTATAAATATTCTTAATTATTTCTTACGTAAACAAAGGGCATATCAATATATTTTGATATTTATATATCATAATAAATGTATTTACCTGCACAGTATGCCAAATGGCAGCAAGTTGGACTCACAAACTCATAGACGTAATAATCTCCTGGACAGGCTTTGACTTTAATGGGATTGGATTGGAAAAAGCAGCAGTTATTGCTCCAGTGACCACAGACATCTCGAGTGACCACTCCATCCTCAACTGTTGGATGTCCTCCGTTCAGCCAGAGTGGAGCATGAGTGCCACAACTATACTCATCAACACATGTATCTGGCATCTGAACGCTCTGATTCTGAATGAAGAGACGGTACCAGCCGTTCCAGCTGACCCAAGAGTCACACATTATTTGAGAGGTATGCTGATTGTTGGTGGATCTCCATTGGTCGTCCAGGACATTGTAGTTGTAGCAGGGGTCAACGGGGGGAGCTGTTGATATGTAAACATTCAAAAAATTAAATGTTCCTGACTGAATTAATTTTATATACTTTTTTTGCACAACTGAAATAGTGGTACGAAATCTGCAAAACGCTCTTTCCTTAAGCTCCCTGGTACTCATATATATATATATGAGTACAACATATATAAAAACATCAAATTAGCATTGTATGACATGTCTGCGGAAAATTTAAGTGAAGGGAATGTGGTCTTTCATCTTGTTTAATCCATAAAACACATAATATCAAAAGCTGCGTTACTATAATGAATTTTAGCTAATTTTGTTGTATGATATTTTTGTGTTTCCGTGACGTGAAAAGATATGAAGAGATCGCGCAGCCTTTCTCTTAATGCTTAATACGGCTAACGTTAACCGAAATCTATTAAATGTTTAACTTAATGTAAACCACAGTAATGCGCTTATTTGAAGTTAACATGGGTGTATTGAATGGGTGGTTTTTGCGTATGTAAACTTTTGCAATTGTCCCGTTAAGTAAAAAGACGACATTAAACATGACTAACAACAAGCCACGGTGAAATGTCACTCTTTTCAAACGGGTGGATTAACATTTAATGGCGTTTCTAGTCTCGTGAAGGCACTTCGTAAGAGAAGTTCATCGTTCCGAGTGAAAATGAACTATTGAATCGTTTCACAAGGACGTTCAAAGCGTCTCAGTCAGTTCCTTGTTCACTAGAGTTCCTGCACTGGGAAAGACCGTGGCTCAGCAAACACTGGTCAATCAATTTTTAAAACGACACCATTGGTATTTATCAACAACAGGCAGGACCGTTATATTTTGATATTATTTTTATGCTATTTAAATAACTTATCCCTATAATATGGAATGTACATGTTCTATTACAGTCCCCCAATTGCGCCTGGTTGCTCCCAAGATTTTCAAATCGATTTCTGTCACCGATGGAGTTTTGGGTCCTTACCGCTGCTGCCTTTGGCTTGCTTATTTGGGGACACTTGGCTTATTGCACAGACATTATTGGAAGAGAGCTGAACTGGATGATGACTTCACTGAATCACCAGTGAACTGACTTTAACTGGAAACATTACTTGTTAATGTCCTCGTGCATTATTGACAAACTATTTTCCTGTTTTACTCTGTAAAGCTGCTTTGACACGATCAGTATTGTATAAAGCGCAATGTAAATAAAAGTGACTTGATTTGATTTTATATACTGTAACACCTGGTTCATTTTCGTTTTTCTTTACTTCTGCCTCATTTTAAAGATGTAATTGTAAACAGTAATAATATTTTCAAATGTTTGTATACTAACATGTTGTCTAGCTTGTATATTTTTTCTTGGTTCATTAAAGAAAGTTTAAATTTAATTTTGCATTTGTATTACAGATGTGATGTTGGTCGCCTGGAGCTTTAAAGGGATAGATCACCCAAAAATGAAAATTTGCTGTTAATTTATTGACTGTAAAGTGTGTGTTTTTAGTGATTGATAAATACCAGTTAAACATTTTTTATAATTTTGTTAAACTAAAAAAATAGGTTTATGTAGTTCCCCAGCAATTTCTTATGATGCCCAAATAATACATCTTAGTTGAGGTAACATATAAAACAGAGTAAACAGTTAAATTTTATGCACTTAATTATATTTAAACACGCATATTAGTTTACATTATGAATTTGCACATAATATACCTACATGTACATACAAAACTGTCTATTGTAATACACCTGTCCATACAACTGTTGATTTGTATATTGTTATTCCCTATTTACTTGTTTGTTTGTGTTTTTCTTTTATTATCTTTTTTTTGCGTGTCATTCTGTTGCATTGTGGAAGCTTCTGTCACAAAAACGAATTCCTCGTATGTGTAAACATACCTGGCAATAAAGCTCATTCTGATTCTGATTTCTGTAGTCTTCTAAATGTTTGACCAATTAAAACATTTTAGTTGAAAGGGCTATAAAACTTATTCACTAAAGGTTGAGCCAACTACAAAATAACAATTCATATAACACTCTGAAGTCATAAATTGAGTGAATGTGAAATTTCTGTGGAACTAGTTACTAAATAATAATTAGTTGAAACCGCTTGAATTTTTTTTACAGTGCACTCATTACGGTTTATAAAGGAAGCAAAACAATACTATACCAGTGGTTGTGATTGGTAGAGTAATAGATTCTGTGGGAGGGATTGTTTCTGTTGTGGTAGACACTGATGGGATGGACTGGTTTGACGATTCTGGTATTAAGAAGAAAAATGAATCTCACTAAACAATTAGCGAACAAAACCCAGAACAGTAAATTAATAAATTATATATGAGTAAATAATCACCTGTACAGTAAGCTCCACAAAATGTTGGCTTGACAAACTCATAAACATAGTAGTCTCCAGGACAGGCTTTGACTCGTATCGGGTGGGATGTGTAATCACAGCAGTTACCCCCTAAGGAGACACAGACCTGACGGGTGACCGCTCCATCTTCCAGCTGTGGATGAGTGCCGTTGAGTGACAGTGGGTGATAAGTGCCACACATGCCACGATTAACACATGATTCTGGCATCTGGGCATTTTGACTATTGTTGAACAGCCTGTACCAGCCCTTCCACTCCACATTATAATCACACATGCCATAGTAGTTATAGTTGTTATTGTAAGAGTTGTCAGTGGCTCTCCAAGGCTCATCCAGACTGGTGTAGTTGTAGCAGGGATCAACTCTTGGTGTGGTAAAAGGTACTATTTTGAAAAAGTAAAAAGAAAGTATCACAAATTTCAGATTTAATTAATTCAAGATAATAATATAGATAATAAGATAATAAAATTGATGATTAGCATGTCAGATATACGTAATGATGAATAAATGTACAACACCTGCACAATATACAGGAGCTGGGATCGAAAGAGTTGGTCTGGTAAATTTGTAGACGTAATAATCTCCAGAACAAGCTTTGACTTGGATTGGGTCAGATCTGTAGCGACTGCACTGCTCATGTCGAGAGCCGTAAATTTCACGAGATACAACTCCATCTTCCAGCTGAGGATGAGAGCCACCAAGCCACAGAGAACTAAGACCTCCACATGACATGTAGGACATACACCACTCAGGCATCTGAGCACTTGATCCATCAATGAAGAGCCGATACCAGCCATCCCATTCAACACGAGTGTCATCAATATCAGAGATATACCCATACATAGACCAGTAATTGAGTGTGCTTCTCCAGTGGTTGTTGAGTACGTTGTAGTTTTCGCATGGGTCATAATCTGTGTTAGTGAGATATAAAAATTAACACGTTATACTTTATTGAAGAACTTCATGAATGCAAATATGTACCAGTACAACAGTAGCAATAAAAAGATTCTTAAATAATTCACAACATAGCTGTGTAAGTGTAGCTAAAAGTTCATCCTGAAAAGGTGTCACTTTCATTGCTGTATAAATAAATATAGAGTAACACTTTAGATTAAGGAACACATTCAGTATTAAGAGTTCCCCTAAGAGTTGTCCCCTAATTACTGTTTATTTATAATTAGTAAGGTCATTGTTGTAGTTGTTATGTTTAGGCATATGATAGTTAAGGGATCTAGAAAATATTATGCAGAATTAGAGCTTTATAAGTACTAATAAATAACCAATATCCTATAGTAATATGCAACTATGTAATTAGAAACTAGTTAACGAGGAATATTGTTTCATCATCTCAAGTGTTACCATAAATGCATAAAAAAATTCTAAAATAAAAACATTCATATGAAACTTACTCAAGGTGATGCTGGATCCAGTGATTATAGCTGGACTTACAGTATAAAGCACCTGTGAAATAGTGCTGACATCTACAAAGAAGGACAGTGAAGACATGAGTGAGATCATTTCACAAGGTTTGAAATACTTTAGAAAGAGGTAAAAAAGCAAGGCACCTGTGCAGTATCCCGAACACCCAATTTGTGGATTCACAAGTTCATAGACATAGTAATTGCCTGGACATGCTTTCACTCTGATGGGGTTTGTCTTATAATCACAGCAGCCACCCCAATAATACCCGGCACAGACCTCTCTGGTCACTACTCCATCCTCTATCTGAGGATGAGGATCATTGAGCCACAGATTCATGTCTGTGTTACAGCTGTATGAACTAACACAGGTCTCTGACATCTGGATGTTCATTCCATTGTAGAAAAGCCGGTACCAGCCGTTCCAGGAGAAAGAGCTATCACAAATGTAATCTCCACTTTCATTGTTGGCTCTCCAGGGACGATCCAGAGACTCATAGTTGTGGCAGGGATCACTGCTGATGCTTTGGAAAGCAACTGCAATGGTATTTGGAAAAGTACTGTTAAAATACTGTATTTATTGTACATTGAATGCAAGTACATTATCAAATACAAAGTTTATTTTATGATTTTCAACTAAACAATTATAGCATTTTGAGCAATTCTAACCAGTGATGTAAAATCAAGGAGGCTACACCTGGCTGAAGCCTGCAGTATGTGGCAGAGCAACACTATAACAACTCATATAATAGCACTGACTGAGTTCATAATAATATATAGTATAATATTATAAAATATACATTATTTTTAATATATTTGTTGTTCATATGTTTAAATTGCGAAATAAGTGAAATTTAATTTATTCATTAGCCTTCATTAGTTTACCAAACATTATGTAAACAGGTATTTAGACTAACACACAAACAACAATGACACT
Organism: Schizopygopsis malacanthus; assembly: GCA_027474115.1. Taxonomy (NCBI): domain Eukaryota; kingdom Metazoa; phylum Chordata; class Actinopteri; order Cypriniformes; family Cyprinidae; genus Schizopygopsis; species Schizopygopsis malacanthus. The sequence goes on from JAPDDM010000282.1 coordinate 96,743, forward strand.
AAGTTATAATGAGCTTATACAACTTTACACATTTGCAATAACTATATTATTATTTACTACTGCTCCGCTATGTCTGAAATATATACGTTTTAATCCCCTGGAACACACTGCAAACATGATGATCTATAGAACATGATGCATTGCTGTGTCTGTCATAATTAAATAAATAATGTTGGAAAATATGTGTGTGTGTGTGTGTGTGTGTGTGTGCGCGCGCGCGCGCGCATGTGTGTGTGTGTGTGCGCGCGCGCGCGCGCATGTGTGTGTGTGTGTGTGTGTGTGTGTGTGTGTGTTTATATAAAGTTTTTTTTTACAGCCTTCCTTTAACAGACATTAATATAAGACAATACTGCAAAAAAACAGTTTACTGTCAAGCTGTTTTATTCCTGTTATATATTTATTGTCCAACATTCCTAATTATTCTGTAATTAATTTAATTTCATATGTTGGTATTAATTCAGTGTTTATAAAAGGGGTGCGCTGATCCGATATTCAGGATCGGTATCGCTTCGATACAGGTATTTTCTGCTGGATCGGGGGATCAGTCTGACAAGACCGATCCAAATTCGATATTCTGCATAGCTAATATTTTTATAAAATTTTATAAAAGCTAACAAACATGAGAGCTACAATAGGGGAGTGCTGTGTAGAGTATGGTAAGAGTAAGACTTACATAGTAGCCTACAGAATGGTTCATGTACAGTACTAATTCTAGCTAATTAAACCATGTTTAAATTAATTAAATAATTAATTAAGATGCATGTTATTTTTTCTAATACTCTGAGCATTTACTTTTGATAGTAACATTCAAAAAAATAAATAAAACAATAAATAACAAAAGAAATAAAAGGAGAGAGAAAAGAGTTCAAATGTCACCTGCACAGTATGTAGGCCCGGGGGCTGATATGTTGGGTTTGACAAATTCATAGATGTAATAATCTCCTGGACAGGCTTTGACTTGGACGGAGGTGGATGTGTAGGCGCCACACTGATTGGAATATCCCCACCACCACCCCGAACGACTTCCCACAACTTCACGGGTCACCTCTCCATCCTCAAGTGTTGGATGAGAGCCGTTGAGAGACAGTCCAGTTTCACCACCACATCCCGTATTACTCACACACCACTCAGACATCTGAGCACTTTCTCCATTCAGATACAGCCGATACCAGCCACTCCATTCAACAAGGGTATCATCATAGCCAGAGTACTGATATGGGCTTTGCCGTATGTCTCTCCAGTATTCATCAAGAGTGGTGTAATTATAGCATGGATCAGAGATGGACGTTGTAGATTCTGAGAGAATAATGACATAAAAAGGACAATCCAATCAAGCTATGTACTCATATTTATGTGACAAATAATTGTGTCTTTATGACAAGACAACATTTGCATACACTAAGTAGACTACTAGTACACTAAGGAGGGACTATATAAACTGACTGCACCCACAATAAGTGTATCTTCAGTTTAAGACATTCTCTCATTAGTTAAAAAAATAAAAATAAAATACTACCTAGATCTTAAAAAATGTAAAAGTATGGTTGTTTTTTGTGTGCTCAAAATATAAAGTTATTTTGAATAGGTTGTACATTACATATTTTCCTACTACTTCAGTTTTTTATAACCCTTTCTTACTATATGTAAGTTGTTGTTTTTTAGCATGTGTGTTTGGCAGTGTTATTTTTTAGGATTACTGATAAACTACTGTTGTTTGACTAGTAATGGTGTGACGAGACACTTATCCCACGAGACGAGACGAGACTGAGTTCACAAGAACGAGACGAGAAGACATTTTTAGACTTCTTTTTTTTAAATCCTCAAAGATGAAATATATAGGGAAAAATAGTCTTATTCAACTGAAAAACACTAAATGCAAATAAATGTAGAATTTAACTTGTACTTTATGAAATTAAACTTCTATTTTAATTAATTATATGCTGTAATAACAACATGTACACTAGAGCTGCACGATTCTGAATAAATTGAGAATCACAATTTTTTTTTATATAAATTGGAGATCACGATTCTGAAAAAAAAATAGAAAACTAAAAATAACGTAATTTACTAGTGGTTCTCACAAAATGACAAACAAAAGTATTTTAAAAATATATATTCATTTGAACAATATAAAACATAAAAATTCAAGTCTCAAAAGGAGTCAGTGTCTCACTTCATAAAGACTCAAAAGTGTAGAAGTCTCCGTGACTCTCAGGTTACATATGTAACCATAGTTATATAAAAAAATTATATAAATTTTATTTTTATTATTTTGCACTGTCCACTGAGCGGACCTGTTTCGATTACATTTCACTTCTAATTATACCCTGTATAATTTATTATGTGACAAATAAAGAAACCTTGAACCTTGAACCTTGAGTTCCCTGAGAATAGGGAACGAGACACTGCGTCCTCTAGAGGTCGCTATGGGAACGCCTTCAGCGTGACTGGTCTCTGAAGCATGAATAAAAACACACAATGCACTTGGCATTGGCAGGTGGAAGCCTATGACATAAGCAAATGAGCGTCCGCGGGCATAAAAGAGTGCCTGTGGAACACGTCATCCTCTTTTTTCAAAGGGGACGCCGACAGGAATGCCGGAAGCATGGCCAAGAGACGCAGTGTCTCGTTCCCTATTCTCAGGAAACTATGGTTTCATATGTAACCTGAGACGTTCCCTTCCAAAGAGAACTTCTACACTGCGTCCTCTAGAGGGCGCTATGGGAACGCTATGCCAACGCCGCCATGCTGAGGGAAAGAGTGTCCAAAAGCTGGATTCCTAAGTCACAGACTCGAGGAACACCATCCCTGCCCAGCAGAACTAGGGTCCCCTCTTCAGGCAACCTCAAAGCTCCATCATAGACTAGCTCAATCTCTCTAGATTGAGAGGAGACTTCTACACTCGACGCTATGTACAGCTAGTGAGGCTCAGGAAGAGCATGCACATAGTACTGCCTAAGCGGAGCTCTGGAGAGTGGAGGCTTAGGCAGAATGACTCTCTAAAACGAGAGAAAACCTAGCAACACTCGATCCAGGTAGGGGATCTCTTAAGAGTGGAGGTCTCAGCATGACGACTCTCTAATTGAGAGGAGACCTGGCTACACTCAACGTCAGAGGCAGTTAGTGAGGCTCAAGAAAGAGCCTGTGTATAGTGCTGCCTAAGCGGAGCTCTAGAGAGTGGAGGCTTCAGCAAAATGACACTCTAAACTCGAGGAAGCCTAGCATCAACCCTAGTTGGGGGGCTCTTAGGAGTGGAGGTCTCAGCATACCGACCCTCTAAAGCGAGAGGAGACCAGACTACACTCAGCGCTAAAGACAGCTAGCAAGGCTCACAATGGAGACTACATACTAATGGTGCTGCCTAAGCGGAGCTCTGGAGAGCAGAGGCTTCAGTAGAATGACTCTCTTAAACGAGAGGAAGCCTAACACTCTATCCAGGTAGGGGAACTCTTTAAGAGTGGAGGTCACAGCATAACGACTCACTAATTGAGAGGAGACCTGGCTACACTCAACGCCACAGGCAGTTAGTGATGCTCAAAAAGAGCCTACATTCTTCTATTGCTGCCAGAGACGGAACTCAGAAGAGTGGAGGCCTCAGCAGAACGACTCTCTAAACGAAAGGAAGCCTAACAACACTCAACCCTAGTTGGGGGAATCTTAAGAGTGGAGGTCTCAGCATACCGACTCTCTAAAGCGAGAGGAGACCGGACTACACTCAGCGCTAAAGACAGCTAGCGAGGCTCACAATAGAGACTACGTACTAATGGTGCTGCCTAAGCGGAGCTCTGGAGAGCAGAGGCTTCAGTAGAATGACTCTCTTAAACGAGAGGAAGCCTAACACTCGATCCAGGTAGGGGAACTCTCAGAGTGGAGGTCTCAGCATAATGACTCTCTAAGTGAGAGGAGACCTGGCTACACTCAACGCCAAAGGCAGTTAGTGAGGCTCAAGAAAGAGCCTGTGCATAGTATTGCCTAAGCGGAGCTCTAGAGAGTGGAGGTTTCAGCAGAATGACTCTCTAAACGAGAGGAAGCCTAACACTCGATCCAGGTAACACTCGATAAGCCTAACACTCGATCCTTCTTCTCTTTGGCTCTCAACGGAGGCGGTCGCTTTCTCTCCCCATCCTCACCCTTATCTTCCCTGCTTTGCTCCCTTGTCTCGTGAGAGACTCTCTCTGCACTGCTCTCCAAACTAAAATATAATGCAATTGACACTATCGAAACTTGGGTTTCGGGGAACCTGACTGCCCTGACGGAACGTTCGCAGCCGGCTATACGATGGCGCGTGGGAGAGGTGGCGAATCGTGTGTCTTGCGGCTATTTCCGTGGAGGACATTGATATCTACCTATTCGGAACCATGATAACAGGTATTTTGCTGATTGGATTAGGCTTTGCCCTGGGTTATCGAAGAATTCAGAAAACGGGAACAGCTGTCCAAAGTCCCACAAGGCTGCCCGTATGATTGAAGCTGTGGGAAGAGCGGTCAGCATTGAGACTGAGACTATAATTGCAATATGGATTCTACCAAGGAGAAGTTCACGGCTTTACAAAGGGAAATTGATTAAAACGGAGACCAAAATGGTTTACTCGCCCCAAAGACAAAACAATATTATCTTTTTCTGGCTCCCCTACAGTGGCCTTGGCAAGGCTGTTGCTGGAATCTACCCCGGGAGAGCAATGCAGTGAGACGCTCTTGCGTTCCTCCCCCACCCTACAGACATTACAGACATTTACGAGTGGAAGTCTCAGCATAACGACTCTGTAAAGCGAGAGGAGATCTGACTTCACTCAGCGCTAGAGAAAGCTAGCGAGGCTCACAATAGAGCCTACACACCAATAGTGCGGTCTAAGCGGAGCTCTGGAGAGCGGAGGCTTCAGCAGAATGACTCTCTTAAATGAGAGGAAGCCTAGCAACACTCGATCCAGGTAGGGGAACCCTTACGAGTGGAAGTCTCAGCATAACGACTCTGTAAAGCGAGAGGAGACCTGACTTCACTCAGCACTAGCGACAGCTAGCGAGGCTCACAATAGAGCCTACATACTAATAGTGCAGTCTAAGCGGAGCTCTGGAGAGCTGGGGCTTCAGTAGAATGCCTAGTAACACTCGATCCTGGTTCAGGAGCTCTTAAGAGTGGAGGTCTCAGCATAACGACTCTCTAAAGTGAGAGGAGACCTGACTACACTCAGCGCTAGAGAAAGCTAGGCACAATAGAGCCTATACACCAATAGTACGGTCTAAGCGGAGCTCTGGAGAGCGGAGACTTCAGCAAAAGGACTCTCTTAAATGAGAGGAAGCCTAACAACACTCGATCCAGGTAAAAAAAATACCCTTTTTTTTCTTTTTTTTTAGCTCGCAAGCGCCCCTAGGGGGTATCGACGCATATCCGCGCTCGCGCCTCCCTTCGATGTCAGCATAATTAGCATGCTTATACCGATGGATGCGGGCTGAATATAGTTTATCCCATGCCTACATGATCTCACTATGAAGATCTGGAAGGCTCACGGGAGCTGGGAGGTTATGCCAGAGAGAGATCGCTCATCAAGTCTACTGCGAGCCACTCCCCATTTTCGTGCCTCCACTGTAGGTCTAACCTAACAGAGGCGCACGCTTCATAACCTCCAACAGCTCTACATACGCGGGGCAGACAAGCTGAGAAGGCTCAGAAATATCCTCTCCGCCTTCATCAGCCCACCATGAGCCAGCAGATCACTTCCTGCTGGATCAGAAGATGTAAGAGACAATACATCTTCCTTCAGCAGTTTACTCTCGTCAGCCGCTGACGAGCGCGATATTAATTCCTCCCACAGACTCGTCAGCGAGCTCCATCTGCGATCCCCATGACCTCAGTCACCTCGCTGCCTCAGCAGCGGCTGGACCCGAGCTGCGGGGGGCAGATGATTGCCCCAATTCTCTCGAGAAAAGGGACATACGAGAGCGGAGCTTTCCCAGAGAGAAAAGCTCACGATGCGTGCACTCCATTCCCTCGAGAACAGAGCGCGCGTGCTCTTCGTCCAAACATATAATGCACAAATCATGTGTGTCATCTGGTGTCAGAAAACGCTGACACGGATCGACACACCTCCTAAAGCGTTTCTCAACAGACATAATTACTCACACTTCAGAAACAAAGTCCCCTGAAGACAAAAAGAGGATGACGTGTTCCACAGGCGCCCTTTTATGCCCACGGACGCTCATTTGCTTACATCATAGGCTTCCACCTGCAAATGTCAAGTGCATTGTGTGTTTTTATTCATGCTTCAGAGACCGGTCACTCTGAAGGCGTTCCCATAGCGCCCTCTAGAGGACGCAGTGTAGAAGTTCCCTTCGGAAGGGAACATAACATTCTGCAGTTTATTTACTAACAGTTTGAGGCCATTTCGCGATTTCGATCATCATACAGCAGAGCATGTGAGCAGAGCGGAGCGCGAGCGGAGCGAGGAGCAGAGCGATCATATTTCCTTCAGAGCGAGAGCGTCTTTCTGGAGATGGCGCTCGCTCAGCCCAAAATGCCCCTTTGGTAATTTGCTAATTCCAGAATCTGTGGAATAGTCTAAGCAATAGTTTGTCTTAAGTTAATGTTTCTACGAACATTAACGAACATTACTCACTCCCACTCATTCTGAGGAATGAGTTCTCTGCTCCTCAGAGCTCTGTGATAGGTCGCTCTCCTTGCTGGTCAAGCTAGCATTGCTCCCCTCACTATAGAGGGTTATCTATGAGCATGCCGCTCCCTGCTGAGCGTCTGAGTTCCTTCTCATTCTGAGGAATGAGTTCTCCGCTCTCCAGAGCTCGTTATAGGTAGATCTAGCATTGCTCCCCTCATTAGAGGGTCATCTTTGAGCATGCCGCTCCCTGCGGAGCGTCTGAGTTTCCCTCTCATTCTGAGGAATGAGTTCTCCGCTCCTCCGAGCTCTGTGATCTGTCTTGCTGGTCGAGCTAGCATTGCTCCCCTCACTATAGAGGGTTATCTATGAGCATGCCGCTCCCTGCTGAGCGGGGAGTCCCCTCTCATTCCTCAGAATGAGTTCCCCACTCTCCAGAGATCATGGTTGGGCTTGCCGCTCCCTTCTGAGCGGCGGGGTGCCTTCTCATTCTGAGGAATGAGTTCTCCACTCTCCAGAGCTCCTTATAGGTCTCACTCTGAGGAGTGAGTTCTCCGCTCTAGAGCTCCTCATTGGTAGCTGAGTTCCTCTCATTCCGAGGAATGAGTTCTCCGCTCTCCAGGGCTCGCCGTCGGTAGAGCTAGCACTGCTCCCCTCAACCAGAGGGTCACCTATGAGCATGCCGCTCCCTTCTGAGCGTCCGAGTTTCTCCGCCCCCCTGAGCTCTGTGATAGGTCGCTCGCCTTGTTGGTCGAGCCAGCATTGCTCCCCTCAACCAGAGGGTCATCTATGAGCTTGCCGCTCCCTTCTGAGCGTCTGAGTTCCCTCTCACTCCGAGGAATGAGTAGTTCTCCGCTCCAGGGCATAGAACGTTCTTCTAATAAGTGCATACGCGAGACTTTGGGCACTTTCTAAAATCCACTCAGTGGTAAGTCCGCACATCAAGGTTCTGCGTTCTTTCTAAAAATCCCGAAAGGGTAGGGTTACGCGCACAGCTTCGTGCCCTTTTTTGAGTTGGTTAAAGCCCCGGCTTGTGCCTTGGGCCCCGCTCCCCTGTCCCATATATGTTGGGTCCAAAAAAAAAAAAAAAAAGGGAAAAGAAAGAGGTGTACGATACCAAGAGGTCTGTTGAGACAGTTCCCTCGGTAAGCTTGAGAGCAAGTGGTAACCCCTGAGTGATCGGCCAGGACCTAGTGAGCCAGGGGCCTGGCCATATCCCCTTAAAGGAATCTTTTTCTGATTCCAAGACTTTGAGCTCTACCCTAGGCCCGGTAATCCCGGCACCTAGAACAGGTAAGTACTAGGGTATGCAGCTCGGTCCTTTGGCCGAAGGGGATAATATCACTGACAGCCATCAGCCGTCCCAGGGGCAACTCCCTTAGCCGGGTAGAGCTGGCTTAGTGCTCGCCTTTTTTGAGAAATTGGCTTGCATTCCCCTCAGCATGGTGAAGTGGGTATAACGTTCCCCGTAGCGACCCCTAGGGGACGCAGTTCGAGTTCCCATGAAGGGGAACGTCTCAGGTTACGTATGTAACCATGGTTCCCCGAGTGGGGAACGAGACACTGCGTCCCCTAGGCTTTGGGCCATGCTTCGGACGCAAGCTTCAGACGAAGAAGCTGATGATGTATTCTCCCGGCGGCACTTATATTGTGGCACGCCGGTAGTGACGTCATGGGCTGTCGCCGGCCAACAGGTGGTGTTTTTACATATGTATCTTCAGACCGAGTCACGCTGAGGGCGTTCCCCGTAGCGACCCCTAGGGGACGCAGTGTCTCGTTCCCCACTCGGGGAACCATGGTTACATACGTAACCTGAGACGTTTTCCGTGTAAATTGTAACGGGGTGAAGTAGGCCTACATAAAAGGTAAATAATATTTTGGCATTCAAATATCGCAAATACGAGAACATTTGATTTTGTGTTGAAGGAGAGACCCTCGTTTCAGTTTTGTTTTAGCCTAAAATAATACGTTTTGGTTTGTCGTTTCTTATTTTTAATTCTTGTTATTTTCTAGCCTACTGTTAATTGAAAGGATTTGTTGTGGAGTGAGGGGAACTAAAATAGCCTAGATATGTTTACAGTGTTTAGTATAATGTTTGTAATTCGCGTTGGCCTATTTCTGAATGAAATAATAAAATGCTACATATAGGCGTTTTTTCTCTCTCTCGCTCTCTCTAAAAAATGAGTTTTTTATAGGCGTATAGCTTATTTTAACCATGCAGTAAACCTTTTAAAACATTTTGATAAATTACTAAAAATAAATAAATAAGTGACTTTAAACCGTTTAACTAATCGGTCAAAATTCTTAGCAGTCGGTTAAAGGTTGATGAACATCCCTAATTTAAATGAACTTTAGTACTTGAGAGTACTTGAAAGTACTTGAACATACACAGTATGTGTGGAGAGCATTCACTCAGTATTGTTATCTCATTTTTGACCAAGATGGCTTTTAGACGCTTTTGCATTGGAACTCTTCATATTGTATAAATTATCAGTCACATCAAAATCTCATCATTGTGAAAGGGTTGCAAGTTGAAATTATGAGAAATAAGGTTACAATTTTAAGATATAAAATTGCCTAATGAGCATATAAACATGACTTTTAAGGTAAAGATATTTGTTCCTGTTGTCTAAAACACATTGGCCCAGTTTCACAAACGGGTCTTAATTCAAGCCAGGACAAGGCCTTAGTTAAATTAAGATATTTAAGCAACTTTTACAAAAATGCATCAGAAGAAACCATTAAGCTCTGCATCTTGACACAGAACAATGACACTTACATATGTTAATATATGTCACAGCAAGTGTCTGTGAATCCGGGGGTATATCTAGTCATTATCTAGATTCTTAAAATATAGCATATCTTATCCCAAAGATCCTGACACTGTGGATGCTTATGTAAATGTATTAATATTGAAATGATGACAACTTTTAATCATTGACAGTCTGCTGAATCTACATGCATCATGAAATTGGAGAATTAGCAAGTTTGGAATGCATGGCATAACTGTCAAATTTCCAAACCATTTATTTTTTTTAAACAAAATTACGAAAATGATGAAAGTTTTTCTAAGTGAATTTTTTTTTATTTTGGAGCCTTATATAAATGTAACCCCCCCGGGTCCACACTGCCACAACTCGTCGGAGCGGGTCTCGAACCTGGGATTCCAGTGCGGGAGGCGGGCGCTCTAACAAGTAACGCCAAAGGCTACAGCCTCTAGCGTCAGTCGCTAGAGCGCCTCTTTTTGAGGTCAGGAGAGTGAGGTTTTACACACAGCCCTTACTGGCATAGCTACATCCGTTACATAAATAATAACAGAAATGCTACAATATGAGGTTTTATATCAATAGCTAATCTGGCTTGCTTAATTGTTATTTAATAATTTCAATACATTTTTAATTAATACCTTTAATACTTCTTTCGTTTTTACATTTTTAAAGAAAAGAAAAAGATGAAAGAAGTGAAGATGTGATTTAGGAAAAAAATATATATATACACTTTACCTGAAGTTTGTGCAGTGATTATTTCACCTGTTGAATGTACAATATAAACATAATGAATTATGGAAAAATTCAGTCAGTTCACCTGCATCATTCTAATGCACTTGACAGATAATAATACACTCACCATTAATCAGCAGCAGTAGTGACACACACAGTGAAATCAGAAACCTCATTGTGACCAACGGCAGCACCTGCACCTGCACACACATATACAACAATTATACATTCTAATATTATTAATATGAATTATTTAGTATAATAATATTATATAAATTATTTTACATTTCATTTTTGTAAAAAGATTTTTAGCTAAAAAGTAAATAACTATTATTAATAACTAAATAAACATAACTTTACAAAGTAATGTCTAGGTAATTCCTAGATGAAATGAAGAGAAATAACCTGAGGTCAAGCGCTGCTGCAGATCAAACTCTGAGATTCTCTCTTCAGCAGCTGAATACAGTGATGCTGAACTGCTGATCTCACACACTTATCAGTGCCTTTATTAATACATGTGGGTGGATCATTACTGGAACCAAATGTAATTTCTCAGCAATGTCCTGAACCAGTTTTTCATGTGACATATTTGTTATTTGAACTGATTATTTCCTTGTGTGGTGTGTGACTACATTGTGTGCAACAAATTCTTTCACTCTGTGCTTGAATAGATGTAACTATCGATGGAATGACAAACAAGTCAGGTTTTGTTTTGTTTTGTTTTTGTTTTCAAAGCAGCTTTGCAAAAATAATATTATAAAATGCTCAATGAGTGAACTAAGGGGGACAGAAAAGATAATTCTGTTTGTAAATAATGTTTTTAAATTTACATTTCATTAATTAAAAACCACTGGACAGATGCATGCAGTGGACAAGTACGTTGGAGATTTTTAGACGTGCAAACTAAGAAAATTATAACACAAACAGAAATACATACATATGTTTAATGCAACTAAAAACTCCAACCTAAACCCTAAAGTAAACTAATGTCTTTAAAAGCAGCCGCAGAAGAACATGCCAGTTACAAAGCAGGTTAACATTAGGAAAATTAATAGGTATTTTAATATTTGGATAAATAAATGAAAGGGAAAAACACAAAGAAGAAGCAACAAATATTAATTGAAGCTTATATATAAAGATATCATAAAACAAACAGAATGAGGTAGAACAGTTGGTACTTCCCTAAAGCAAGAATGTCACATCTACTGAAAAAAAATGCTCAATCAATCATAATCAAAATAAAATCAAGTCAGAGGAATTTGTCACAGTCTACGGTGTAAGAGCAAGGAGACGAAGGAGATAAAGCAATAATAATATTTATCTAACTGGATAGAAGGAGGGCAAGAACACACATAGCATGGACATTTAACACTGGACAGGGAATTACCAATATTAACTAAATGAAATACATGCAAGTGTGCAGTAGTTTAAAAAAATGAAAGCTACTTTTGACTAAATCTGCTGCAGCAACAAACTTGGCACCAATAGAAAAACAAAGAAATATATATATATATATATATATATATATATATATATATATATATATATATATATATATATATATATGTTTGTTTGTTTTTTTAATAGTTTTCCCCATTTAATTTGTTTAGTCAAACTGGATAGTCAGGTTTATTGTCATTGTTATACATTGTAGGACCTTAAGAAAACCACCAAACAAAGCTTAACAGTTTCTTCATTAAGCAGCTGTCAATCACTGAAAGTGGATTTTTCCAGTTGCAACCAGTTGAACAAGATTCACCAAGTAGTAAAAACAGATTGTACATGACAGTCACCTTTGCATGAACAGTGTTTTTTTTTATTCTCCATTATCTTGCTATGAACATTATGACTTTTCCCATGGGCCCCCCCTCACTGGATCTTGGCCCCCCTTGTGCCACCCCATAAAAAAATCCTAGAATCGCCCCTGGCCACACCTGATCAAAGAATCTCTCGCATGACCAGCATGTTAATCCTCACAGACCGATAGTAACACAATCACTACTTTCATGTGTTTAAACTACCAGCCCGGTCTAATGAAAATGCGTATTTATAGCACGCCAAAATTGACATGAAAGAAAATTGACATGAAAGGTATTGACATGAAAGAAAATTGACTTTGGTGTATATAAGACACGCACGTGTTTGGCGTGCATATAATACCCAATTTTCGCGTGCATGTGATATGAATTTTGTTGGCATACATATGATACGCAGTTTTCACGTACATATGATACGCATCTACCCCACAACCCTAACCCTTCCCATCGCGTAGCACTTTTGCGTAGCAATCCCACGAGTTTTTGTTTTTAATTTGGCGTATTATTTATACACACATTCATGAGATTGGGTAGTAAACTACATACAACAGCAGCTATATGCTTTAGGTCATATATATTTGTGATATTGTGATGGAGCATATTTACAATTTAAGTCACACAACCTGATAATTTATGGCTGGCACCACTGCTGATTGCTTATGATCAAATTTAAAAATAAACACTTGATTTGTAGTTTTTTTGTTGTCAATTCCAAACTTTCTATTAAAAGAAACACATCAGCATTAAGAAAAATGCTCTTAAAATTTTAAATCACAATAATGAATGTTGTAGAAATACAGTCAACTATTATGTTATTCACAGAAAATATTCCAAATGAGTTTTGCATCATTGAAACTATCAGGAATGGATTACATTTAGTAAGATGTAGGAACATTTAAGAAAAGTGTCAGAAGGCTGTTCAGACATTAACTACTTTTTGCATTAACTTGCAAATGCAAATGCACTCTACCCTACCAACTCCTCAATTTCAGTTTCTCTTCGCCTTCTTTAAAAGCTACACCAATACATCTCACCCCATCTTACCTTCAAAGAAAGAACAATTCAACCAAAATGCAAACATTCAAAACCTTTAGAACAGAAAGCAGAATACCAAGATACTTCTCATGCATAGATAGCATCACCATGGAAGATAAGCAAAATTATTACAGAGAAAGATAGCACTATCGTCCTTAATCTTTCTCTTACTTATACTGAAAGGAAATGACTACAAAATAAAAAATAAAAATAATCACAAGAAAACTAATTTTGCTAATATTTGTATTATTATTGTTTGTATTTTATTTCCCATTTGTCTTCTGGGTTCTGCAGTTTATTGTCCTTATCATTTATAGCATACTCTTCTTTGGGCCAACAATGCCCCATGGGAGTAAGAGCCAACTCAACTGGAGGCATCGCCTCGTCCTGGGCATGGTCTAGCGGTGTGTCCACTGCAGAGATATGTGCGGCAGCCAGCTGGGCCTCGCCGTCCACATTTGCCAGGTTATTATAATCTGGAAGTTTCAACCTTACAAGCCCGGGTCCTTTATGCATAACGGGCTGACTCTTGTCATATGACAAAACAGTATGGGCATTTGCCTTCTTCTTGTATGCTCTTGGCCCTCAATAGAGCTCCGAGGCTGTGCAGACTTATTTGGGATGATTACCCAAGGCCGGGTCGACCTATATGAGTGAAATTAAGTGTCTTTCAGATCCAGCTAAAAGAACCATTCCCCTGGGCATATTTGCGAGAGGATCTGCTTCGAAGTAACCATCCTGAATGGCTGATTCAGCCTAGGCTCGTGATAAGGGGAAGAGGAAAAGTGCTCTCTTTTTGGATATGTTTGTGTTTTATTTTTCTCGCTATAACAGCGATTGGCTGTGTGGGCGCTGTGTGAAAGGACCCAATGTTCCCAACAGAATTTTTCACAAACACTGCCATCTGCACCCGGAACTGAATGGGGTGCTAGGAGGCATAACAGAGGCTTTTTGATGGGTGCTCCGGCTGCAGCGAGACTTGGCCCTTTCCTCTTCCTGTCGGCTAGCTAAACAGCTGGTGGCGTGGCTTTCACTGGCTGCTGAGTCGGCACCATGTTGGGGCTACTAGAAGCAGCTGCAGAGCTGAAGCGCTTATGCAGGAAGTGTCACATTGCCTGGGACGACTTCTGTGTGGCTGTGAAGCATTCAGTGAAGCCCACTACTGCAAGACCAAAGAGGATCTTTGATGAGTTTGTTGGCGAAAGGAGCCGTGGAAACGGTTTCCCCAGACCGGGGAGTCGAGGAAGGGGACCTTATCCACATCCTTCATCTCCGTCAGGTTCAACCACAGATGGCGCTCGAGCACCACTAAACTGGCCATGGATGTGCCGTGGGCAGCTTTTGCCTTCCAGACAATGACTGTGGATGGGCAGAGATGCGCGTCCACTGACTCATCCAGGGGAGGCAGGCTGTCATATTCTTTTTATTCCACGCCGGCGACCGAAGTGAGGGCGGAGGAAGAAGAGGCACATAGAAGAGGACTAGTAGGGTGCACGCCAAGATTTGGTGATCTCGTCATGGATCTCTAGGAAGAATGGCGAAGCTCATTGACGAGGGGTCTGGCGGCGCCCTGGCAAGAACCATTCATCCAGGCGCCTACAGGACGGTTCCTCTGGGGGATCTGACTTGGACTACACACATTCAAACACAGGTTAAGAAAGCCAGGCAAAGACTTTACCATTTGCGACAGCTGAAGAAATTTAGGGTCTCACCAGCAATCCTGAAAACTTTCTATTCAGGGACCATAAAAGTGTATTGACTCAGTATGGTATAGAAACGTCTCCAATCAGGACTGCAAAGCTCTGCAGAGAGTTGTGCGCTTAGCTGAGCGCATCTCACGGTCTGCTCTCCCCTCTCTGCAGGACATCTACCTCAAACGCTGCAGAAGCAGAGCTGCTAAAATCATCAAGGACTCAGATCATCCCGGTAACCGTCTTTTAATTTTTCTACCATCTGGCAAGCGCTTCTGGAGCATGATGGCAAAAACTGAGAGACTTCTTCCTAAATTTATTCAGGCACCTAAACTCAAACTCAGTCTCATAACATCAGCATGACTCCATTGACAGCTCTAGGGCAGTCATGGCCTAATGGCTAGAGCATTGGACTTGAAACCTAAGTTTGTGGGTTTGAATCTCGGCTCCGGTAGGAATTTTCCACGACTGAGGTGAGACCCTTGTGCAAGGCACCGAACCCCTGACTGAGTTGACTGCCCACTGCTCCAGGTGTGTGTGGACTTGGATGGGTTAAATGCAGAGCAAAAATGTCACTGCTGGTTATACTCTGAATAATTGTGTATGTGACAAATTGATATATTTATTAAAGATTCAATATTGATTTGATTGAAGTTATATTCATCTTTAGCTTATTAACAACTCGTCCAGCGACCATTAACATCAGTATATCTTTAACAATTTTGTTTATCTTACTTCGTGCCCAATGATAAAACAAATTAAATTGTACGAACGTCAAAAAAATATATATCTTGACTCCATATAGTGGTTATTTTGGGAGAATCCCAGGTATTTTGAGCAGTAGGATTACAAAAATATGTGCAAATATAAAATCAAATTAAGTAGGCTATATAAAATTGCTAAATTAATGTATCAGTACTATTTTACTTAAGTATATACATTTTTTTTTTACTTTTGTACTTAAATGCAGTACTTTTACTTTTACTGGAGTAATATTTTATAATATGTGTTCTTTTACTCAAGTACTTGATTTGTGTACTTCGTCTAACACTGGTATTACATTTATTAATAATGGAAAATGAAGAACGGAGAACGGCAAACAGTCACAGGGAGTGCTTGTCATACAACATTTCAGGCATCGTTCAGAGCAAAACTAGCTAGACAGAAAGAGGTTAGAGGAAAGAGAGCAAAGGTTTTGTTTTTTTATGAAGAAGAAGGAGTAGAAGTCAAGTGAAAACGGAAGAGATGAGTTTTCAGGTGTCGCATGAAAATTGTCAGGGACTCAGCATTCCGGATTGGGCTGGAAAGTTCATTCCACCAGCCAGGAACGGTGAATTAAAACGTTCTGGAAAGTGATTTTGTGTCTCTCTGTGATGGTACAACGAGGCGTCGGTCACTCGCAGATCTCAGGCTTCTGGAGGGGATGTAGATTGTCATCAGTGAGTGGAAGTAGGAGGGTGCTGAGCATGTGGCTGTTCTATATGCAAGCATCAGTGTCTTGAACTTGACACACATCAGAGGAACAAGTAACAGCATCAGAGAAGCACACAGACAAGAAACCACAGATGCCTTCACTTGCTCTGGTACCCACTTATCTGTCAACAGGGAAAATAATGCAATGTACATTATTCATAAAATGAAATATTCAATTTAATTCAAGATTATTTGTGTATCGCTTTTTACGATACTATCGCTGCAAAGCAGCTTTACGGGAAATTACGTTTCTACAATAGATTTATATATTGTAGAAACTTAATATATTTAACTTATGGCAAAATGTGGTTAATTCTGTATAATGTCTGGGGGGTTGGCATCATCTCTTCTCAGGTGTTCGGTCATCTCGGATCATTTAAGGGTTGATCCAGACTGAAGCTTGTGTAATTATGGGATGTTAATCAGAAACAGAAAAACAAATAGAGACATAATTAGCGTAGCTGTTGTTCCATCCAAGCAAAAATAATATGTTCAACTCAAGTTAAAGCATAATAATGTGCGTTTGATCAGATATAATTGCAGTACAAGATTATGAGATGCATTATATGAATACTTGGCTAAATAGATGTGTCTTTAATCTAGATTTAAATAGAGAGAGTGTATCTGAACCTCAAACGTTATCAGGAAGGCTATTCCAGAGTTTGGGAGCCAAATATGAAAAAGTTCTACCTCCTTTAGTGGACTTTGCTATCCTAGGTACTACCAAGAGTCCAGAGTTTTGCGATCTTGTGGAGTGATCGCTTTTCAGAGAGCGACTTCACCCCTCGTGCCCTCCCATTTTCTTCCTCGCAGGGACCTGTGGGGCAGAGGATCTCAACGCACGGCTGTCAGGCCCCTCGTCAGCGATCTTCGCCGTTCTTCTCTGAAGTTCACGACGAGCTCATGGCGCTACCCCAACTCCGCGGTGCAACATACAATTGACACATTTAACAAATAACATTATGCACGTTTGGACACTTTACAAATAGCAGTGTACTTTTATATGCAGTATATACACTATATCAAGAAAAAAAGCAATAAAATACAAAATATACAAACATAAAACACATAATCCACAAATGTACACAGAGTGGTTGTAGATGTAATGGTTGGTAAATAGATGTTGGCAAACTATTATTGTTTTATTGTGTTAAAGTGCAGTGCATGCTACATTAAGGTCCAGTTGGTAAAAATTGTGGTGCTGGTGGAGTTAAAGTGCATGGTGAACGGTATGGACAGAGAGGTGTACTGTGTGAGTGCCAGTTGTGAGTGTTCAGCAGCCTGATAGTCTGAGGGAAAAAGCTGTCCCTCAGTCGGCTTGTGCATGATCGGATGCTACGGAGACGTCTGCCTGAGGGCAACAGAGAGAATGGCTTGGGTGACTGGTGTCACTGATGATCTTCCGGGCTGTTCTCATGCACCGCCTGGTGTAGATGTCCTGGAAGGAGGGAAGCTCACCTCCTACAGTGTGGCGGGCAGTTCGCACAACCATTTGCAGAGCTTTGCAATTGCTGCTGGTGCTGTTTCCATATCAGGCAGTGATGCAGCCGGTCAGGATGCTTTCCACAGTGCAGGTGTAGAATGAGTGGAGGATGTGGGGACTCATGGACTCAGGCGCCTGAGGAAAAAGAGGCGTTATTGTGCCTTCTTCAGCACCGCATTTGTGTGAGGAGACCATTTGAGGTCCTCAGTGATGTGGACTCCTAGAAACTCAAAGATGCTGACCACAGGTGTCCCGTCGATGATGATGGGGGTGTGTTCTCTCTTCTGTCTCCTGAAATCCACCACCAGCTCCTTGGTTTTGTTGAGTGAGAGGTGGTTTTCCTGGCACCAGTGTGTCAGAGCATGCTCCTCTTCTCCGTCTCATCGTTGTCAGTGATCAGGCCTACCATCGTCGTGTCATCTGCTAATTTTACGATGACGTAGGAGCTGTGTGTGGGTGTACAGTCGTGTGTGTACAGGGAGTACTGGAGTGGGCTGAAAACGCAGCCCTGAGGAGCACCAGTGTTGAGGACCAGCAGAGGTGAGGTAATGTTACCCATTCTGACCACCTGACGTCTGCCTGACAGGAAGTCCAGGTTTCAGCTGCACAAAGATTTATTTAGGCCCAGAGTCTGGAGTTTCATTACAAGCTTAGCTGGCATTATGGTATTGAATGCAGAGCTGTAGTCCACAAATAGCATTCTCACATAGGTGTTCTTACTGTCCAGATGGGAGAGAGCAGTGTGTAGAGTGGAAGCAATGACATCCTCAGTGGAGCGGTTACTCCTGTATACAAACTGTAGGGTCTGTGAGTCTCTCCCTTCCTTGTATATTCTCGTTTTGGATTTTGGATTATTTTGAAGTTTACCTCTTGTTTCCTCATCTTGTCACGGTGCTCAACCGTGACAGAACTACAGTACAGTGTGACTTTATCTCACTTTGTTTAGTCAAACTCGATAGAAAGGTTTTGCATATTTTTTTTATACATTTCAAAACAATATTTGAAAGCAACACAGATTTAATCAAAAGATGCTGGAAAGCAGCACAAATATCATATAGAGGCAAGATATATGCAGCAGTGAATTAATATTCTCTAATCATTCAGTCTTTTTACTTGCTCATTCAATTATAAAATCTGGAAGGTGTGTAAACCTGGGGGCAGTCGTGGCCTAGTGGATAGAGCATTGGACTTGTAACCCAAGATTGTGGGTTCGAATCCTGGCTCCGGCTGGAATTGTCCACGACTGAGGTGAGACCCTTGACCAAGGGTTGCCGCTGTGTCAGCTGTCCACTGCTCCAGGTGTGTGTGCACTTGGATGGGTTAAATGCAGAGAACACATTTCACTGCTGGTTATACTCTGTATAATTCTGTATGTGACAAATAAAGCTCATCTGAGCTTAATCTTATTATTATTTATTTTTTATTAATGAAAACTTAATAGAAGCTGTTGTGTGTCTAGGACAGATAATATATTATTAATTAATTGGTGAATCATTTTAAAACAACCTCCTTGCTGAACCACACTTTATTCTAATTGAATGCATGATAATAAAACGAGGCCAAATTGTTCCTCTCACATCAGTAGTTTAACCAATGAAGGACCACTATAGTAGCATAATCACTACAAACATTCAGTGATTTTTTATATATATATTTGTAAAACATAGATGAACCCTAGCCCTACATACAGCAGTTTGCATTGTTAGTTTTATTACCACGAATTTGGAAGGAACATATTTACATTCCTTATAATCCTTTCAGCATTTCAATATCACACAACAAGGTCACTGTCCTCTGACAGCACAGACTGACTGTCCACTGACTGTTGATTAAATAAGTAGCCAAATAAGTTCATTTCTGTAATTATAAAGGACATCAAGATATTTAAACTTTCAAGAGTCTGCATGTTAAAGAGGACTGTTCGGACATGATCGTGTGCACATACATTACTTGTATTATTATGTCCTATCCGGCTCTTCCGTTTCAGTTTCTCTTCACCTTCTTGAACTAAGAACTAGAAAAATACTAGAACAATTTGTCCAATTGAGCATTGTCTAAACCTCACCTCATCTTACATAAGCGCGATTCAACCAGTGCTGCAACATTCTTCAAAACCTTTAGAAATGAAATGTATAACATTCTGCTCACACTTTATTATAGATGGCACCAACATCATGGAAAACATGCAAAACAATTGCAAAGACAATATTAAAAAATATGACACTATCAGTAATCTCTTATCCATACTATTACGGAAAGTATCGAATTTCACAATAAAGAATGTAAATTGAGGCAAGGTGGCTTCACATCATATTTAATTAATTTTTGTGTAATACTATACTTTTATGTCCTCCATTTATATGCTATTAATGTACTGTATACATATTACAATTACATTTTATGAAAGATGGTACTGCACTTTTAAAATGGAAAAAAGACACCGTTTATTTCGTTAATTTTTTATTCTCTAATGAAAAAGGTTTTCTTTGGAAAAATGGCTTTAATTGTAAATTAATTTCACTGTGTTTAACCCTAACCTGTTTGTTTCTCTCAGCAGTACTGTACAATCAAATTATACCGTTTAGTTTGATAATATCAATGAGTTAAAAAAATCTAAATTAACTTTGATGTAAGTTGATGTCTTCATGTTAACTGTCATTTTATCACTGAGAAATGGCCAACTTTACCTCCTACTTTCCGTCAAGTATTTTGAAATACTTTCTTCAATTGTAACATGTGTATGCATTTCTTCAAAGGTACAGAACTGAAAGGAACAATACAACGTGAATGCCACTTTTAATGTTTTTTTAACATGATTTGAATAAACATTAATCTGATTGTCTTTGTTACTGTAGCACATCTTCTTAAGTAAAATAAGATAAATGTAGTAAATAAAAATCAATGTAGATGATTATATCGTTGATTTTGCTTGTAGATAAATAGACAAAGTTCTATTCCAAAGTAGTTCCAAAGTTCCAAGAAATAAGGAAAGAAAAAAAAAACTAATGTGGCATCAGTGTCACATTCATTAAAATGCCAATTGTGTGTGTGTGTGTGTGTGTGGTGTGTGTGTGTGTGTGTGTGTGTGTGGTTCAGGTATACCCTACGTTATGGGGACAAAATGTCCCCACAACGATGGCAATATCCAAAATCCTTGTCCGTGTGGGGACATTTTTTGGTCCCCATGAGGAAACCAGCTTATAAATCAGACTAAGTGATGTTTTTTGAAAATGTAAAATTGCAGAATGTCTCCTGTGATGGTTAGGTTTAGGGATAGGGGCAGTGTAAGGGGATAGAATATACAGTTTGTACAGTATAAAAACCATTACGTCTATGGAAAGTCCCCATAAAACATGGAAACCCAACATGTGTGTGTGTGTGTGTGTGTGTGTGTGTGTGTGTGTGTGTGTGTGGTTCAGGTATACCCTACGTTATGGGGACAAAATGTCCCCACAACGATGGCAATATCCAAAATCCTTGTCCGTGTGGGGACATTTTTTGGTCCCCATGAGGAAACCAGCTTATAAATCAGACTAAGTGATGTTTTTTGAAAATGTAAAATTGCAGAATGTCTCCTGTGATGGTTAGGTTTAGGGATAGGGGCAGTGTAAGGGGATAGAATATACAGTTTGTACAGTATAAAAACCATTACGTCTATGGAAAGTCCCCATAAAACATGGAAACCCAACATGTGTGTGTGTGTGTGTGTGTGTGTGTGTGTGTGTGTGTGTGTGTGTGTGTGTGTGTGTGTGTGTGTGTGTGTGTGTGTGTGTGTGTGAGTTTGTGTGTGTGGTATTCCCTTTGTTATGAGGAACAAATGTCCCCACAAGGAAAGTAATACCAATACATTTTGACTTTGTGGGGATATTTTTCGGTCCACGTGAGGAAACAAGCTTATAGATCATACAGAATTATGTTTTCTGAAAATATAAACCAGCAGAATGTTTAGCGTGAGGGGTTTGGTTGGGGTAGTGTTAGGGTAAGGGAATAGAAAAACCATTACACCTATGGAGAGGAATACCATTGAGTGTGTGAGTGTGAGTGTGTTGTGTGTGTGTGTGTGTGTGTGTGTGTGTGTGTGTGTGTGTGTGTGTGTGTGTGTGTGTGTGTGTGTGAATAAACTAAAAGAGAGTCAGGACACTCATCAGAGGGACAAGTAACAGCATTAGAGAACCACACAGACAAGAAGCCTTAGACACCTTCACTTGATCTGGGACCCACTTATCTGTCAACAGGGAATATAAAGCAAAACGGTGTATTGTAGTGTGCTGACAAAATAAATAATCAGAAACCTTTATTTGCATATGATTAACATTAATGAAATGTTCACCTGCAATCCCTTAAGACATTGTCAGAGGACCCATGGATATGGAGGCACTGTCGTGGAAGTCCAGAGACCTGCCCTCTCTCCAGTGGTGTTCAGAGTTACAGTCCTACAAGAGAAAGGGTCAAATTCCATCTGTGTAAAAATCTATGAACAAAAATGAATGATAAAGGAGTGCACAAAGTCTCCAGCAGAGGACAGCAAACACAAGTCTTTTATCAGCCTTAAGCCTTCTACACACTGCATGATTTTAGCAATCCTATAAGATCATTGCTGATCACACTGTAGGAAAATCATCTAAAAAACTTGGGTACGACATGCATGTAGACTACGATGATGACACCTACTGACTCGTAGGCTACGACACACATTACTATGGAAGAATAAAATGTTATCAGCATGGGCTAGTGGTAAACAAAAAGAGCATAATTAACTTTGGCAGTTGTAGATTTTATGTGTGCTGAGAAAAAGTGTAAACGGCGAAAGAGGAATTAATAAGAGCTTGAGGAAAGCAGTTTTATGTTTTAGCATCATGTCGACCGTAAGACCGTGACAACGGCCATCTTTGAACCTCTCTCATTGTATGACATAAATGCTCCAATTAGGAGCTACGACCAAAGAAATCACCATAATTGTTTCATGGTGCCAATCTTTTGTCGGGAACAGCCAAAAAGTGTTTTTGGGCATTAGTCACTGAAACCTCACCACCATGGACATTAATACACAGAGAGCAGGGTGTTTTCCTGCTGATAATAAAGGGGTCATCGGATGTAAAATTCACTTTACAAGTTGTTTGAACATAAATGTGTGTTGGAAGTGTGTGTACACATCCATCCTATAATGATAAAAATCCACCCAGTGTATTTTATTTTTTAAATCCCTATTTTAAAATCCCCTTTCTCAAATCAGTCTGTTCTGAGGTTCCTGTCAGAGTGACCTAGTTCTGTACTGGCCGGTACCACGATAGTTGACTGACAAGACCGTCTTACCTTAGACTCGCCCTGAGTGAGCTGAGAGATGTCCACCATTGTGTCTACTCCAGTGCAGGGGAGGACAAGAATGTCTCTGATTAAGTGATTGAGGTGTTTTGTTGTTGGATGTAATAATGAATAAAGCAGTCGTCATTTACTCCTGACATCTGAGTCACTGAAGACGCAGAGGACTAACGTTACTTTAGTTTTTGAAGTGAATGCTCCCCCGATCTACCTAAATGCGTCTATGTTTGTGCGAATCATTCATTATCCAGCTTCATCTACAGAAGAAGTGAGTATAAGTGTTTTTTTATGAATTTTTGCAAATCACCTTTCCTAATAATGTACTAGTTAGCAATTTTCGCAGCTGAAGTTTACAGTCTGCTCGTCACCCCATGGAAGAGAGGGGCGGGGTGAGCAAAGCTGAGATGATTTTGACAGAGTAAAAGGGTATTGACAAATTTTACCCAAAGTAAGTTATAGACTTTTCATTAAGACCCTAAAGAATCATATCAACTTGTGGAAAATGGGCATCCGATGACCCCTTTAGGTGTTTGATCAAAGGAGTTTGATAAATGGCAGATTTGTAAACCTTCGCATATTTTAAACTCACAGATGAACAGCGATTGCTTGACAGAAGGCAAAGGTGAACAGAACAGTGCAGGTAAAGCTTTGAGGAGTTTGCAGTGAAGATGAACATCTTGAAGGAGAAACGGCTGGTTGTTGAGACGCCGTTCTGCAGCAGCTCCACTGAGTGATCATTTGGATTGGGACACCTGAGAATAACAAACAACGAATCAAATTTAGATTTCAATAGAAGCATTCAACCCTAAGGTGATTTCAGGAAAATTATCACATTTTCATTACATGTGCAGAAAATGTAATCTGAGCTTTAAAGAATAGAAACATCTTTACTCTGTGACGATGAGATCCCAGCGGAGACTGTAATCAGGATCGTTCACAGGTGTAGCCCAACACGTGTCCAGAACTGAGGCAAACTGACGGCAGTCAACCCCATCAACACGAACTTCCACATTTATCTTCTGGTCGAGCTCTGCATCCACTCTCCCAGTGAAGGGCCGGGTAAACTCATCATCCTCATATGGAATCATCCGAACCTGATATCGGCCTTCACCAGCGGGGAAGGTCTTGTGCACAATGCTGTTAAAATAATGGATAGATTATTTTGAAAATAACTGCACGTGCTTTAAGTGTAAAACATATATTCTTGGTTTAAAGGGGTCATGAACTGCCTTTGTTATTTTTTTTACTGTTCTTTGATGTGCACTTATAATGTTATCAAGATTTTTTACATCAATAAAACATAATTTAGATGTAATAATCTGTTTTATGTCCTGTTTGTAACCCCCCTCATCAGAACATACTTTTTAAATAGGCGTGGTCGATTGTAAACTCTGAAGTAAATGCACACTGCTGTGATCGGCTAATAGTTGTGTATGT
Organism: Schizopygopsis malacanthus; assembly: GCA_027474115.1. Classification (NCBI taxonomy): domain Eukaryota; kingdom Metazoa; phylum Chordata; class Actinopteri; order Cypriniformes; family Cyprinidae; genus Schizopygopsis; species Schizopygopsis malacanthus. Next base: position 121,102 of record JAPDDM010000282.1, read on the forward strand.
TTGACAGCATCCATTCCTCATAAATGGATGCTGCTGTGATTTAGGTCAAAAATGCATAAATAACTCAATACATATAAAACGATCTGTAAGAAGAGACAAAGCAATACTGACCACGTAATAAAAACAGTTGCTCATACTTGTGTTGCGACATTACTGTCAAATCCAATATAGTCGGCACAGCATCGTCTTTTATTATCAATCTTTCTGAAAATCCCATGCCGAATTGTGCTTTGTGCCTAGTTTTTAAATGAATCCACGGTAAAATGAAGTGAACAAAAGCCCTAGTTCTTACTGAGGTGGTCTCGATGTTCCTATCACTCTTTCCTAACGTTGGGGTTAGAAGGAAGGCAACGCAAACACTGTGTTTCCACTTGGCACTGCACAGCGCCTTGTCTTCAGAACCATCTTTATTGTTTGGTTTCTGCGTAGACCTACACATTTGCCTCTCTTGTAAATGCTACCTGCGTGAATCTGTGGCCGAGGTTAAACAGGCAGTGCTGTAGAAGCAGGCGTTGATCTTCTTCTGCAGAGGTGGTGCTTATCTATACTATTACATCAGAGTAGATCATTCCAAAAATCGTTTTGGCAGACTGCTTGTGATGTCAGCTGTTTTTAGACTAAAGACTAAGTTTTGAGTTCTGAAACTTATAGGATGCTTTCATAGTGCAATAACCTCTTATATGTCAAGGAGAGTTTGGTTTCTCAGTTCCTGACCCTTTTAAAAATATTACCATATTTACTTTTTTAGACATGTCTTTTTCTGCTTAAGAGATTAGTTCACTCGAAAACTTTTGTTATTTACTGAAAATGTTGGCCTAGCTGATGCCCTCATCTCGGTCATATGGGCCATTTTTAAAATGCACTTGTGGAGCTATTTTTTTTTTGGAGCTTTAACATTTTCAAGAGAATTAATGGTAAACAACCACAGAACAAATTAAGAACAACTCCATACAAAACAACTCCACAGAACAAATACAAATTTAACAGTGAGAACAGTTCCATTTTGAGAACTAGTCAGAAATCATATTTGAATCTCACGTCTCCAGTGGGTTGATTTCCGCATTCATGGAAAGTGTTTGTGTTTGAGGATAAACACAGCTGAAAGGAAGCTTAAGGATTTTCTCTCTGCTGATGAGACCTTCTAACCTCGGTGTCCCCAGAATAAAATTACTATAGATGAAGTGGGTGCCATTTGCCTGCGGACAAAATAAATACATATTTTTTGTATTTTAGCTAAAATTGAATAAAAATAACAGGGAGGTGAAATAATGTTGGGTTACATATTAATGGGGAAGAATGCGGGCACAAGTTACAATATTTTTTGTGGGGAGTGTAACCACTCCGGTTCTACTCCCTTCACTCGATCCGAGAGGGATTTGAACCAGTGTTTCCAGCATGGGAGGTGAGCGTTTTAACAAGGATGCTGAAGGCTACAGCACACCTCTTGAGTTCAGGGGAGCCAGGTTTACACACACAGCTCCGTTTAACAAGGTCTTGTGCAGCCTTCCCCACTGAATCTTTCTGAGACTTTGAGTAGTTTCCAGGATAGTCTGTTTAGCCCCTCCAAAGAATCAATCTTTAACAAAATGAATGGTCCAAACAATCCTCCCTAGAGACTTCTCAAAGTTCCAAAGAGATCCCCCAGGTGGTCAAATCTAACACTACTGGTTCAGGCACTACACATTTTGGGATAGATTATACATAGTTAGTCTTACCACAAGATTTGTGCCACAGATGTGTTCCTCGTTATCAAAGTGGAATTCCACTCTGCCATTCCGGACCGTTCCTTTGCAGCTGGGATCATTGAGGTGTAAGACGTCAGCTGGAAAACCAGCCTCAAAGAGCTGACAGCGAGACACAGAGATGGAGCCAGAGCTGCTTTCACAGGTTTCTGAGAAATCTGTAAAAAGCCAATATAATCAATAAATTGATTATAATTAAAAGTGTATTTTTTCACATTTTGTTGTGGAACAATACCAACCGAAGTCATGATGCTGTCGTCGTCTGTGATGGTCATTTTCACATAAACAGCCGTAAACACCATTTTTCATCCCACACCTTTCATCCTCAGAGCAGTTGAGTTCAGAACAGGGATTTCTATTAACTGGGAGGAGACGTTGTTTTATAAAACAGTGTTGTTAAACTTAATAAACCACTCAATCAATGTATTTCCTTTATTTCTCTTCTGTTCTTCCAGACACAAATCGATCCTATAGTAATAATCAAACAATTCTCAGCTTTACATAATACCCTAAAACATAAAGAAAATGTCCATGTTAATCATTCATGATATTTCCCTCCTGAGGCCTATTGATAATATTAGTCTGAGTTTTCCATGCACCTGACCATTAGAATTAATTGAGTAATTTTTTTTAACAGTACCTTTACTACTTTTATACAAACGCACTCTAAGTTCTTTGCATATGAAATGATTATCAAAAACTATGTTTTGTATGTCTCCCTCATTGGTCGATGGGTTTCCACCGTCAGGCCAGAAGCTCTGCAGCGCTTCACTAAAACCAGCCCTTTACGCACCTCTCAGGAACAATGTCAGGCAGGGCCGCTGCTGGCCAAATGGCTGCTCTAAGCAGGATTGTATTGTTGTGCCCCCTCCCTTAAATATATATATATTTTTAAACTACTATAGTAGTATTATCTGATAGATAAATAATGCAACATCTTTCCTATGTATATTCTTCTGCAAATTGCACGGGTGTTTTGATTATTGTCTGTGTGCAATCAAAAGATTCAGCTTTTCAGGTCAGAGCTGTGAGTGTAAATTTCAATTTACAAATACAAATGTGGTGTCTTAAAATCCTGTAAAAGCTAAAGATTGTTTCCAGTGTTTTACAAATAAATTATGCATATGCATAAAAACATGTTTCTTTCTGCAGGGCAAGGTGCGCTGGCTGGTGTTGTTCATTGGTCGACCAATAAAATGTCTTGATTCGCAGCCACGCCCCGGCTCCGCGCTCTCACGCTCTGCATTTACAAGGGCACAAGTGAGTTTTGCAACAGGAATACTGAAAAGGAGTAGCAAAAGTTAAAGCGCTAAGATTTGAAGTTGTACTGCCAGATCTGAGAGGCTGTAAGTGCTCAATTGATGATTTACAGCGAAACTGAAGTAAAGTGCAAAAGTAAATATGTCGTACACATTTGTGTGTGTAATTGTGTTTATGTGAATGTCATTTTACACATTTGTAGCTATTAATCTGCAACTTCAACTTCAAAACACGGGTGTTTTGATTATTGTCTGTGTAAGCAAATTGAAAGATTCAGCTTTTCAGATCTGAGCTATTAGTGTAAATTTCAACTTAAAGATATGTTAATGTGACAAGTTCTCACAATCAGATCAACAAGCTCTCGGGTTTTTCTACTGATTTACTTTCATACGATCAAGCACCGGAAGTGACAGTGGAAACGCGACTGGCCCTGGCATGCAGCACGCCGGCTTTTGGCCCAACAGTGGATTACTATGGTAATCTGCATAGGAACTAGTTCTGAATTTAAAACATTACTTAATGTGTTCAATTCCTCACATTGGTCATAACACATAACATGGATCTGATTTGTTCACATAAAATAATAATACTGCAGATTGTAATCAACACATAATTTTACCAGTCATTGTGGTTTCGGCTACAGTTTCTGCGGTTGTGGTTGTCTCTGTCGTAGTGTAGGTATTGTTTATATTCCATGCATCTGAAGAAGAAATAAAACAAGTGTTTAATAAAAATGACTGATTTCTTACCTAAATAAAGGACACATGTATATATATTTACCTGCACAGTATGCCAAACTGCAACCAGTTGGACTCACAAACTCATAGACGTAATAATCTCCTGGACAGGCTTTGACTTTAATGGGATTGGATTGGAAATAGCAGCAGTTATTGCTCCAGTGACCACAGACATCTCGAGTGACCACTCCATCCTCAACTGTTGGATGTCCTCCGTTCAGCCAGAGTGGAGCATGAGTGCCACAACTATACTCATCAACACATGTGTCTGGCATCTGAACGCTCTGACCCTGAATGAAGAGACGGTACCAGCCGTTCCAGCTGACCCAAGTGTCACACATTGTTTGAGAGGTATATTGATTGTTGGTGGATCTCCATTGATCGTCCAGGACATTGTAGTTGTAGCAGGGGTCAACAGGGGGAGCTGTTGATATGGACACATTAGAAAAAGCACTGACTGAATGAATGTAATATAAATAATCAGTATGAAATCTCTAGAACACCATTAAGTTAGGCTTCCTATTACACTTGTGATTTAAGTTATTCAAAGCGGAAGAGAGTTTGTCTCTGGTTTGGACATCTCATTCACTGAACATCATTTACTCATTTCTTAAGTTCATTTAGCTATGAATTTACTGCACTCTTGAGCAATTAAGCGATACATACACAATACATATTCATGAGGGAAACAAGACAATACTTTACCAGTGGTTGTGATTGGTGGAGTAATGGATTCAGTGGGTGGGATTGTCTCTGTTGCTGTAGACACTGATGGGATGTACTGAATTGTGGCTTCTGGTATTAAGAATGTTTTTGGATCAACTTCAGCCATTATTAATCAACACAATAAAAGACTAACTCTCTTAATTACATATGAGCAAATACTCACCTACACAATAATCTGAACAAAGTGTATGTGGTTATATCCACCTACCTGCACAGTAAGCTGAACAAAATGTTGGCTTGACAAACTCATAAACATAGTAATCTCCAGGACAGGCTTTGACTCGTATCGGGTGGGATGTGTAAGTACAGCAGCCATTCCATGAAGAGACACAGACCTGACGGGTGACCACTCCATCTTCCAGCTGTGGATGAGTTCCGTTAAGCCACAGAGGCTCATAAGTCCCACACATGCCTTGATTAACACATGATTCTGGCATCTGGGTAGTTTGATTATTGTTGAACAGCCTGTACCAGCCCTTCCACTCCACATTATAATCACACATGCCATAGTAGTTATAGCTGTTATAGTAAGAGTTATCAGTGGCTCTCCAAGGCTCATCCAGACTGGTGTAGTTGTAGCAGGGATCAACACTTGGGGTACTGAAAGTTACTATGGGGGAAAAAAGTAGAAAGAGAACATTGCATAATGCATATTATATCTATTCAATATCATATGAATATAAACCAAAACAATTTGTGATAATGGCAAAGGAAAAGATGAATGAATGTACCTGCACAATATACAGGAGCTGGGATCGAAAGAGTTGGTCTTGTAAATTTGTAGACATAATAATCTCCAGGACAAGCTTTGACTTGGATTGGGTCGGATGTGTAGCGACTGCACTGATCATGTCGAGAGCCGTAAACTTCACGAGATACAACTCCATCTTCCAGCCGAGGATGAGAGCCACCAAGCCACAGAGAACTATAACCTCCACATGACATGTAGGACATACACCACTCAGGCATCTGAGCACTTGATCTATCAATGAAGAGGCGATACCAGCCATCCCATTCAACACGAGTGTCATCATGATCAGAGATATATCCATTCATAGACCAGTAATTGAGTGTGCTTCTCCAGTAGTTGTCTAGTATGTTGTAGTCATTGCACGGGTCATCATCTGTGTTGGTGGGAGACCAAAACAGACCAGTTATATTTCAATGAGGAACTTCAAAAGATTAAATCTTAACTAATCAAACATATTAACAAACATGAGAAGAGACTGGGGGTGGGGGTTGTTATATGAATAATTAAAATGTAACTTACTCAAAGTGATGCTGGGTCCAGTAATTATATCTGGACTTACAGTGGAAACCGGAAATGAAATTGTGTTGACATCTGAAAAGGACGTTCAATACACAATATAAGTCATTTTAAAAGTTTTGAAAGACTTTGTTTAAAATAATGAGAAAAATCACTGTACCTGTACAGTATCCTGAACAAAAGATTTGTGGAGTCACAAGTTCATAGACATAGTAATTTCCTGGACACGCTTTCACTCTGATGGGGTTTGGTTTATAATCACAGCAGCCGCCCCAATAAGCCCCTCCACAGACCTCTCTGGTCACTACTCCATCCTCTATCTGAGGATGAGGATCGTTGAGCCACAGATTTATGTATGTGTTACAGGTGTGTGAACTAACACAGGTCTCTGACATCTGGATGTTCATTCCATTGTAGAAAAGCCGGTACCAGCCGTTCCAGGAGAAATGTTCATCACAAATGTAATCTCCACTTTCATTGTTGGCTCTCCAGGGACGATCCAGAGACTCATAATTGTGGCAGGGATCACTGCTGATGCTGCTGAAAGACACTGTCATGGAGTTTGAAAAAGCACTGTTAAAATACTTGGACCTGCTTTTGTATTAAGTGCCATCAATTACAATATTCTAAAATTCAAATTCATAATTTAACCTACTGTGCATATACATGAAATTTACACTGCAACCATATTTAACAATGCACTGTTAGTTACAGCAGTAATTCATTCTGTAAGAACATAACACACACTTAAACATAACCATACCATCAAAGCTGCCCCAAACTATTGGCTTATCATGGAGTACATCAGCAAATAAACTGTGTTAATATGTTTGTCATTCATATATCTAAACTGTGAAAGCAGTGCAATTTCTCAATGCCTTCATTACTTTAGTATGTGAGCTAATTTGATGTTGAAACAAATGTGAGCTGGTGTTTAGAATAACACACGAACGGCAAAAGGTTTAAGCAAACATTTAAGCAAAAGCTTCATTATCTTCAGGCAGAGGTCAGGTGAATTATGAAAAGAAATTCATTATAAACAAAGCAATTTACTTATTCTGTATTATCACTATTCACTTTTTAAAAATATGTGTAAAGAAAATAAAAATAGGGCACAATGTACTGTATTAATTTGAAGGAATTCTCTATATTGATTTTTTACAGTTAATTTCACATATATTTTGAATTTTGCACTTCACTGCATTGTGTTTTATGTGCGATGAGAGAGATTAGGAAGTCCTACATAATGGATAATGGATGGAACACCATTTATTCTAACTGGTTACACCATATTCATTTCATTAAACAATTCATTAAAATATGTTAACTGATAATTAACCTTGATCATTTACTCTTGATATTGACTTTCAGACAAATTATGACAGCATTTTAGAGAGAGAAAAAAAAACGTAGAAATTTCACCTGCACAATATGACGGGCCAGGGGATGATATGTTGGGTTTGACAAATTCATAGACGTAATAATCTTCTGGACAGGCTTTGACTTGGATGGAGGTGGATGTGTAGGCGCCACACTGATTGGAATACCCCGAACGACTTCCCACAACTTCACGGGTCACCTCTCCGTCCTCAAGTGTTGGATGAGAGCCGTTGAGAGACAGTCCAGTGTAACCACCACATCTCATATTACTCACACACCACTCAGACATCTGAGCACTTTCTCCATTCAGATACAGCCGATACCAGCCACTCCATTCAACAAGGGTGTCATCATAGCCATTGGAGTGATATTGGCGTATGTCTCTCCAGTATTCATCAAGAGTGGTATAATTATAGCATGGATCAGAGCTGGAAGCTGTAGATACTGTGAGAGCAAAAAAAAAACTCCTGTGATGATACAGACTCACTGATTACATGTCAAAAAATAGTACATTAGAGATACAGTTGCATCTTAATAACCGAGGAGATATTTGGATAATATGGATTATATGATTCTCACTATTTAAAATAGACCTGCCACCTAGATCTTAACTCAGCATTTTCTAGCAACACTATCACTTTTTGATTCTACAAGTTTGAATGACAATGACAATGTAAGACTGGCTTGATTTCCTGAAAAACCTGGATTCAGAAACTTTCACAGACACCAAACACCATGCAATGATTGCTTTTCACAGTTGCAGGTTTCTCAGAAGCGGGAATCTTCATAGTTAGGTCAACTTCGGAAAATAGGAGAGTACATAAATATTCTTTCTGTGTCTCATTTGCTCAGATAGCAAAATAAAGCATAAAATAATATGCTAACATATAATAATAACATAAATAAATGCTATTATTAAGAGAAAATAGGATAACAGGTTTTTTTTTTTTAGTAACCTGATACCTGACACAAAGGTAATATAATACAAAGCATGGTGTTATAATTGTACATAAATGTAAAAAAATAATAATTATAATGGATTGAATTGAAAAACTTAGATTTAAAAACAGCTGGATTTATGATACTGATGACCCTTGAAAAGGATCACAGTCTGAGAAACGGGTCCATATACTATGGCAAGCTGTTTCAACATTTAATACTTAAAGGTACTAGTATCTGTTTTAAGGATTAAAACTATCTGCTCCTGGTATTTTTTAGCTACAAGTATCTATGCCACTAGTTGTTACCAATATCTATACCATGCACTAGTACTTATTTGTTAGCTACTAATGCTTATTATTTAGGATCTAGTATATTTTTAAAACACTAGAGTTTAATCTAGATACTAGTTCAATGCTAATATTGCAAACTATTCTAATGTTATTAGTAACACATTTAAAATTTGGTAACACTATTGTAGGCGTCCTTATTACACGTTACATGTACTTTTTACAATTACATGCAAGTAACCCTAAACCAAACCCTAATCCTTACCCTAACCATATAGTAAGTAAATGTAGTTAATTAATATTACTCAGTACTTAAATGAATAATTACACTTTAACAAGGACACCTTAAAATAAAGTGTAACCCAAATATATAGGTATCTATGTACTAAATAAAAAAGTACAAATGTACCTAATTAATAGCTTCTTATATATAAATAAGCACTAATATAAGAATAAGCACTAGTTGCCAACAAATAAATACTGGTAGCTAATGGAAAAGATAAGTAGCTAGCTAAATAAATAAATAGATGCTATTATAAAGAAAATAGAGAACCATGCTTTTTTGTGTAATAAAAACGCTTTGTTTTTAGTTTTTTAGTTTTGTAATAATAGCTTGCCATACCGCTCCCCCCTCTACCTTTCCTTCTCTCTGGCTCTGGTCACCAAAAGAGCACATAGAATGCCAAAAGTTCAATAAGAATGAAAATATAACACATCTAATGTATCTTGTTAATCCATTCTATTACTAGAAACCCCCGTGCAGTGTTGTGTGAGTTCCTCTCTGCTGTCAGATATGCCTCATTATATTTTCCCTGACAATCAAAATGTGATATTTGATTTATATTACATTCTTCTGATATCATTATGACTACAGTAGTTGATTAATTTGAGTCAGGTAATACCACTAATTTGTGTCCAGGATAGGTAAAAGTGAACAAATATCTCAATTTTAGAATAATTTGATAATGGAGTCAGATTAACCTCAGGCTAACCTCATGTAGATATAATGCTGAAGCTAAATTAACTAATTAAGTGAACTTTACAAAAAAAGGTAAAAGACTTACATATAGTGTACCTTCTGTTTGTTCATAAAACTGTAAATGTTTACACTCACAGAAAAATATATATGTACCATTTAGGTTCTAAAATGCAAATGTTTTGTATTATTGTGCACCTTTGAGGTAATTAAGGTATAAAGGTGTACCTTTGGAAGAGGTAACGCCCCTGTGAAAGATTTTGCACCTTTCTTCTGAAAGTATACTGATACCATGAAGTGATAATTATGGATTTCAATGCACTCTAGTTGGTTTTCTAGTTGGTCCTGCTGTTCCTGTCTTTTTCTATCTTATTCCTATCAAATGGATAATTGTAAATTCATTTGGACTCAAAGGAAAAAAGTTTTGCCATGTGGTTGAATCTTCACATACTTAATAAAAAGTTCCATTACACAAAATAGAACAAATTCTCTCCATATATTTTACAGATTCATATATGCTTAATTAGCTGTTTGTGACACAACACAATACATATTAAGGTATACAGGATAGCATTGGTGAAAGTTCATTTTTACACAATGTTTGGACTTATGTGTTAAACACAATGTCTGGGTTAATCTGTAATATGTACAGCTGTATCGATACCATTATTTACACAACATATATTTCATTTAAAAAGATGAAACAATGTTGTTGCTGATTTTATGAGCACAACGCACACTAAAAAAACATGTGTGGCATCTGGACAGATTACATTTTTCAATCAGTCAACTGTGCAGCCCAACCTAACTTTTCAAGGTGAAGAAAGTATTGAAGTAATTAAGTTAATATTGATCTAAAACACTTTTTTTGTCAAAACTAAAATTAAGTTGTTGAAAAAATATATATATTTTTTTATTTATTTATATATTATAAGCAATTTTTTAAATAAATAAAAATGTCCTTATAACGTAGAAGATTAAGTAGATAGAAAATATTATTATTATTATTATTATTATTATTAAATAAATAGCATCTGAAGTTTGTCCATTGATTATTTCACCTGTTAAATACACAATATACTATTATATTAATTATAAACATAATGAATTAACATTAAGAAAGTTCACCTACTTACATTTTAATACACACAGATGATAAAACACTCACCATTAATCAGCAGCAGTAGAGACACACACAGAGAGATCAGAAACCTCATTGTGACCAACGGCAGCACCTGCACACACATATTATATATATATACATATGCACATGTGTAATGTTTCTCATATTTGACACTTTATTTTGAGCATATTTGTACATAAATAAATAACTTTACCTGAAGTCAAATGCTGCTGCAGAGCAAACTCAGGAGATTCTGTCTTCAGCAGCTGAATACAGTGATGATGAACTGCAGCTCTCACGATATTATCGTGTATTTAATAACTGTGGGTGGGCCTTTACTGGAACCAGAAATAATTGGTTACAAAAATGTAAATTATTTTCTCACGTGTCATGAAGAAGATATTTATTTGAACAGGCTTTCTTGTGTGCACCTGCTTTTAGAAATTCTTTAACTCTGATGGAATGATGATGAACAAGTACTTTTTCAAAAGAAGCTTTATAACAAAACAAAAACGTTAAAAAACCCTCCGGTGAGTGAACTAAAGGTGACTGGAAAGATTTATTCCATTTCAGATTTTATTTCTGCGTATAAATCATGTTTAACCAATAACATCAAAATAATTAGTTCACACTAAGACTACTGAAGCATGCAGGTGATCAAGTAATATGAGGTTTATGAGATGTGCAAATTAACAAGAGCATAACATAATGCAAATAACAACTCAAACTTAAACCAAAAAGTAAACTGGAATGTATTTAAAGCAGCTGGGAAACAGGGTGCTAGTTAGCAGGTTAACATTATAACATTAGGCAAATTCATGAAGAGAGAACAAAAGAAAGAAAAAGCAACATATAACATTAATGAAACTTGATTTACAAATACAGCATAGAATAAACTTAGGTTAAGCAGGTAAGTGTTGGTACTTCCTTGAAGATAGAATGTGTCACACACACACACACACACACACACACATACACACACACACACACACACATACACACACATACACATACACATACACACACACACATAATATATATATTTTTTAAATGTCATGTCCCGAGGCCTGATCATTTTGTTGAAGCAAGAAAGCAACTCTGTTTTTGGAGACTTTAAGGAAGTGAACACTGTGTTCATGTTTAATGAAGATGAAGAGTAACACTCTTTTGAAATGTTCTTCCTCCACTGCACGTTTAACTCAGCGTTCAAATGATACCGATGTCTCCTTTGGAAGTGTGCAGACTAATGCAAACAGAGGGAGAAACTAATTGTAAAGTTTAATCAAGCGGTGGCATTTAATGTAGATGTGTCCATGTAAACTTAACTCTCTGGTCTTACTTGACACTTTTAAGAGTTTTGGGTAAAACTTTACCAATAAGCTTCAGAATTCTTCAAGAAATATACCAAAAAATATATATACTTTTACAGCATTTATACATTTAGGTTATTATTACTTTCTACATTGAATTGTAACAAGTTGAATACATTAACAGTAATACATCAAATACTGTAACAAAAAGTGAATTAGTTCATCATTAGGTATCATGAATTGAATGATAGCAACACATTCACTGAGAAGAACTGGTGTGGTATTTCAAACTGGATAGCCAGGTTCAAGGTTCAAGGTTTTTTATTCGTCACATACTCAATTATACAGAATATAATCAGTAGTGAAATGTAAATCAGGACAGGTCCGCTCAATGGACAGTGCAAAATGTGTAACACAACAAATAAAATATATATAAATGTAGATAAAAAATTAATAATTAAATAAAAATAATAAGAAAAATAAAGATAAAATGTGCAATACAGTATACTGTGGATTAATAAATACTAATATAAACAGGGACGTGCAAGAGGAATGTGCAAACAGGTTGTACCGGGTATATACACATACAGCAGCAATGTGGATGATGGAGAATAGTGAATGTTTACGGTTTACTGTCATTTTTAGACATTATAGGACTTTCAGAAAACCACCAGACTGGATTCCATACAAATGCTTCTAAGTTTCTAAATGAAGTTGCCAATGTACAGCTGTCAATCAACTAATATGGATTTTTCCAAAGAACTACACAGGACTGTCATCATTGCATTAACAGTGTTCAACTAGAGTGTCATCGTGTCCATAGTGCTGATATCACTGTATGTCTCTCCAGCAGTCATCAACAATGTTATAATTATAGTATGGATCAGATCTTTAGTTTGTAGGTTAAGTGGGAACAGAGAGAAGACTATTCTATCTTCCTCTTGTTCAGCAACAGTGCCATGTGAGGCTACATAACAACTAAGAGAAACCAGCATATGTAAATAAAGGATGGTTGGTTGATTTGTTAAAAAATAAACGTGGGTCAGACAGACTGACTGATTCTTTATCGTACATCTCCATATCTTTATGCATTTAAACTTAAAAAAATGGCATAATGCAGTAACCAATGAGGTGTGTAAGCCATGTTGGGGAATGTTACTTTTAAAACGTTTACATTTATTAAGTTTCATAACATATTATTGTCTTAACATATTTTTGTGTTGCATCTCTTATGAAAAGTGTCTGTCATGGAAAGCTGAATCTCCACCAGAGTTATATCGCTGCTTGCCATTTACTCGATTTACTTCATTACACAGCTCTGTTGTGTAATACCTGCTCTGACATTGACAACATGTTGAGCTAAAATCAGATCATATTCCTGTTCATCTGGATCAGCAAGATTCCCAGCAATAAATCACTCAAAGTGTATCAGGTTTTAATCCTGAGTTGTGATGATGATGATAATGTAATCTCTTGAAAATTATTTATTGTCAAATGTGTGTTGAATGTAAACTCTATTAGGAATTTAACCATTCAATTAGAATTTATCTGAGAACATATTTAATGAAATGTATTCAGTGATTGGTCCATGCGTATGTCGTCATCCAAAATCAGGTTTGTGGCACAGCTAAGTGTTGTAAATCATCTCTAAGACTGACACTTAAGATTTCGTCCAACACTTCGCTTAAATTATGACGATGATGATTGATAACTAACTTTTAAGCGCAGCTTGGACCCAATCATTCTTTTTCACTAAAGTCAATTCTTAGCAGTGTTCTTGAGAGTAATTCTTAGAGGCTTAATAAATACGGGCCCGGATCTTTATTTTGTAGGTTAAGAGGGAACAGAGAGAAGACAATTCTATCTACCTCTTGTTCAGCAACAGAGCCATGTGAAGCTACATAACAACTAAGAGAAACCAGCATACGTAAAAGATAGTGGTTCATAAAAAATAAACAAAATTAAGAAAATTGGAAAATAAGCCTCTGATGTTCCCAGAGTGAGTATGTGAAGTTTTAGCTCAAAATACCCCACATATCATTTATTACATCACTTTGAATATGATGGTTTTGTGTGGAAGCAGAAACACATTGTTTTAGTGCATGTCTATTTAAATGTTAATGAGCTGCTGCTCCCCGCCCCCTTTTCCAGAACAGGGCTGTGCTAAAGCTTTATTTGCAATCACGTGATTCTGATGATGCAAGAAATTCAGGTGGAGGTCAGGAAGTGAAAAGCAGAATGGATGAGATTGAGGAAAGTCTGAACTGTACTGGTTAAGACACTATTACAAGAGAAAGGTATAAACAAAGTCACAACATATGTTGGACATGATCCTTATGTTATGAAATGGAGCAATTTCTCAATTAAATAGAAATACTTGCCTGCCATCGAGATGGTGGATATAGGCTAAGCAACTAACCCTGACTGCAAACAAGCTATTTCGAAAGTGAATCCCGCATTTATCTGGATGCAGGATATATGTCACTCCTGAAACTTTGTGCATGTACAGGGTATGTGGCCGTTGGTCCTGTAGCAGCACGTAAAACAAAACTTTTATACAAGTTCTGAATTGATTATAGCCAAGAAAGCAAGCAAAAAGTGCTTCCATATAATCCCTAAAAAGCTCACTCACTTCAATTTCATATATAAAAAGCTATAAAAAATATATCTTATTTCAAATATATCTTATTTACATAATGTCTATGTATGGCGTTTAGCATCGAGTGAATGTCTGACGGTCTCACGCTGAATGCATAAAAGTTGTCAGTCCTGTATCTATTTATATATTTCTTTATCTTAATATATTATTAATATCATAATATATTATTATATCTTATACTAAGCATTTCCACTCATGAGCATTATCCGACTCAGCTCCTCCTTACCACAGACACAGGTTTACAAGCTACATTTTCTTGTGTTTCCTGCGACGGATCACCTCTCCATCCTCAAGTATTGGATGAGAACCGCTGAGATGACCAATGAGGTGTGCTAGCTGTGTTGGGGAACATTGCTTTTAAAAGTAATGTAATACAATAATATGTTACATGTTACTTTTTAAAACTTTTCCTAGTGCACAGGTTTGCTTCATATTCTGAGTTTGCATTTCACTGTTTTAATTAGTTTTGATGAATACTGAATAAGTGAGTATAATTTGATAATTAGAGTGATAATTTTGATGAATACTGAAGATTTTTGTGAGTGGGATGAATTAATGCTCATTCACATTTAGTCTAGAACTACAGTAACATGTTCACACAGCACACCGTCAGACAATAAATGGGACTAAAGTAACTCGCGTTACTTTTTTGAAATTTTCTTGTAAATTAAAAAGCAATGCGTTTCTTTACTAGTTACTTGATAAAGTAATATTATTACGTAACTCGCGTTACTTGAAATGCGTTACCCTCAACACTGATACCCACATTCAAATGTTTCAAATGTGTAACAGTGTTTTGCTGTAGCAACGCCGGTGGTTCTGGAAGCAGATCACTGACCGCACGTCACAGCCCCACGTGTCGTACTTGTGTTTGGGATCATTTTATTTTAAATCCCTTGATAATGTAAATTGCAAACATTGCTATGATGTTTTAAAAATAAAAAACAAGCACCATGAATCCATTTAAAAAGGCACATTCGGCGGTCTCCTTGGCAGGATATGAAACAGCACACAAAGTATAATGATCCCGTGTGTAACTCTTCCTTTTATCAAATAATTATAATCACATCCATTCATTTGACCATCCTGCCACTAGCCTTTTATTCAGACTAAAACCCTTTTCATTCGGGTGAGGAAGCGGGCGTTTTGAGTGGCAGCACATATTGTCATGCCGGTGACTATATTCCACTGCAATAGACACATTTTGCAGTAGTTAAGGTTAAAGATTAATCAATTAATTGATTGTTAATTTAAACGACGACCGATTATTAAAATTATTGAAAATTGATATCCCTAATATAAATAATGTTTAACCAATTGCATAAAAATAATTAGTTCATTCATACTAAGACTACTGAAGCAGCTGAATACAGTGATGAAGAACGTCTCAGGTTACGTATGTAACCATGGTTCCCCGAGTGGGGAACGAGACACTGCGTCCCCTAGGGGACACTATGGGGAACGCCTCCAGCGTGACTCGTGCCTGAAGAAACATATGAAAAAACACCATCCGTTGGCCGGCGACAGCCCATGACGTCACTACCGGCGCGACCACAATATAAGGACGGCCGGGCGAATACATCATCCGCTTCTTCGTCTGAAGCTTGCGTCCGAAGCATGGCCCCAAAGCCTAGGGGACGCAGTGTCTCGTTCCCCACTCGGGGAACCATGGTTACATACGTAACCTGAGACGTTCCCCTTCATGGGAACTTCGAACTGCGTCCCCTAGGGGACACTATGGGGAACGTTATACCCACGCCGCCATGCTGAGGGGAATGCAAGCCAAATTCCCGCAGGAGGCGAGCACAAGTTAACTCTACCATTTGGCTCAGGGAGTTGCCCCTGTTTGGACGGTTGATGCTGTCAGTGACATTATCCCCTTCGGCCAAAAACCCGAGCTGCATACCTGAAGTACTTACCTGCTAGGTGCCGGCATTACCGGACCCAAGGTAGAGCTCACAGGTTTGGAATTATTCTTATACAGAAAGATTCCTTTAAGGGGATAGGGCCAAGTACCTAGTGGTAGCCACTAGGTCCTGGCCGGTCACTAGGGGCTACCGCTTGCTCTACATGAGCTTGCTGAGGGAGCTGTCTCAACAGACCCCTTGGTAGCATTACCCTTTTTAAACCAAATTATTTGGTTACATGGAGTGGGGCCCAAGGCACAAACCGGGGCTTGACCAACTCAAATAAGGGCACGAAGCTGCGCGCGTAACCCTACCCCTAAGGGTTTTTAGAAAGAAAGCAGAACATTCGATGTGCTAACTTACCACTGGGTGGATTTTAGAAAAATGCCCAAAGTCTAGCGTGTGCATTTACCATAGCATGGATTTTAGAAAGAACGCAGAACATTGATGTGCGATCTTACCACTAAGTGGATTTTAGAAAGTGCCCATTGCTTTAGCGTGTGCACTTATATATATTATTTTTACGTTCTATGTCGGGGAACTAGATGCTCAGAAGGGAGCTGTATGCTCATAGATGACCCTCTAAGATGAGGGGAGCAATGCTAGCTCGACCCACCAGGCGAGCGATCTACCCCGAACTCTGGAAGTGGAGAAACTTCCGATTCTCAACAGGAGCGGCATGCTCATAGGTGACCCTCTATAGCGAGGGGAGCAATGCTAGCTCGACCAGCAAGGCAAGCGAACTACCACAGAGCTTTGAGGAGCGGAAAACTCATTCCTCAGAATGAGCTCAGACGCTCCGAAGGGAGCGGCATGCTCATAGGTGACCCTCTAAGTGAGGGGAGCAACGCCAGCTCTACCAATAGCGAGCTCTGGAGAGCGGAGAACTCATTTTGAGAGGGAACTCAACACTCAGGAGTGGAGCCCAAGGCACAAGCCGGGGCCTGACCAACTCGAATAAGGGCACGAAGCTGCGCGCGTAACCCTACCCTACGGGATTTTTAGAAAGAAAGCAGAACATTCGATGTGCTAACTTACCACTGGGTGGATTTTAGAAAAGTGCCCAAAGTCTAGCGTGTGCACTTACCATAGCATGGTTTTTAGAAAGAACGCAGAACACTTGATGTGCGATCTTACCACTAAGTGGATTTTAGAAAAGTGCCCAGAGTTTAACGTGTGCACTTATATAATGGTATTACGTTCCACTTGGAACGGAGAAGTACTCATCCCTTGGAGTGAGAGTCTCAGACGCTCAGAGAGGAGCGGCATGCTCATAGATGACCCTCTACAGTGAGGGGAGCAGTGCTAGCTCTACCGATGAGGAGCTCTGGAGAGCGGAAACTCAGTCTTCCGAGTACGGGAGCTCGGATGCCCAGAAAGGAGCGGTATGCTCATAGGTGACCCTCTATGATGAGGGGAGCTATGCTAGCTCAACCAACCAGGAGAGCAACCTCTCACAGAGCTCTAATGGAGCGGAGAACTCATTCCTTAGAAGGGGAGGAATTTTTAGGCGCTCAGAAGGGAGCGGCATGCTCATAGGTGACCCTCTAAGTGGAGGGAGCAGTGCTAGCTCGACCAACCGGCGACCTATCACAGAGCTCTGGGGAGCGGATAGCAACGCTAGCTCGACTATCAAGGCGAGCGAACTACCACAGAGCTTTGAGGAGCGGAAAACTCATTCCTCAGAATGAGAAGGCACTCCGCCGCTCAGAAAGGAGCGGCAAGCCCAACCATGAGCTCTGGAGAGCGGGGAACTCATTCCTCAGAATGAGAGGGAACTCCCCGCTCAGCAGGGAGCGGCATGCTCATAGATAACCCTCTATAGTGAGGGGAGCAATGCTAGCTCGACCAGCAGGGAGAGCAACCCATCACAGAGCTCTGGGGAGCGGAGAACTCATTCCTCAGAATGAGCTCAGATGCTCCGAAGGGAGCGGCATGCTCATAGGTGACCCTCAAAGTGAGGGGAGCAACACCAGCTCTACCAATAGCAAGCTCTGGAGAGCGGAGAACTCATTTGAGAGAGAACTCAAATGCTCAGGAGTGGTGCCCAAGGCACAAACCGGGGCTTGACCAACTCAAATAAGGGCACGAAGCTGTGCACGTAACCCTACCCTTACGGGATTTTAGAAAGAAAGCAGAACATTCGATGTGCTAACTTACCACTGGGTGGATTTTAGAAAAGTGCCCAAAGTCTAGCGTGCGCACTTACCATAGCATGGATTTTAGAAAGAACGCAAAAACAATTGATGTGCGATCTTACCACTAAGTGGATTTTAGAAAGTGCCCAGAGTTTAACGTGTGCACTTATATATTGGTATTAGTTCTACTTGAAGCGGTCACAGAGCTCTGGGGAGCGGAGAACTCATTCTACAGAATGAGACCTATAACGAGCTCTGGAGAGTGGAGAACTCATTCCTCAGAATGAGAAGGCACTCCGCCGCTCAGAAAGGAGCGGCAAGCCCAACCATGAGCTCTGGAGAGCGGGGAACTCATTCCTCAGAATGAGAGGGAACTCCCCGCTCAGTAGGGAGCGGCATGCTCATAGATAACCCTCTATAGTGAGGGGAGCAATGCTAGCTCGACCAGCAGGGAGAGCAACCTATCACAGAGCTCTGGGGAGCAGAGAACTCATTCCTCAGAATGAGCTCAGATGCTCCGAAGGGAGCGGCATGCTCAAAGGTAACCTTCTAGGTGAGGGGAGCAATGCTAGCTCTACCATCAACGAGCTCTGGAGGGTGGAGAACTCATTCCTCAGAATGAGAAGGAATTTAGATGCTCAGAAGGGAGCGGCATGCTCATAGGTGACCCTCTAAGGTGAGGGGAGCAAGGCTAGCTCGACCAACAGGTTTAGAGCGACCAATCGCAGAGCTCTGGGGAGCGGAGAACACATTCTTCAGAATAAGGAGAACTCAAACGCTCAGAAGGGAGCGGCATGCTCATAGGTGACCCTCTAGTTGAGGGGAGCAATGCTAGCTCGACCAACAACGAGCTCTGGCGAGTGGAGACTTAGACGTTCAGAAGGGAGCGGCATGCTCATAGGTGACCCTCTATGGTGAGGGGAGCAATGCTAGCTCGACCAGCATGGTTGCTAGAGGTCTAATTCATAGGATTGCAGACCAGAATGACCTGAGGACCGAGGATGTTCCCACGGAAACCTCCAAGGGGGCCTCAGCCCGGACCATCAGCAAGGCAGTTTCGTATGAACATAGAACCTGACCGAATTCATCATAGGTCCAGTCTGACTGCAATCTTAGGTTCCCACCTAACCTCGGTCAGGTGGGGTATGGCAGTTGCAGGGGAATTAAAGAGGGGAAGCTAAGGGCCGGTGTTATAAGCCCCCTGAAGGAAGTGAGTAGATGTTAATTACTCTGGTCCGGACGAGAACGTTTTTGAGGACGTCTCGTCTGGATCACCTTCCTCAGGTCTTGCCTACCTCTTTTTGGTCTGTACTTTCCTCTACCCCTGCCCGCAGGCGGGGGAGGGGCACGAGTTGCAACACTAGCCCTCTGTGCCTGTCTCCGATCCTCAGACCAGGACGGGCCAGGACCCCTGCTCTGTTCGGGCTCAGACCTGGACCTTCGTGGAATGAAGGTTTTAAAAGCCGCCGACCGCGCCCTCGCCTCCCTGAACTTCTCGACCACCGTATCGACGGAGGTACCAAAAAGCTCGGAAGGCGAGACTGGAGCATCGAGAAGAAAGCCCTTCTCTTTCTTCTCGAGGTCTGCCAAGTTCACCCATAGATGCCTCTCCGTTACCACCATGGCTGCCATAGACCTGCCCATAGCAGTGGCAGCCTGCTTGGTGGCACGGAGGGCTAAATCCGTGGTGCGGCGCAGCTCGGCTACTCCGTCAGGTGACAAGCCCTGACCGTTATCCAGGTCTTTCAGCAGATCCGCTTGGTACGCCTGGAGCACCGCCATGGTGTGCAATGAGGCGACCGCCTGACCTGCTGCTGCGTACGCCTTGCCATTTAAGCGAGATGTATCTTGAAGGGGCTTAGATGGCAAGGAGGGAACCTTTAGAGAAGCTGTCTTACCCATGGAGAGATAGCTAGCTAGCGTCTCTTCAACAGGGGGCATCTTCTCATAGCCGTTTTCACGCATCCCTTCAATGTTCGCATAACTGGTATGCTGGAACCTATGAATGCGAGAAGAAAACGGCTTTTTCCATTCCTTCTCGACCTCCGAATGGAGCTCAGGAAGGAATGGGAGGTTCACTTGAGCTGGGTGTTTATGGCCGGAAAGATATCGCTCATCAAGACGTCCCCGCGGCACCGCCATCTTGGTTCGCTCCCACGGCAAGTCAAGCCTTGCCGTGGCGCGTTCCATAACCTCCAACAGCTCTACGTACGCAGGGCAGGAGATTTGAGAGGATTCAGTTTGCACATCCTCATCCTCAGCCATCTCCCGCTCATCCGGGTTATAACCCAGCAGAGCACTAGCCGCCGGATCAGATGATGTCAAAGAGATCACATCATCATAATCCAACGGCTCATTCTCGTCCCTAGCCGACTCATGCGAAAAGGAAAGCTCCCTTTCTAATTCATCGGCCAGATCCACCCGCGAACCCCACGATTTCATTCCCCTCCGCGGTCAGCAACGGTGGGTCTCAAATCGCGGGAGGCAGATGGCTGTCCCTCTTTACTCGAAAAGAGGGACAAACGAGAACGAAGCTTTCTCATGGAGAACAGCTCACAATGCACACAGATTACCCCCTCAAGGACATCGCGCGCGTGCTCTTCGCCCAAACAGAAGACGCAATAATCGTGTGTGTCATCTGGTGTCAAATAACGAAGACACGGATCCACACACTTTCTAAACGCCTTGCTAGTGCTCGCCATGATAAATAAAGGAAAACTGTGTTCCTACCAGAATGCAGGTTTCTTCAAACAAATCAGTCAGTGAAGACGAAAAAGCTGATGATGTATTCGCCCGGCCGTCCTTATATTGTGGTCGCGCCGGTAGTGACGTCATGGGCTGTCGCCGGCCAACGGATGGTGTTTTTTCATATGTTTCTTCAGGCACGAGTCACGCTGGAGGCGTTCCCCATAGTGTCCCCTAGGGGACGCAGTTCGAAGTTCCCATGAAGGGGAACTGCAAATCTCATGATATTATCGTGTATTTAATAACTGTGGGTGGGTCTTTACTGGAACCAGAAATAATTGGTATACAAAAATGTACAGTATTTTCTCATGTGTCATGAAGAAGATATTTATTTGAACAGGCTTTCTTGTGTGCATCTGCTTTTAGAAATGCTTTAACTCTGATGGAATGATGATGAACGAGTACTTTTTCAAAAGCAGCTTTACAAAAAAACAAACCTAGAACAAACCCTCCGGTGAGTGAGCTAAAGGTGACTGGAAAGATTTATTCCATTTTAGATTTTAATTCTGCGGATAAATAATTTGTAACCAATAACATACAAATAATTATTTCACACTAAGACTACTGAAGCATGCAGGTGATCAAGTAATATGAGGTTTATGAGATGTGCAAATTAGCAAGAGCATAACATAATGCAAATAACAACTCAAACTTAAACCAAAAAGTAAACAGGAATGTATTTACAGTTTTTTACAATCGCTATGACATTTTTTCCAATACTTCTAACAATTTTTCTAAACTCTTAACGCACCAACACACCTACAACACACAATTGACAAAACAGTAAATTTAATGCTCAAAATCACACATTGCAAACTAAACTCCAACACTAATTTTCAAATTACAATAATACACTAACACAATACACTACACCTACCAAAACACTGCAAACATGTCTCAAAATCAAATTATTAGTCCAAAACACTAAGACATGTTCTCTTCCAACAGTAACATTTAATCAATCATAACACAATATCATAAAAACACTAACATCAAATGGAATTACAGAAACTGCATTGTTATGCTGATTGCTGCAATGTTCCCAAAGACAAGGTTATTTTCTACAACTCTCGATTGAATGTCCTTCAATTTAACTTCATTGTCAGCAATCACCATGTTGACAATTGCAAGTTCCTGTTCTTCATTTAGGACCTTTCCTCTGCCCCCTGAGGGAGGTAGACGTTTAATCCTTAGAGAGACAAAATAGTGTTACATATTAGAGACAGGAGGCATACAGTCACTGTAATACATGGTAAAATGTACACTTTGCAGTAGGAGAAGCTCTCATACAATATCCTACCTGTTGGTTTCTCGAAAAATCCGAACAATGGATGCCACTGTGTCCCGGCTGAGATTTGGCTGTACTCGTTCACCAGCCTCTCTGTATGATAGCCCATGGTTTATGACATGATCTATTATAGTAGCTCTTATTTCATCAGTTACTCTTGCTCTGGCTCTTCTTTGAGCACCAACACACATTCGAACTCCTCTCCCTCTACCTTGTCCTTGTCCCACTCCTCTCCCTTGCCCTTGTCCTTGTCCCACTCCTCTCCCTTGCCCTTGTACCACTCCTCTCCCTTGTCCTGGTACTTGTCTTCCTCTCCCTTGTCCCACTCCTCTCCCTTGCCCCACTCCTCTCCCTTGTCCTGGTACTTGTCTTCCTCTCCTTTGCCCCACTCCTCTCCCTTGTCCTGGTACTTGTCTTCCTCTCCTTTGCCCCACTCCTCTCCCTTGTCCTGGTACTTGTCTTCCTCTCCCTTGCCCCACTCCTCTCCCTTGTCCTGGTACTTGTCTTCCTCTCCTTTGCCCCACTCCTCTCCC
The DNA here is from genome assembly GCA_027474115.1 of Schizopygopsis malacanthus. Taxonomy (NCBI): domain Eukaryota; kingdom Metazoa; phylum Chordata; class Actinopteri; order Cypriniformes; family Cyprinidae; genus Schizopygopsis; species Schizopygopsis malacanthus. The sequence goes on from JAPDDM010000282.1 coordinate 144,122, forward strand.
TTGCCCTTGTCCTTGTCCCACTCCTCTCCCTTGCCCTTGTACCACTCCTCTCCCTTGTCCTGGTACTTGTCTTCCTCTCCCTTGTCCCACTCCTCTCCCTTGTCCTGGTACTTGTCTTCCTCTCCTTTGCCCCACTCCTCTCCCTTGTCCTGGTACTTGTCTTCCTCTCCTTTGCCCCACTCCTCTCCCTTGTCCTGGTACTTGTCTTCCTCTCCCTTGCCCCACTCCTCTCCCTTGCCCTGGTACTTGTCTTCCTCTCCTTTGCCCCACTCCTCTCCCTTGTCCTGGTACTTGTCTTCCTCTCCTTTGCCCCACTCCTCTCCCTTGTCCTGGTACTTGTCTTCCTCTCCTTTGCCCCACTCCTCTCCCTTGTCCTGGTACTTGTCTTCCTCTCCTTTGCCCCACTCCTCTCCCTTGTCCTGGTACTTGTCTTCCTCTCCCTTGCCCCACTCCTCTCCCTTGTCCTGGTACTTGTCTTCCTCTCCCTTGTCCCACTCCTCTCCCTTTGCCCCACTCCTCTCCCTTGTCCTGGTACTTGTCTTCCTCTCCTTCGTGCAGGCATTTTTCTTTTTTTGTGTGTGTTGCTCTGTATTGTTCCTTTTCCACACAAAATCAGCCCAAATAGGAAGCTCTTTTACTTTATACCATATGCCCATGTAATTGAAAGAACCTCAACACCTGAGTGTGTTTCCTATATGGGAATCAGCTGTAATGTATATATTTGCATAACTTTGATCAGCTGTTTCTCATTAGCAATGAAATAAAATACAAGGGACATGTTTGTATTTCAATTTACAATATGAACAGCTGTTCACTTTGACTTTAGCCTATAATTTAGTTTTAGAACATGATGTTATCTGTTCTGACATACAGTGTGAAAGCATTAGAAAATGTGGCTGTAAAATGACATTGTTTTGGTCTTGGTTGAGCTTGTGTGTAAAAGAAGTTCAAGCATTTTAAATTTGTGTTAATTGTATGCATTTTGTGTCAAAGCAACGAGAAATGTGTTAATTGTATAGTTTACACAGACGGATGTTGTGCTAACTGTGTTAAGAGTTTAGGAAAATGGTTAAAAGTATTGGAAAAATTGTCATAGCGATTGTAAAAACCTGTAAAGCAGCTGGGAAACATTATTATAACATTAGGCAAATTCATGATATTCAGGTACAGAAAATGATGAGAGAACAAAAGAAAGAAAAAGCAACGAATAACATTAATGAAACTTGATTTACAAATACAGCATAGAATAAACTTAGGTTAAGCAGGTAAGTGTTGGTACTTCCTTGAAGATAGAATGTGTCACACACACATACACACATAGACACACATACACACACACACACACACACACATACACACACACATACACACACATACACATACACACACATACACATACACACACATACACACACACACACACACACACACACACACATAATATATATATTTTTTAAATGTCATGTCCCGAGGCCTGATCATTTTGTTAAAGCAAGAAATCAACTCTGTTCTTGGAGACTTTAAGGAAGTGAACACTGTGTTCATGTTTAATGAAGATGAAGAGTAACAATCTTTTGAAATGTTCTTCCTCCGCTGCACGTTTAACTCAGCGTTCAAATGATACCAATGTCTCCTTTGGAAGTGTGCAGACTAATGCAAACAGAGGGAAAAACGAATTGTAAAGTTTAATTAAGCAGTGGCATTTAATGTAGATGTGTCCATGTAAACTTAACTCTCTGGTCTTACTTGACACTTTTAAAAGTTTTGCAAGGCAAGGCAAGTTTATTTATATAGCACATTTCATACACAGTGGTAATTCAAAGTGCTTTACATAAAAGAAAGTGAAATAATCATTCACAGCAATAAAAACAAGGAGTTAAAAATAATTAAACAAGGAATTTTAAAATGATATAGAAATTGATTTAAAATGAAATTATAAATGTATACATAATTATACATTATTACATTACATTATACAGGATTATGCATAAAACAATGCAGTCAGTTCGGACGTAGCACAGCGCTCATTCAACAAATGCACAGCTAAATAGATGAGTTTTGAGACTGGATTTAAATGTGGCTAATGTTTTAGCACATTTGATCTCTTCTGGAAGCTGGTTCCAACTGCGGGCGGCATAATAGCTAAAAGCGGACTCCCCTTGTTTTGTGTGAACCCTTGGTATTTCTAACTGACTCGATCCTAATGATCTGAGTGGTCTGTTAGGTTTATATTCAGTGAGCATATCTGCAATATATTTAGGTCCTAGACCATTGAGTGACTTATAAACGAGTAAAAGTACTTTAAAATCAATCCTAAATGTAACTGGAAGCCAGTGTAAGGACCTGAGGACTGGTGTGATATGCTCATATTTTCTGGTTCTAGTCAGTATCCTGCAGCAGTGTTCTGGATGAGCTCCAGCTGTCTAATGGTCTTCTTTGGAAGGCCGGTGAGGAGACCATTACAATAATCCACCCTGCTGGTGATAAAGGCATGAACAAGTTTCTCCAAGTCTTGACTGGAAACAAAACATCGAATTCTTGCAATGTTTTTGAGATGATTTAGTTACTGCTTTGACATGATTACTAAAGCTAAGGTCTGTCTCCAGAATCACCCCAAGATTTCTGACTTGGTTTTTAGTTGTTTGACCCCTAGAGTCAAGGTATGCATTCACCTTGAGAACTTCATCTTTGTTTCCAAATGCAATGACTTCAGTTTTCTCCTTGTTTAACTGAAGAAAATTTTGGCACATCCAACTGTTAATTTCATCAATGCATTGGCAGAGGGAGTCAATGGGGCTATAATCATTTGGAGATAAGGCTAGGTAGATCTGGGTATCATCAGCAAAGCTGTGATAGGCAATTTGGTTCTTCCTCATTATCTGACTTAGTGGGAGCATATACAGGCTAAACAAGAGCGGTGCAAGAATTGAGCCTTGTGGGACTCCACATGTCATGGACGTCCACTTAGACTTATGCTCTCCTATACTCACAAAATAACCTCTCCCTTCTAAGTATGACCTGAACCATTTGAGTGCCATCCCAGAAAGCCCGACCCAGTTTTCCAGTCTCTCTAGAAGTATGTTATGATCGACAGTGTCAAACACAGCACTAAGATCTAGTAGTACCAGCACTGATATTTTGCCAGAATCAGAATTAAAGCGAATATCATTTATTATCTTAATGAGTGCTGTCTCTGTGCTGTGATGTACGCGGAAACCAGATTGAAAATTATCCAGGTATCCATTTGAGTTTAAGTAGTTGTTCAGCTGATTAAAAACTACCTTTTCAATAATCTTACCTATGAAAGGAAGATTTGATATTGGTCTATAGTTGCTCAACATGGTGTTATCAAGATTGTGCTTTTTCAGAAGGGGCTTAACAACTGCAGTTTTCAGGGAGTTTGGAAAAGTCCCAGAAAGTAGTGAGGTGTTCACCACTTCTAAGAGATCTGCTTCTAAACAGTTAAGCACACTTTTGAAAAAAGATTGCATTTGCTGTCAGAGAGCATTTCACTGGAATCTGACTTGTCAGTCTCTCAACAGTAGCAAAAAGAGTGCGAGTGTTGTTTAAGTTACTGTTTATAAGGTTTGAGAAGAAGGTCTGTCTAACTGTGGCTAGTTCTAAATTGAAAGCATGAAGGCTGTCTTTATAGATGCTATAGTGTATTTCTAGTTTCGTCTTCTGCCACATCCGCTCAGCTTTTCTGCATTGTCTTTTCATATTCTGAACTGCTGTTGATTTTCTCCAAAATGATTTTTGTCTGTCATTCTTCTTGCTGACCTTTATCGGTGCAATATCATCAATAACATTCTTAACTTTTGAGTTAAATGAATCCAGGAGAAGATCAACAGAGTCTGCAGAAATGCTTGGTGTTAAAGATATTGCCTTCATAAATAGCACACTAGTGTTCTCATTAACGCATCTCTTTCTGACAGAGACAGATCTAGATTCAGTGGTGACAGAGATCAATATATCAAAGAAAATACAGAAGTGATCATACAGAGCTACATCCTTAATGACAATGGATGAAATGTTTAGACCTCTACTGATGAGTAAATCTAGAGTGTGTCCACGATTGTGTGTGGGTCACGATTGTGTGTGGGTCCTGAATCAGGTCAAAAGTGTTTAAAACAGTTATAATTTCTTTTGTAGTTTTGATTTCAGCATTGTCTATGTGAATATTAAAATCCCCTGCAATAGCAAAACAGTCAAACTCTGAGGAAATCATTGACAACAGTTCTGTGAACTCTTCAACAAAGGCTGGAGAGTATTTTGGAGGCCTGTAAAGGATGATAAACAGAATGCGTGGGGCAACTTTCAGCACAATACCTAGATATTCAAAAGACAAGTACTGACCAAATGACACTTGCTTGCATTGATAAACATCTTTAAACAGAGCAGCTACACCTCCACCTCTCCTAACAGTCCTGCAGACACTTATAAAATTAAAGTTAGGAGGGGCTGTTTCAGTGAGGACTGTTGCACTGCAGTTGTCTTCCAGCCATGTTTCAATTAGAAACATAAAATCCAGGTTGTTTGTGGTTATTAAATCATTGATCACAAATGATTTATTTTTTAGTGAGCGAGTGTTTGAAAATGCTAACTTGATGGAATTACATTTTGTCTCTACAGCATTCTTAGACTGATGCATTACAGGCCGCAGATTAGATGGGTCAGCCGTACGGCTTGAGAAGGCCTTAGACCTTCTATCACGTGATAAAACAGAAATAGAGAAGGCTACAGGCACACTGGATTCCCGCTTGTTTTGTAAACGTTTGTGAATGTTGCTGATAATATAGCGGGGACCCGACACATATCACTGAGAGCTGTTATCAGTTGTTTTTGGTTCACCTACAGCAGATGGAGGAGGGTTTGGGCCCTTGCGTTGTGGCAGCAGTCGGAGAGCTCTCACAGGAGGAGGCGGGAGAGCTGAGCCTGCAGTCTTTGGTGGTTGGGGGGCCCGCCATTTTTTAGTTGATATCTGGGGACTTGCAGAGAGTTTGGTCCCAGCATACACCAATTCCTCCATTTTCTGTGAAAAGCTTAGAAGTGGAGATGCTGGAGAGAGAGATAGCGTGTCTGGTGAGCGGAGCTCTAGCTCTGGTGTTTCCAGTGATGTTTTGTCCTGGCTTCCCAGGCTGTTTTCTGGATAGAGGGATAGTGTGTCTGGTGAGCGGGGCTCTAGCTCTAGTGTTTCCGGTGATGTGTTTTCCTGGCTTCCCAGGCTGTTTTCCAGAAAGTCATCCTTGAGTGCTGAGTCTTGGAGCTGTTGTAATACGTCACAGTCTGCATGTGATGAGCTCTGTGGGCAGGGCTCAGCCGGGATGTCCATGAGCAGTGCTTGTTTTGGCTGTGTGGCGTTATCAGTATCCTTGTGGGATTCTTAAAGCACTCCATATGCACGCGGATTAGTCTAATCTAACGTTACTAGATTTCATGGCACACTGTTTAGAGTGATTTGTTTGTTTTTTGGCAAAATACTGATAATGTCAAATCGCACATCGTTAATACAACAATTACTATATTATCGCATACGATATTGTACACCCTGCACCACTATCCTTTTGGCTCATTTGTGCAAAACCATTTGTTAAACTGTTAAAGCTTCATTTTAACCACTAATGCAACAATGCAAGTATTTAGCTTACGTTACCTCTACATGCTTGCGAAGGGTTGATGTCGAGATTTTATAAGCTGCTAGTTTGGTCTCCCGAGGCAAGCACAGCTTACACTGCATAATAGAGCATGAATATATGGCGAGGGATTCACTTCATTCCTTGGAGTTCAACTTCAGCAGAATACGACGGGGTTTGGTTTTCAGCAGGGTCTGCACCAATAACGCCTGTCTTGTCCGTCTGCATCTTTCTTGTGATTTTTAGCGCCAGTTTCTTCTTCTGCCCATTATTTACTTCAGTTGTTTCCAACTGAAGTGATTATTTTTTTACTCAGTAATTAGTGTGTTTTAAAATGTAGCGAAGTACAATACTTCACACAAAATATACTTAAGTAAAAGTAAAATTACAGATAAAAAAATTACTTAAAAAAAGTACAACAAAAAAGCTACTCAATTACAGTAACACAAGTAAATGTAATTCATTACTTTCCACCTCTGATAACGGACAGGAAATATGGGGCAGAGCAGACTATAAATAGGGAGACTTAACTAGACACACCTGGAACTAAATCAAGACACAGAGTGACAAAGTGTCTGCCATTGTCAGAACTGATTTTTCTTGGAATTCCCCATCTCGGAACGATCTCGGTTAACAGGGCCTTTGCCACTGCTGCCGAATCTTGTTTCGAGGTTGGGAAGGCCTCAACCCATTTTGACCACATGTCAACCATCACCAGACAGTGTTTCTGTTTCCCACAAGGGGTTAATTCGATGAAATCCATCATTAGATATTCAAATGGACCTGCTGGGGCTGGTTGAGATGCTAAGGGTGTTTTTATCCCTCTAGCCACATTGTGTGTGTTACAAGTGACACATCTTTTGCAAAAATTTTCAGCAAACACTCTAAACCCCTTTGTAAACCATAATTCTTTCATCTGCATTATCATACTCCCCTTTGACACATGATCCAACCCATGTGTCAACTTAGCATAATGCTGAAAGAAGTGTTTGGGCAAACAAGGAATGTCATCAACACTCATCCATACACCCCCCTGGAGGCTGCAGCCAGACGACCTCCATTTTAGTTTTTCTGCTCCTGTGGAAAAAGTCTGCATACTTTGTAAACAAGGGGAAATATCAGGGTTAGTCACAGATACTAAAGCACAAGTCGTTTCTTTTGTCTCCTGTGCTGCCGCGGCCTTCGCCGCCGCGTCTGCTCTTGCGTTTCCTGTGGAGATAAAACTTTTATCGTTAGTGTGCGCTGCGCATTTACAGATCGCGACCTCGTCTGGTAAAAGAATGGCCTCCAAAAGCTCAGACACAAGAGATGCGTTTAATATCGGATGTCCATCCGACTTCAAAAAATGTCTGTGCTTCCAAAGTGCACCAAAATCATGTGTGACCCCAAAAGCATAACGCGAGTCTGTGTAAATTGTCACACATTTGTCTGCCATAAGTTTACACGCTTCTGTCAGAGCAACCAATTCAGCTGCCTGAGCCGAATAATTTGATGGCAATTTGCCAGACTTTACGACTTCAAATTCAGTGGTCACCGCGAAACCAACCTTATTCAGGCCTGTTTGTGGATCTTTGGATGCCGACCCATCCACAAAGAGGACATTGTCACAGTTCTCTAAAGGTGTGTCCAACAGGTCTGGACGTGGTGTACACACCTGTTCCAACACTGATATACAGCAATGGTGTTCCTCTCCATCCTCCTCTGTAGGGAGAAGTGTGGCAGGATTCAAAGTTGTCCATGTTTTTCGTCTACCATCTGTGTAAAAGGCCTTTCAATCGCAGGGAGGCCCAACGTTGGAGCCTGAGCCAGTTGCATTTTCATGTTTGCAAAAGCCTCCTGTGCTTCTGTGGGCCAATCAATCTTGTCACATGACCTCAGCCCTTTCCCTGTTGTCAGGGCTCTCAAGGGCTTTTCAAGAAATGCATAATTTGGAATAAACGTTCGACAATATGCACACATTCCCAAGAATGATAACAATTGTTTCTTTGTTATTGGTCTTGGTACATCTTTGATAGCTTTTACTCGTTTCTCAGAGATAGCTTTACTGTTTGGTGTTATAGTATGCCCCAAAAAAGTTATTTCCTGCTTCACAAACTGCAGCTTTGTCAGACTGACCTTGTGACCCTCCTGCGCCAGGTGGTTCAAGAGAGTTACAGTGTCAGCCACGCACGTAGCCTCATCTCGTGCACAAATCAATAAATCATCTACATACTGCAATAGCGCCGTTCCGCTCGACAGAATTAACGGTTCAAGGCTCCGTCTGAGCGCTTCATTGTAAATCGTCGGAGACTCGCAATAACCCTGACACAACCTGGTAAACGTGTACCCTTTGTTGTCAAAATCAAACGCAAACCAAAACTGACTTTTTTCTTCCACTGGGACGCTAAAGAAAGCGTTGGCCAAATCAACCACAGTGAAATATATTGCATTTTGCGGAATTTGTGACAAAATTGTGTACGGATTAGGTACGCGAGCAGCTCTCGCAATAACGGCTGAGTTTACAGCCTGCAGATCCTGAACGAATCGCCACGTGACGGGTTCGCTTGTGTTAGATGTTATTTTCTTCACGGGGAAAATCGGAGTTCGCACTGGAGAATCATGACACGGAATGATTACTTTCTCCTTCAGGAGAGACTCAAAAACTGGCTGGATCCCTCGCAATGCCTCCTTTTTCAGGGGATATTGCGATTGACATGGCCTGTAATCGGACTTTGGAGTGATTACAACTGGTTCACAACCTTTAATCAACCCAACATCATATTTGTGTTTTGCCCACAATTTTGAAGGTATTTCTGCCAGGACAGGATGAATGTCTATGGCAGAAATAGATCCGTGCTCATGTTTCTCCATTGCCTTCTTGACAATAGCAGTCACATTTCTCTGTACATCAACCTCAAAATCACAGTTTGCCATAAAAGCCCCTACATTTTTACTGTGTTTCACCCCGTTTCCCTTTTCAGCCCAATCTGTGGCTTTCATGCATTTTCTCACAAACAGGCCTAAAGCGGCCCATGTCTGCTCGGTGGCCTTAGTCACTGATAAGTGTGGCGCAGACTCCCCCGTTATCAAATACAGCTGCATTTGTTTTTCTGACAGGCAAGCTGAAAGCGCACACACATTGTCATTCCAGAAAATCTTATCAAACCTTATTTTCTAATTTTCTGCCCCGGTAAACCACTCTTCCTCATATTGTGGTTCACGCTCAGTTACAACATGTGACGTGCAATGCAATCTGTCAGGCAACATATTTTCTGTGTTAGCTGACACTGATCGATCATTTGCCAATTTCAAAATCATTTGTGCCCAATCAGAATCTTTTATCTGCCACTCGTATGCCCACTGTGGCTCAAATTTTGCACAACTCACCTGCTGTTCCTCTTCAATAATGATCCCAAACGGGCCAGCAGTGAGTTTCAGATTTAATTTACACATTAAATCTCTGGCCATCAACGGAGTCGGACAGGTTTCAGAGCACAAAAACGCATGTTTTAATGCCCTGCCCCCCTCCGTCTCACATTTCAACGGCACAGTATAGTTTTCTGAAATTGTATGCCCTGACGCCGAAGTGCTTTCAAACACTAAATCCGTCATTCTTGGTTCACATGGCAAGTCACATGATCTTATGGTGGATCGAGCTGCCCCCGAATCAACCATAAAGTCTATCATTGTCCCGTTAACTAACATGGGATATCTCGGTAGCCTTAAAAACCCTGAACTTTTGTACATTCTCAGACATTCATCAGTAACAGCATTATTCAAAACTTCAGCAGTCACACATAAAGGGTTGCAAGCATTTTCTTCATTGCAAAGAGCATTATTCAAAACTTCAGCAGTCACACATAAAGGGTTGCAAGCATTTTCTTCATTGCAAAGAGCATTATTCAAAACTTCAGCAGTCACACATAAAGGGTTGCAAGCATTTTCTTCATTGCAAAGAGCATTATTTGAATCAGTGTATGTGAGCGTGTTGTGTGTGTTTGTCAATAAATTTTTTCTTCCCTTTTTCGTAGCTGGCTGAATGCCTGTCACCCGCCCTCTCCTCTCCTGTTCTCCGTTCCTCTCGTTTCAATCCGCCTTCCGCGCCTCTGGACAATCCTGTGCCCAGTGTCCGTCGTTCTTGCACAACCTGCACTTCGTGCAGCTAAAAAAATCATGTTCATTACTCGCACACAGTCCACATTTCCACTTTCCTTGATACCCTCTTTTCTTCTTGTTAGTCCAGTTTTGCTTTGCTGGTGGTGCGCTCGTGCTCGCTTTAATCTGTACAACAGCCAGCTACATCTCTCTCTCCCCCTTCGCCTTCGCGGCTTTGTCCTTCTTTGTTAGCAGTTGTTCTTCGGCGTGCACAGCGTGCCCTAATGTGGTTGTCAGCCGCCCGCTCTGCCATTCGATGTAGCTTGCTTTCACCGCTTGTGCGATCTCTGGTCTCAGTCCGTTCAGGAAGCAGCCTTGCAGATGGCACTCCCACGTGCCCGGCTGCGTTCCTCTTTCCTTTGGTTCAGCCATACCGCTGTGTTTCCGAAATGTTTCAAAGAGTCTGGCATAATAGTCTCGAACAGACTCTTCTCTCACCTGGCAACAACCGTTGATTTTCACTGTGTCCACTCGTGCTGGAAAAGCGGCTTTCATTGCCTGTGTGAGATCCGTCACTGCTGATCGATACTGTTCGTTGGCTTCGTGCAGCCAGGTTCCGTGCACTCGTCGTCGCTCGGTTGTCGACATCTGGCTACTCACTTTGTGCCAGTTCGTGGCCCCCAGTTTCACGGCTAACAGCCGCTTCAGTTCTTGTGTGGTGGAGCTGAACTCCTCACAGAAAGTGGTTAGTTCGTCTGAAAATCTGTCACCTGCGTCATCCGGGCTTGGCAGATGAGCCATTGCTTCTTTCATGTCTGTCACAGTCCACGGTCTGTAGACCATCACCGATCCGTCAGGTCCCGCCACCTCTACCATTGGCGTCGTGAAGTTGACTTTTTCTTTGACCTGCGATCTTGTTACGACTTTCTTCGGTATGGCCCCCAGTTTCTCATTCGTGGCATCTTTACTTTCTTCCCCGTCCTGGTCCACTTGACTGGATGCCTGTTGAGCTACTGCTTGCACCACCAGTTGCTGTATTGCCAGCGCCATTTGTGCTGTCTGCTCCGCTTGCTGTTCTGCTCGTGCTGTTTCTCGCACTTCTTGCTCCGCAATCGCTGCCAGCGCGTCTACTCGCGCTGCGCGGTCTTCTCGCGCTTCTAGCTCTTCTTGCGCCGTCTGCGCTGCCTGTGCTGCTTGCGCTGCCTGCGCTGCTTGCGCTGCCTCTCGTGCCTCTCGTTCTGCTTCTCGCGCTGCTCGTGCTTGTGCGTCCTGCTGCGGTTGTCTTGGCGGAGAACAGTCGAGGTCGGGTCGAATTTCAATGCATCCAGCCGAGCCACTGGGTAGATGTGTGTTTTGTACTCTGGCGGTGCCGACCTCACCGCATTTTCATGTGGAGAAACACAAACATACTGTGGGTTAGTCGGTTCTGGTGGTGCAGACACACATACAGATAGACTTTCACACTTTTCATTTTTCCTTCCTGCTAACTCTTTCTGCATTTGCTTTCTTTCTCTTTTATCTGCTTCCTTGAGCCAACAATCTACTGTTTGTTCACATTTTTTACATACATGTTTAACACATTTGCAACAACAACCTGGTTGTTTGTCGCTACTTTGTTCAACTGAGTCCCTCACCACTTTCAGTCTTGTGAGGCTCAATGTTCCCTCTTCGGGAAAATCATGATGCTTGATTAATTTTTCAATATCTTGCATACATTTCTGACCATAATGTTTTTTCATTTGGTAGTACACCGGTGTATCATATTTCACAAGCTTGCTTTGAGACTTCCCCATACTGGCTGTTTTCTGCTTTCTGTGGATTTACTCACGCGCGTCTCTTAATCTGCTAGACGTCTCCAGCAGATCCGATTTTCTCTTATCCCGCAATCGGTCGGGTTGCACTATCAGTGCCCTCTTAATTGTGATTTACCAAAATCTTTCGATTTTTTTTTTTTTAGCCAACCCCAATTAACCTCGGTACCTGTTTGAAACCCTCTTGATCTGTACAAATCTCAAATTAATCTCAGGTTACCTATCTAAACGTTCGTGCCCAGAGTCCTCGGTACCTGTTTGAAACCCTCTTGATCCGTACAGATCTCAAATTAATCTCAGGTTACCTATCTGAACGTTCGTGCCCAGATTACTCTACCACAGAAACAGTTTTCAGCCAATATGGTTCAATTTCACTCTTTCCCCCCTAATTAAACTGAATTTAATTGACTCTTACCAGAGATGTCGTTTTGTGCCACCTGGGTTCTTTTTGATTCCAGTGGTCGATCCTTCCGGTCCCAACAGCGGAACGGTCCCTCGTCTCTGAATCTTTTTGCGAGGTAGGGTTGGAACTTTTAGCTCCAAGGTGATCAGCCTCCGTCCGCTGTCAGGTCCAGAAGTCACGTCCAAGGAATCCCACTTTCTGACACCAAATTGTTGTGGCAATTTCTTTCAAACAAACATCATCACTGAGAAAGAGACAACTCTGAGTCCAAATTATAGTAATAAAGGTATTTATTCTCTTGCAAGAGAGATCCTCGTCACCAATACACATAAGTGAGTCAGTGAGGAGAGATAAGGAGAAGCAGTGCCAGCCTGTTTTATAGTCCTTTCCTTCAAGGCCTTCTTTCTACCCTCACCTACAGGGAGGGATACCAGTTTGTTTATCTATTAATGGTTATACTAGTTAAAGGGAGGCAAATGCCCCCTTGACCCCTTGACCATCTGCTTTCCCTTACCTCTATCACCTCTCAATCATAGTAAATCATCACACAAAGGGTTTTCTCACTGCAAGTGAGAAAACATATGAGGCATACATCTTGAATCTATGTTTCACTAAAGATTAATACACCAAATGAAAAATTCCTTTACAACACAAAACTAGAAGACACGGGTCTAACAACTTTGAGATAATTCTGACTCAGAATTTATGAGGTTAAATGCATATTTAAAATCATAACAAGAAATAGTTTAATAGCTATGATACTTTTTTTTATCAAATCTTTGCATAGCTATGACAGGAAACACTGGAATCTAACAATGCCTTTGAAGCATTTACGTAAACCCATGTAGGAAATAATCAGTTATCAAATAAGCATTTTATAAACTCCTGAAACATTGGTGTTTCATATTTTAGAGCCCTCATAAAACTGCAATTTATGAATGAAATCAGTTAAATCTGTTTGTGGGAGCTTGTGAAAAAATAAAAACAAAAATCAGATGTAACCACCTTAGTAATCCTTAACATTTTCATAAGTAACTGTAATAAAAAAAATTGTATCTCATTAACTGTAACTGATTACAGCTACTTTTAGTTTTTAATTAAATTACGTAATTCCGTTACATGTAACTAGTTACTAACCCAACACTGAAAATAAGCCAGGTGTGTGACCATTGAGTATTTTTGTATTTTGAATGAAAATTTGGTGAGTTGTAAAATTGTATAATTGTTTGTAGGATGATGCTTTGTAGTGGGGGGGGGGGGGGGGGGGGGGTTCCTGTACATGGTATCATACTAATGTTTTTGTCACATCATTTGTTTTGTATTTCCTGCTCAGGGATGAAATTTAGCTCTGTAGCTAATTCTGGGGCAGTTATATGACTGTCTATTGTCCCTGTCAAATAATGAATTAAATTAAAATAAAATAATAAAAAAATAATTATATATTCTATTATCATTATACAATAATATAATATTTTGTATATGTAACTTATATAGTTTTACTGTACATTACAAAAGAATAATAATAATTGTATTAATTTCAACATCTTTACCGACGCTGTATATCTTTAGTCTATGGCTGCTTCCATTGCATCTGACAAGTTTTCTCACTGACACGACCCAACTCGGAAACTCTGGGCTTAAAGAAAATGTTGAGTTTCCCACTTGTAATAACAACTTTGTGATGGCGTTCATGTGCGTTCAACTTGTAAATACGATGTATCCGACATGACTTGAACGCACCATAAGTGTGCTTCTCCAGTCATTGTCAAGTATGTTTTAGATCCATTGCATGGATCCTAATCTATATTAGTGAAAGATGCTGAAATCAAAACCATAAGTTTCCATTCCATTGTAGAAAAGCCGGTACCAGCCATTCCAGGAGAAAGATTCATCCCAAAGGAAACCTCCACTTTCATTTTGTGCTCTACGGGCTGTTCTTTTGACCTTAGGGCTTAGTTTGTGCTCTGATATGCATTTTCACCTGTTAGACCTTTTATTGAGAGCTGTGTGGATTTTAATTTGCCACAGGTTAACTCCACTCAAATTATAGTAACATCCACAAGCACTATGAATGCTCCTGAGATAATTTTCAAGTGTCCCGGGAAAGGGCATTAAAGGGGTGGTTGACAGTTTTTTTCTAGGCTTGATTGTGTTCATGGGGTGCAGTCTAGCATGTGTTTATATTGAAAAACTGTTGTTTAATTAACTTGAACAAAACTATAAAACATTGACTAAGGCTTTTTTGTGCCATCTAGTGGTAAAAAATAGAATAAACGGATATGTGCCTTTTACCCTGGTGCACTATTAGCCCAGTTATACCCTACTTTGTAAAAAAAAAAAATAATAATTATGATATGCTATTAACCATGTTATGCAATATTTATGTTGTTTCTACATTATTTTGGAGATTCAATCAGACTTCAGACTGAAAAGGCTACATGGACTGATGAACAAATAAATGTGTGTTTCTATGTCTTTTGTTCAAATATGTAAACTGCAATGCATTGCAATTTTAAAAAGTTTTTTTAAGCTGTATATGATAATGACTTTGGAGTGACATTCTTTCATTGAAGGGTCCTGTCAGCTATGAGGTTTCTAAAATCTATGCAAATAATCAAATATTTTCTGACAGAGTCTTCATTGCAAATAGACACGAGATGATCGTGGAGTAACATTGAAATACATTGCAATTGTGTTTATATATGCATATTAAATTGGAAACAAATGGCCTAAATTTGAGGAATTATGTTACAAATGACAAGATCTAAGTGAGAGCTATTGATCTGTACAGGGAGCCTACAACTGTCCCGGTCCTGTTGGTGTGCCCGGGCTGGCCACCAGATGTCTGTGTTGAGCACATGGCTTGTTGTTTGTTGTTGTTGGTGCCATGTGCTGCCATGTCTGTTGTCTGCCCCCCCCCGTCTTGTTAACTAATTATTGTTTCAGTGGCTCCACCTGTGTCTCCCTCGTTACCCTCGTTTGTCTCCATATTTTAGCCTCCTGGTGCAGTCCTGTGCTGATCCGTTGTCTTTCGTTGTGTGCGTCATGTTAGACTGCACAACAGTTCCCTGCCTGCCTGCCTGCCTGCCTTCCTCCCTCCAACAACAAATCCAGTTGTGTGAATCCCAGATAAATATCACTGAACAAATATGAAACAGCAGTGCAATTCTTAGAAATTCCAAGCCAAAAACTGTTTGTTTTTAGCAGCCTTCAACATTAAACATTACCACCATACAACCTAACAAAAAAGTATGCCTGACTTATACTGACAGAAAATCCTAAGTATATTTGGCCTGTACTTGTAAAGCTTGTAGTCTACTTAAAAGCTTGTAGTTGTGTTTACATGTTTGATTGAGCAACCTATTGAAGCATTTTTCACATTGTTTATGTAACGGATGTGTATGCCCGTGTGTAACGTTTGTGTAACGGATGTCAATGTAACCTCACTCCCCTGACCTCAAAAAGAGGCGCTCTAGCAACTGATGCTAGAGGCTGTAGCCTTTGGCGTTCCTTGTTAGAGCGCCTGCCTCCTGCGTGGGAATCCCGGGTTCAAGACCCGCTTGGCGCAAGAACGAGCTTGGACTGTGCGGATCCGGGAGGGGTGTTACATTTATATAGTATACTACTAGTACACTGATATTAGTATACTTACTACATAAGGTGTACTTCAAGGTTCAAGGTTCTTTATTATTTGTCACATACACAATCATACAGGGTATAATCAGTAGTGAAAAGTAGGTCGGGACAGGTCCGCTCAATGGACAGTGCAAAAAAACTGGCAAAAAAAATTAAATAATAATGATAAAATAGAAAATAAAAATAACATAAGCAATAAAACAATGAAACATAACACAAGAGAATATATATATAAATATAGGTGAGAATGAAAAAGGGAACAAATAATAAAATAAAAAGTGTAGGATGTGCAATGAGATAAAATGTGCAATACAGTATACTGTGGATAATAAATATTAATAAAAAAACACGGATGTGCAAGAGAATGTGCAAATAGGTTGTACCGGGTATGTACACATAGCAGCAGTGTGGATGATGGAGAATAATGGGTGTGTTTACAGTTTATTAAATTGAGTCCTGTGGATGTGATGATGTTATGAGACTGAGTTTAGGAGCCTGATGGCCTGAGGGAAGAAACTCCTCCGCAGTCTTTCAGTCTTTGCCATCATGCTCCTGAAGCGCTTGCCAGATGGCAGTAAACAGAAATGATGGTTACCGGGGTGAGTTGAGTCTTTGATGATTTTTACAGCTCTGCTTTTGCAGCGTTTGAGGTAGATGTCCTGCAGAGAGGGGAGAGCAGATCCTGAGATGCGCTCAGCTAAGCGCACGACTCTCTGTAGAGCTTTGCAGTCCTGGTTTGTGGCATTATTATACCACACTGAGATGCACTGAGTCAAAACACTTTCTATGGCCCCTGAATAGAAAGTTTTCAGGATAGCTGGTGAGACCCTGAATTTCCTCAGCTGTCGCAGATGGTACAGTCTTTGCCTGGCTTTCTTGACCTGTGTTTGAATGTGTGCAGTCCAAGTCAGGTCCTCGGAGATGTTTACACCGAGGTACTTGAAGCTGCTCACCCTCTCCACAGGGGTCCCACTGATCATAAGAGGAGTGTAGGGCTGCTGCTGTCTCTTCCTGAAGTCTACAATCAGCTCTTTGGTTTTGCTCACGTTCAGAGAGAGGCAGTTGTCCTGGCACCATGATGTGAGTCTCTCCACCTCATCCAAGTATGCGGCCTCATCGTTGTTGGAAACGAGGCCCAGAACCACAGTATCATCCGCAAATTTAATGATAGAAGTGGAGCTGTGTGAGGACACGCAGTCGTGTGTGTAGAGAGAGTATAGCAAGGGGCTCAGGACACAGCCCTGTGGGGCTCCTATGTTCAGGGTGATGGAGTTGGAGGTGAACTGGCCGACTTTCACCACTTGTGGTCTGGCGGTGAGGAAATCTTGAATCCAGTCACAGAGTGAAGTGTTTAGGCCGAGGTCTGATAGTTTGACAGCTAGCTTGGTGGGGACTATAGTGTTGAAAGCTGAGCTATAGTCTATGAATAGCAGCCTGACATAGTTGCCATTCTTGCTGTCGATGTGAGTGAGGGAGGAGTGCAGTACCTGGGAGATGGCATCATCAGTAGACCTATTTGGCCGATAGGCAAACTGAAGAGGGTCCAGAGTAGCAGGAATGGAGGAGCAAATGTGTTTCTTTAAAAGTCTCTCAAAAACCTTCATGACTGTCGATGTGAGGGCAACTGGACGATAGTCATTCAGGCAAGAGGGTTTACTGTTCTTAGGCACAGGGATTATAACAGATTTTTTAAAGGAGGTGGGAACAACAGAGGTAGCGAGGGACTCATTGAAGATGGAAGTAAACAAACCAGCAAGCTGATCAGCACAGGACCTCAGAACGCGGCCAGTAATCCCATCAGGTCCTGCTGCTTTCCTTACGTTCACTCTCTTTAGTTCCCTCTGAACGTCGTCCTCTGAAAAGGTGATAGCATAATCATTGCTGCTCTGTCTGCTGCTTTCTGACGCGCTGTTCGGCAGAGTCGCGCCGCCGCCATTACAGTCAAAGCGGCCGTAGAATGTGTTTAGCTCTTCGGCCAGTAACGGATCTGCTCTCACCTCTGCGGAGGAGTTATTTCCAGAGGAACAGATGGTCTTCAGTCCCTGCCACATGCGTCGAGAGTCATTGAGCTGGAAGTGTGACTCAATTCTCTCCCTGTATCCGAGTTTAGCAGCTCTAACTGCCCGACGGAGAGCGTAGCACGAAGCTTTGTACTCGCTCATGTTTCCCGACAAAAGACCAGCGTTGTATGCGGCAGTGCGTTGGTTAACCGCATCGCGGATTGATCTGTCCACCCACGGTTTCTGATTGGAGAATGTCCTTATAGTCACGGTTTCAGTGGCTTGTTCGGTTAGCGTGTTGATAAAGCTTACTGCTACATCCGTGAATTCGCTGACGTCAGATGAACTCGCCCGGAACATGTCCCAGTCGACGTCATCAAGAGACGCCTGTAGCATAGCTTCGGAGTGGGGGGACCAGCGCGTCACTTCCCTCTCCACCGGCGGTTCATGAGTGATCCGTTGTTTGTATTCCGGTGTGAGAAAAATGGCGACATGATCAGTGAAAATCATAACAATGAAGTTGTTGAAGAACAATGGCAGTGAACGAGCTTTGTAGGCATTCTTAAACTGGGTGTAGCAATGATCCAGTGTATTCTGTCCTCTAGTTGGACAGGATATATGTTGGTGGAAGTTTGGCATGACTTTTCTGAGGTTGGCTTTGTTGAAGTCCCCAGCTATAATACATGCTGCGTCAGGGTGTTTGTTGATGTTGCCGCTGAGCTCGTCGTGGAGTTTGGACAGAGCCAAGCTAGTATCTGCTTGAGGTGGAATATAGACGGCAGTAACGATGATCGATGTAAACTCCCGGGGAAGATAGAATGGGCGGCAGATAATGGAGAGGTGTTCCAGATGAGGCGAGCAGGAACGCGACAGAATGGAGATATTTCTGGGGTCACACCATTTCTTGTTAATCATGAAGCACACTCCACCACCTTTGGTTTTACCGGCCTCGGCTGTTCTGTCCATCCGTAAAACAGAAAAGTTATCAGACGGCGTTACAGCGGTGTCCGGGACCGAGGGCGTGAGCCAAGTTTCGGTCAAACAAAAGATGTTGCAGTCCCTAATGTCCCGTTGGAAACTAATCCTGGCTCTAAGATCGTCCATCTTATTCTCCAAGGATCGGACATTAGCGAGCAGAATACTCGGTAGAGGAGGACTGTGAGCCCTATTCCTCAGTCTGTTACGTATTCCAGCGCGTCTCCCGCGGTGTTTCCTTCGCCGCCTGGGATTATTGAGGCGGCCTTTGTTAACCTCAGTGTTCCGAAGTATCTCCAATGGCCACGCTGGGTCCGTGGATAAAGTGTCCTGAAGCAGGTTAGTGCAGTGGTGCCCAATGTCCAAAAGTGTTCTTCTGTCATATATAAACAGTGCAGACGTTATGCGTGTAAAAAGAGAAAGTAAAAATACGTAAAAAAGTATATTAAAGCACAAATTGAGCGGAGCCATCCCTAACGTCGACTGTACAGCGCAGCGCCGGAAGCGGAAGCCAGAATATACTTGAAAATATACTTGAACTTTACTTAAGCACACTGAATATAATTAACTGAAGTATATGTATTTTTTGAGAGTGAAACCTCATATATTCATTCATATATTAGGCTATTATAAAGAACTTACTTAATGTGATGCTGGATCCAGTGATTATATCTGGACTTTCAGTAGAAACCGCCTGTGAAATGGTGTTGACATATAAGAATTCAAGACATGATCAAATCATGTTAAATCAAGTTTGAAAGGCTTTGATGAAAAATAAGAATAAGCCTCGTACCTATGCAGTATCCTGAACAACCAAATACTGTATTCGCAAGTTCATAGACATAGTAATTGCCTGGACATGCTATCTCTCTGATGGGTTTTGATTTGTAAAGACAGCAGCTACTCAAATAAACCTCTCCACAGACCTCTCTGATCACCACTCCATTCTCTATCTGAGGATGAGGACCATTGAGTGACAGACTGATGCCTGCGTTACATGATGTTGAACTAACACAGGTCTCTAGCATCTGGATGTTCATTCCATTGTAGAAAAGCCGGTTCCTGCCACCCCAGGCAAATGTTTCATCACAATTAAAATCTCCACTTTCCATGGAGCAACATTAAGGGTGAATCCCAATTATCTGTCTTACCCCTTCCCCTTAGATTCACGTGAGAGTAAGGGCTGTCCCAATTCTCATTTTGATCGAGGGATAGGGGTAAGGGGAAGGTGTAGATACCCCTTAAAACCAAGCATTTTCGCAAGCTTACTTGAAACTTAGGGGTACCCAGAACACACTGCAGCCAGATCATCCTGAGAGTCCCATTAATGTAAGTATTTTCGGCTTAAATTATTTATTTAGAAATTACGACAGTCCTGTACATATATATTTGCAACTATGTTCTTAATTTAAACGTTTTTAAAAGTCGCTATTTTTCCAAGCTAACGTTACTTTGCTGACATGCACAACAGTCCCGCATTTCTCTGACTAGAGAAATCATCACTAAAACCCAAGCAATCGACACACACATGCTTGCAGACGGCAAGTTTGTGATCAACACTTGTCTCCTCTGGTGACGTAGCAGCACGCTAGCGATGATGTATGATGATGTAACAGTAACCAAGTGGTGTCTCAATTCAAAGGGGTATGTTTTCACCCCTAGTGCTTACCACTCGGTTTCGAGGGACAAGGGCTAGGGGTAAGACGAAGCGGTAGAGGTAGGGGTAAGACAGAGAATTGGGATTCACCCTATCTCTAGTCAGAGATCATGACCACTAATGCCTAGTTCTTTCATGAAACTCTAGCTGGCGCAGGCTGATGGGTCTAACATAACTGATGATATTCCCAGCATTAAACAACCTGCTTACATTTAAATGCCTGGTTAGCATCCACTTGAGCATTTTGCAGCTCGCAAAGAGTTCCTCTGAAACCCTTTACCTTCCCCAGCTCCACTGGTATTCATCTGCTACTGGTTATTTTATATGCTATTTGTGCAGCAGTAGTATGTCTTATACAGTATAATCACAGCACCGTATGTATGGGCAGTAGCAAGTTCCTGTACTTGCTTGCATCAGCAGCAATAATCTACAACTGCAGCAATAACCAGCAGCAGCAACAATTCAGCAGCAGTGTAGCAGATCTAATCCGCCAAGAAAACCAAATACATTAAGCTTGTCATATAAGTTACCATGCTAAAGATTCTGAGAGTTGTCATGATGGAACTATAGAAAAGCTGACCAACATTGCTTTTTATAATAGTAGCTTTATCGTTTGATGGTTTCCCTTTTAGCTTAGCCAGTGTCATTTTTACAATAATCTGAGGTCAACGCTCACCCTATGTAGACTGGTCGAGCAATACTCTTGCTCTAAACAGAAATTCTGAGGCATAACCTAACAATTGGAATTTGCATTAAACAAGATCCTACACCTTGGGAGTTTTCACCTTATTGGGGACAGCAGGCAATTTGCATAAAAGACCCTGAGGAAAAGCACATCCTCTATAGTAACAGATGGTCTCTTTTACTTCAGTTCTGTGTGAATGAGGCCATTTTACCAGTCACATTGAGACATTTCAATGATACCAAACATGGAAAGTAATGCATTATTCACATTAAACCAAATATAGAATTTAACTGATTATAGCATACAAAGAGATGAGAGGGTTAAGGCTATAAGGGATACATATGGCACTACTGGGCATGCGCACATCAACATAATTTTATCACACTGTATAACAACAATTACTATATTTGTTTTATTGTGAGGGGTAGGTTTAGGGTGGGGTAGGTGTAGTTATGTTCCAACCCTGCTCCAACACACAAACCATGTATTTTTCAATTGAGCCTGAAGGACTTGATTAGTTGGATAGGGTGTGTTTAATTAGGGTTGGCAGTTCCAGGGTTAAACTCGGCAGGATTGTGTCCCTCCAGGAATTGAGTTTGACACCCCTGGTGTAGACCTTAATAAAACACAATCTAATAGGTAGAGAATTACATTTCATTATTAGTTTCCAGTCGGAGCCCCCAATCAGAGGAGAGGGAGGGAAGAGAAGAGAATGAATGGGAGCAAGTGCTGAGTAAACCAGTCAGAAGGCGTTTAATGTTATTATATATTACACTATTGTCATTGTTTTTTCTTAATGCATTGATGTTAATTTATACAAACTGAATGTTACAAAAAGTATTATGTCGAAGCAAATAGTAACCTAGATTAATAAATGCTGTACTGTTTTTTGTATTGTTGATTGTTAATTCAAGATGCTTAATGCATTGAATAATGTTAATGAATTGAACTGTATTGTAAAGTGTTTCAGATTCCACTGCTTAATTATCTCATTTTACAGTATTTACAATAATGTTTTTTATCTTAGTAAAGTACACATTACTGTAAGGACACATTAATGCGCATCACTTGGGTTTCTCAAGAGTATTGAACTTTCAGCTGATTTTAAAGACATTGAAGTTTACTTCAGGATGAAGATCTGAGTTGTAGTTGCAATAAAATGTATTTATTTATTTATTTATTGCATGATTTTATTTTCTTTCTGTAATGATAGTTTAGTTTGCATACTTCACAAAGTCTATCTTTCTTTACCATCCCCTGCATCCTCCAGTGGTCCTTTGGATGGAATTTTAAATGTAATATTTAACTAAATAATTAATGGTTAAACAAATTATTTCAACATGGAATTAACATGTTATTTAAATATTTTTTTAAATCTGTTTAGCAAAGGTGCTATCCATCTGCAAAGTGCAGATTTAAAGAATGTGTTTCAGGTGTTCAGGTGTTCACAAGGAAACACTTCATTTGACAAATACCTCAGTGTCACAAGAAAAATGGTTTAAGCTGTTGCTGAGAAATCTCTTCTGGTTCCAGTAATGAGCCACCCATGCCATATGTATTAATAAAGGCACTGATGAGATTGTGAGAGCTGCAGATCTGCATTATTGTATTCAGCTGCTGAAGAGAGAATCTCTCTGAGTTTAATCTGCAGCAGCATTTGACCTCAGGCAAATCTGGTAACACTTTAAAATACCATCATTAATGAATAACTACACAAGAACACACGAGTAACACAATATTAGCACTCTAGTAACTAATAATAACCTCTGATTAATGAAATAGTAAGTGATAGAGCTTAGTCGAATGTGGTAGCTCACTATTAAATCATCAGTAACTATTATTTATTCATACCTCCTGTAACGCTCTGAGCTAGGATGAATGTAAAGGATAGCTCGCCTAACTCGGGTTGCAGAGAATCAGTCGAAGCTCACACAGGTTGCATTCCACATCTCGAGCTTTATTTCTCGGTCAACAGCGTTACTTATTGGAAGAAAACTTAAATGAGCAACAGATATGAAAATAAAACCATCGGACCCGCACACATGCGGTTCTCCACATCCAACATTTCCACTTACCAACTCCTCATACATGACTGAGTTGAAAATCTAAAAGGGCAGAGGAATAGATAATGCACAAATAGTACAAGCATACATGTTAGTACAGTGCACATTAGTTTGGAAATAAACAAAATTATAAAAGAAATACAAAAGTGGAATGCACAATTTTCTCAGATGCAAACAATGCAACAGAACATGTAGCCAGAACAATTAACACTCTTAAACAACACTGAGACTTTGTCTTTTGACCTTAATGCAAGTCAAGTCTTTGTGTATGGTAAGGGTTAGTCCACCTATTCCTTGTCCAGTCAGACGTAATTCTAGGGACTCTTCTTTGTCTCAGGGCATAATGACCCAGACCCTGGTTTGAAACAGTGGGCAGGGTTGCAGTATTACTCAAGTCAGGTGTCACGTCATGTAACTTAGAGACAGACCCCACGTCAATACTGTCTGGAACAATGTCAAGTTAATATTCCGTCAAATGTTCTGGGACATCACCATCCGACTGACTAACTGAAAGTCTGTTTGAGTAGTCAGGACTAAGCCTCTGGTCAAAATCAACAGATCTCTCCCCATCCATCTGGGAGGTAGTGTCTCCATTCCAAGGCAGAGACATTTCAACATTGTCAATGGAACTTGTTTTGGTCATGGCTGTGCCCCATGAATGAAATGGCTGTAGATTCACCACATGAAACACGCCAGCATCTCCCCCAGTGTCTACATTTGAAAGTCTGTAATTGACACTTGACAGTTTTTTTGAGATGACAAATGGCCCAGCATAAACTGGAGCCAGCTTGGCAGTAAAGTTTGCATCAGCAACAGATTTGGAGTGGGTCTTGACTCTGACCAAGTCACCCACAGCATAAGAGGCTGTGCAACGCTTCTGGTCATAACAATGTCACATTTCAATGTTGAAATGTGACCGGGGCATTGCTAAGCCCAAAAGGGAGAACTTTGAACTGAAACAGGCCACAGTGCGATACGAAAGCTGTCTTCGTTCTCGACTGTTTTTCCACTGACACTTGCCAATACCCTCGAGCCAAATCAAGAGTGGTAAGAAATTTTCCACGAGCCAAGAAATCCAATGATTCGTCGATCCTGGGGAGTGGGTAAGAATCCTTTAATGTTAGGTGATTCAAGCCTCTGTAGTCGACGCAAAACCTGTGGTCTCCACATGGCTTTTTGACAATTACCACAGGCGCAGCCCATGGACTAGAAGAAGATTCGATTATGTTTTCATCCAGCATCATCTGAATCTGGTCCTCTATGATCAGTTTTTTTGCTGGTGACGTTCTGTATGGCGGGAGGTGAACGGGTTTTGCATCACCAGTGCTGATTACATGTTCTGCCAATGAGGTGTGACCCAGGTGTCCATCAAACAAGCTAAAGAAGTCCTTAAGAAGAACCAACAATTTCGCCTTTTGTTCCCTCTCTAGACAAGCTAGCTCCACCTTCTCATCCAAGGCAGACTGGCTGACATTCAAGAACATCAAGCTCTCAATCTCAGGTGCATCTACCCACTCACTCAAAACCTCCTGAGGAGTAGGTTCACCCAAGGTCACTTGATGGGATATGAATGCTAACTGATGCACGCAGCATAAAATCCATTCCCAAGATTAGTGGAGAAGAAAGATCAGGGATGATGACAAACCGATGGTAGAAACTTTGTCCTTTGAGGCCAATATTTAACCAGACGATACCAAAGTCCAAGGCTGAACCTTCTGAGAATGTTGCAAGACATCAGAAATCATGTTTGTACGAACAGCCGAAAGTGAGGCACCTGTGTCCAGAGCTGCATCCACTGCTTTGTTAAAGAGGTTGACTCTAATAATAAATGGTGTATTCCAAAATGAAGGAGAAGTACGGTCCTCCACATGACCAAGCACAAGCGGTTCAGGTGGGGACATAAGACATGGTTGAGGCACACTTATCTTCTGGAGGGAGGATTGCCTCTGTGAAACGTCCTCCCCCCTCTGAAGTTTACCTTCTGCCGAACTGAGCTTTGGTTGTTCTCCCCTCTGTCCATGTATGTTGCAGCTTCCATCCCCACATTAGTGTTTCGTGACTCATTTGAAACTTGATCGCTCTGATTTTCGGTGGCCGGAAAAGATTCAGCTCGTACCACGTTGCAGTTCGGACAGTTCCTAGATGTGAAGCCGGGTGCGGAGCATTTGAAACAGTAAGTTTCTCGTGCATGTTTGCTTTTCTGTACCACTGGTTCATTACGACAGTCAGGGCCAAGAGCAGAGTGCAGCCAGTGGGCACACATCAAAAGGTCTATTACTGAGGTAATTTGCTTGCCGTATAGTGCAACTCTGTATCGCTCCAGTGCATGCTTGCAGATAAGATCAATTTGTTCCTGCTCTGGTGGTGGAGACTTGAGCTTCTTGAATTCAGATAGCAAGTTTGCTACAAATGTTGGAAATGGTTCTCCTGGGGCTTGTACACGGTCAAGACTACCTCTCCAGACCCGCTCTTGGTTATCGGATGGAAGAAACACGGTTTTAAACAGTGTGCAGAACTGTGTCCAAGATGTGACATGTGAACTAAGTACTGTAAACCACTTCCTGGGCTCTTTAGCTAAGAAGCGTGGTAATTCGAGCAAGATTTGAGCATCACTCAAACCCAAGGAAGTTCTATAAGCATCCACAAGCAGGAGCCAGTCATCGGGCTGAACTTTTCCATCACTCATAAATACTGGAGGCTCCAGTCTTGATTGATGTAGTACTGAAGCTAGAGTTCTGGTCGAGTTGTTCAATTCCAGAGAGCTCTGAGCTAGGCCTACTATATTCTCCGTCCTGGTGTGTGTCTCAGCCTGAAAGGATTGAGGTCCCTGTATTTGAACAGCTGGCATCTGGACATGAGGGGTGGAAGAAGCAACAGGCCTAACCTGTGGAGGTAACTGATATGAAGTAGGCATGTGCAAGTTTTGTGTGCAGCGGTCAATAATACCTCTTTGTAAGTCGAGCGACTCATTCAGGCATCTCCGCAGCATCGCCACTTCATCTTTCAGTGAATCGACCTGCGTCTCCAGTCGATTAGCCGATACCGGCGCCCTCTGTCTGGGTGGATACTCAATGTGTGGAAAATGGTCAGTTAAGTCAGTCATGTCATCAATACGTCTCCTCATTGTAATTAAATTAACTACTTCAAAATAAAATGAAATTCAAAACAATGACTTAGAGCAATATCATTCAAATCAATTACACTTGAATTAATGCCCTGCTCTGGAATATTAGAGTAGCAAATTAAATATAAACACTTGGATGACCTTTGAAGAAACTGACAATATGTGAAAAATATGGACTAACGTTACATCAGAAATGTCCTGAAGAGATAACAACAGTTCAGTATCACCCCACTTCAAACAGAGTTCTTAAATGTCTACCTTGGCTTTTTTTTAATACACTTATCTTTCTTTGACGAGCAAACTCAGTCCACACGGCTGGGAACGTTGAAGAGTTCAAATCAAAACAGTTCAATTCGAGGATAAATCCAGTGTAAACGCTTTCAGTTCAAAATCGATTTATTTAGAACATACAGTTGAATCCCCGCGAATGGATGTAGAAAACTATGCTGAAGTCATGGCAAGTGCAGTCAAAGTTCACAAACCGTCAAGGTTCCGATTACCATAACATACCACAGTCCGAGCTGTACAGTAAATCAAATGAAGATCGTTTCCGTGTCCACCGAAATCCGCGTGAAGATAAATCCTTCTCATCCGACTGTAACACAAAATGTCCGTAGCGTCGTCAGGCTGTTTTCGCTCACACACCTTGAAATTGGCCTGGTACAATCTGCAAACTCACACCAGTTGGCTGGCAATTCACGGCAGTCTCGGCGTCGTCCTTCACAAAACGGCTCTGCATCCGTGTAAACCATACCATAGATCCAAGGCCAGAGATAAAATGTTCGGGCGCCACTTGTAACGCTCTGAGCTAGGATGAATGTAAAGGATAGCTCGCCTAACTCAGGTTGCAGAGAATCAGTCGAAGCTCACACAGGTTGCATTCTACATCTCGAGCTTTATTTCTCGGTCAACAGCCTTACTTATTGGAAGAAAACTTAAATGAGCAACAGATATGAAAATAAAACCATCGGACCCGCACACATGTGGTTCTCGTGGCACATGCGTCTGCAGACTGCTCACAGAATGACGCTCCTCTCTTAAAGGGGCCACATCATATTTCACTCGTTACACTCCCTAAGAACTACTACGAACTAAGCTACTGTATACAAGTTCATAATTAATATGAATAATACATAATTAAAGGTCATGGTAACCCACTAGTAATGACTCAAGTATTACCAAATGCATCAGAAGGAATTACTAATTATTTGGATCAGTATTGAAAAGTGAAGATAATGATAACTCTCTAGTAATGAGTTTTGTAAAGTATTGGGTAGTAACTATTAAGGTGGTACTACATCCTTCTAAAGGAATTACTCATTATTTTGGATCAGTATTCTAAAGTGAAGACCGTGACAACTCTCTAGAAATGACTGAAGTCATTGTAAGCTTTTGAGGTTTTTGTAAGGTTTTGATTAATAATTCACTTTGCTAGATGTGGTTACACTTAAATCATTACTAGTGGGTCTTTACTTAAGAATACTGATCCAAATAATTAGTGATTTCTTCAGAAGAATGTAGTAACACGAGTCATTACTATTCAAAAGCTTACAATGACGTCAGTCAATATTAGGGAGTTATGATGCTTTTCACTTAAGAATACTGATCCAAGTAATTAATAATTCCTTTAGAAGGAGTTGATAGTACTTGAGTCATTAGTAGTGGGTTACCGTGATCTTCATTTCAGAATTAATTATACATTCTGCATAATTCACTTTAATTATGAACCCGTATACAGTAGTTCTTAGTAGTTCTCATACATTATATATATATATATATATATATATATATAGTAGCTATTGATTAGCTAATAGTGAACTACCAGTTTCAACTGAACGCTATTGCTTACTAAATCAGAGTGTCTTGTTAGGTAATAGTAGTTACTACAATGTTAATAGTGCGTTAGTCACTTGTTCAATTAATGAAGGAACTGTATTATAAAGTGTTACTGACTTGACTCTCTATCGTGATTTAAATGTGACTGTCACGGTCGTGTAGCGGGAAGGACGCGGGAGACGAGAGGTAAGGTAAATAATGGGATTTAATGAAGGAACACAAGACACACAACTACATCAACGTACATAGACGAGTTGACGGACCAAGACTCAGGGAATACTCAGGGCTTATGAACACATAACATCATCACGAGAAACAGCATCAGGTGAGGAGCAAATCAAACACAGATGGGGATGAATGAACTAATGACAGGAAACAGGAAGGACCATATAAGGGTGTGGAAACACAAGGAAAAGGAAGACAAAGTCTGACATTACCCCCCCCCCCCCCCTTCCAATAGGCGCGTCCCGCGCCGTACGACATCGAAAGGGGAGGGGGGGTGGGCGTTCTGGAGGCCTCAAGGACCTGGAGACCGGACAGGTTGGCCTCCAGGGCGGTGCCCGTTCCGGGACCCATGGCGGATCCGGGGACTCAGGCGGCCACGGCGGATCCGGGGGCTCAGGCGTCCACGGCGGATCCGGGGGCTCCGGCGGCCACGGCGGATCTGGGGACTCCGGCTGCCACGGCGGAGCAGGGTGCTCGGGCGGCCATGGCGGAGCAGGGTGCTCGGGTGGCCATGGCGGAGCAGGGTGCTCGGGCGGCCATGGCGGAGCAGGGAGCTTGGGATGCCTCCGTGGCGGAGCAGGAAGCTTGGGAGGCCATGGAGGGTAGCCCATCCCCCCCCCCAAAATTTTCTTGGGGAAGCTCCCCATCTCAGGGGGGCGCTCGGGAAGCGCAGAAGGGGCGCTGAACAGGACCAGCGGAGGCCAAGGGGAGCTGGACGGGACCAGTGGAGGTAAAGGTGAGCTGGACGGGACCAGCGGAGGCCCAGGTGAGCTGGACGGGACCAGCGTGGGCCAAGGTGAGCTGGACGGGACCAGCGGAGGCAAAGGTGAGCTGGACGGTACCAGCGGAGGCAAAGGTGAGCTGGACGGGACCAGCGGAGGCAAAGGTGAGCTGGACGGGACCAGCGGAGGCCCAGGTGAGCTGGACGGGACCAGCGGAGGCCCAGGTGAGCTGGACGGGACCAGTGGAGGCCCAGGTGAGCTGCACATGAACAACTCCTGGGGGCGCTCTGGAAGCGCAGACTTTCGTGGGCGCTCGGGTAGCGCTGACTCTCGCGGGCACTCGGGTCGCGCGGAGCCTCGGGGGCGCTCAGGAAGTGCAGAAGGGGCGCTGGACCAGACCAGCGGAGGCCAAGGTGAGCTGGACGGGACCAGCGGAGGCCAAGGGGAGCTGGACGGGACCAGCGGAGGCAAAGGTGAGCTGGACGGGACCAACGGAGGCAAAGGTGAGCTGGACGGGACCAGCGGAGGCCCAGGTGAGCTGGACGGGACCAGCGTGGGCCAAGGTGAGCTGGACAGGACCAGCAGAGGCAAAGGTGAGCTGGACGGGACCAACTCTTGGGGGCGCTCTGGAAGCGCTGACTCTCGTGGGCGCTCGGGTGGCGCTGACTCTCGTGGGCGCTCGGGTGGCGCTGACTCTCGTGGGCGCTCGGGTGGCGCTGACTCTCGTGGGTGCTCTGGAGTGCTGGACGGAACCAGCGGGGAAACTTGAGAGCACTTGCGAGGAGCAGGCACCGGAGGGCTCTGGCGAGGAGCAGGCACCGGAGGGCGCTGGCGAGGAGCAGGCACCGGAGGGCGCTGGTGAGGAGCAGGCACCGGAGGGCGCTGGCGAGGAGCAGGCTCTGGGGCTGGGCTCCAATCCATCCCCTCATAAACCACTAACACGCCCAGGGGTACCAGGGGGTGCTCGGCTAGCGTGGAACTGGACGGAACCAGTGGAGACGAAGACGGGCTGGGCAGGACCAGCGGCGACGAAGATGAGCTGGGCGGAGCCAGTAGAGACACCAGCGGGCTTACGTGAGCCGCGAGCGGCCGCTGACTTCCCACGAACGGCGGGCTTACGTGAGCCGCGAGCGGCCGCTGACTTCCCACGAACGGCGGGCTTACGTGAGCCGCGAACGGCCGCTGACTTCCCGCGAACGGCGGGCTGAGCGAGCCGCGGGCGGCGTCGAAGGAACCCCGCGAACGGCAGACCAAGATCAGCTGCGGGCGGTGGCGGCGCTCCTCCATCTTTTTTGGTCCGTCAATCTGTCACGGTCGTGTATCGGGAAGGACGCGGGAGACGAGAGATAAGGTAAATAATGGGATTTAATGAAGGAACACAAGACACACAACTACATCAACGTACATAGACGAGTTGATGGACCAAGACTCAGGGAAAACTCAGGGCTTATGAACACATAACATAATCACAGGAAACAGCATCAGGTGAGGAGCAAATCAAACACAGATGGGGATGAATGAACTAATGACAGGAAACAGGAAGGACCATATAAGGGTGTGGAAACACAAGGAAAAGGAAGACAAAGTCTGACAGTGACAAACATCTCAGTCAACAGTACATTTTACACAACAGTACAGTACTGCTTGCAATCATGCTTTGCCTGTTTGTATTTTAATTTAGTTCTTGTTTGCTTTTAAAACAATTAGAAGGTCATTTGTAACAGGTTGTTTGTCAAATGTGTCATTATTGTCATACATTTTTTTACTTTATATTTACACATTTTATAATATTCATTTAATCTGAGTACAGTAAACTGTTGTACAGTTTCAATGTTTCTAAAATTTCGAATAGGGTGCAAACAAAGTCTGACCCTGATCTCATTATCACATATTTCAAGTTTGTTATTTCTAAAAGTCTGCTACCCATTTTATAGAACATGTTGTTGAATAAAAAAAAAAAAAAGCACAACAAGAATTACTTTTTAATGTTTCTGCATGATTAAGCAAATAAAAAATAACCTGATTGTCTTTGGTAATGTAACACAATCTCTGAAGTAAAATTAGATTCATGTAGTAAATAACAATTAATGTAAATGATTAAATACCTGATTATGGAACATAAATAACATTTATGACAAGGAGAAATTTAGTAACCCTCAAACATTCATTAAAATGGCATTAGAAATTATGCATACAAAATGTTACATTATGTTTGAGTAAAAACATTAAAATAGGGTCAGGAAACTGATAAGAGGGACAAGTAACAGCATCAGAGAAGCACACAGACTAGAAGCCTCAGACACCTTCACTTGCTCTGGGACCCACTTATCTGTGGAGAGGGGATATAATGCACAGTGAATTGTAATGTATTGATAGCAGAAATCAACAGAAACCTTGGTTTACAAATGATTCAATTAAATATTCACCTGTGTTGCCTTCAGACAACATCAGAGGACCCATGGATATGGAAGCACTGTCATGGAAGTACAGAGACCTGCGCTCTCTCCAGTGATGTTCAGAGTCACAGTCCTAAAAGAGAAAGGCGAAAATCCATCTGTGTGAATCCCTGATAAACATCAACAAACATGAAACATAAAGGAGTGCATAAAGTCTCCAGAACAGGACAAACCTTACCACCATGGACGTTAAGGATAACATTTTTTTATCCAATATTCAATGTTTGATCAACGGTAAAATCTTAAACCTTTACAATTTAACCATTACATTTAACTATGGAGATACATTCAATACATTTCCATACATTAGTTCTATAGCTACACAGAAACACATTATCACAGTTTTATTAATATGAGAGTTTATGTAAACTCACCGTTGAGCAGCGATTGCTTGACCGAAGGCAAAGGTGAACAGAACAGTGCAGGTAAAGCTTTGTGGAGTTTGCAGTGAAGATGAACATCCTGAAGGAGAAACGGCTGGATGTCGAGACGCCGTTCTGCAGCAGCTCCACTGAGTCATCATTTGGATTGGGACACCTGCAAATCAACAAATCAAATTATTTTACTTGAGACACATTCAACTCAAAAGCGATTTCCTGTAAATCATCGCACATTTGCATTCTATATTCAATAAATGGAATTATTTGCGTTAGTACTGCAATACTGGAAGATATTATGTCAGGTCATCTTAAAATCGATATGGATTATTATTTATTCAGTGTATGTGCAAAAATGTTACAGTGAGTTAAGCCTGAGCTTTAAGGAACAGAAAAAACAACATTGCTTTACTCTGTGACGATGAGATCCCAGCGGAGACTGTAATCAGGATCGTTCACAGGTGTAGCCCAACACGTGTCCAGAACTGAGGCAAACTGCCGGCTGTCAACCCCCTCAACACGAACTTCCACATTTATCTTCTGGTCGAGCTTTGCATCC
The DNA here is from genome assembly GCA_027474115.1 of Schizopygopsis malacanthus. NCBI lineage: Eukaryota > Metazoa > Chordata > Actinopteri > Cypriniformes > Cyprinidae > Schizopygopsis > Schizopygopsis malacanthus. The sequence goes on from JAPDDM010000282.1 coordinate 176,358, forward strand.
ACTCTCCCAGTGAAGGGCCGGGTAAACTCATCATCCTCATATGGAATCATCCGAACCTGATATCTGCCTTCACCAGCGGGGAGGGTCTTGTGCACAATGCTATTGAAATAATGAATAGATCTGTGTTAAAACTACTAAGCTTTATGGCTAAAATTCTACTCCTTTAATAAAAACAGTACAGCTGGAATCAGAATTTGTATTTGACTCTCACGTCTCCAGTGGGTTGATTTCCACTTTCATGGAAAGTGTTTGTGTTTGAGGATAAACACAGCTGAAAGAAAGCTTAAGGATTTTCTCTCTGCTGATGAGACCTTCCGGTGTCCCCAGAATAAAATTATCATAGATAAAGTGGGTGCCGTTGGCCTGTGAACAACACATATAACATTTTGACAATTAGACTAAATTGAGTTCAACGTGTTAAAAATATATATTTTATTTTAAGCAAAATTATTAAATATATACCACCCAAAAATTTGTATCAGTCAACACAATCCTTTTGGTTCTATGAGACACTATAAATGTTTGAATGGCGTATTTGAATAGAGTATGCATAATTTGTCCTACCACAAGATTTGTGCCACAGATGTGTTCCTCGTTATCAAAGTGGAATTCCACTCTGCCATTGCGGACCGTTCCTTTGCATCTGGGATCATTGAGGTGTAAGATGTCAGCTGGAAAACCAGCCTCAAAGAGCTGACAGCGAGACACAGACATGGAGCCAGAGCTGCTTTCACAGGTCTCTGAGAAATCTGAGAGAATAAAAACAAGTATTAAAGTATTAAAAATGATAATGTAATAATGACCAAAAATAAAACAAATTATAGTTCACATTCTGTTGTGGAATGTTACCAACCAAAAGAGTCAGCTTGTGGTCTGGGAAGTTCGTCGTTACACATACAGCCATAAACACCATTTTTCTTCCCACACCATTGATCTTCAGAGCATCTGAGCTCAGAGCAGCGATCTCTCACATCTACGAGAAGCACAGATAAATTAAATACAACACAAAGACATTGAGTTATAATAACAGAGTGAGAGCTCAACATTCTGAGCCCCCTGAATGATCATTGCTCTACATTCTTCAAAGAAATGAAATATATATATTTTTTTGTGAATTAAAGTAAATTTCACATGTTCCATAATTTTCCCACTGAGATCCACAAATAATAGCTTATTAGTTAGTTTTTTTAACAGTAGATTTAGAATTAATTAACATTAGAATTAAATTGCTGGGGGATTTTATTACTTTCTCTTTACAATTTCTGCATAAACACCCTCTATATGTCTAAGTCTATGTTAACTGTGAAATTGCTCTTAAGAACTAGTGATGTCTGATTTGTGACAGGTTAGGTTAGCAAAATGATCAAAATCAGTTCATGAATCATAGCTCTTTCATGCACTGAATCATTTGAAAGCAGTTTGTCATAGGTCATGATAGTTCAGCTACCTACTACTTTTTTCCCCGCAATACTGATGACAAGACAAATTAATCTGTGCTGAAATATTATTATGACTTACCACATCGCAGACCCGAGCGCCATTCTGGGATCTGTATCTCCAAGATGGCACAAGCTGTCTCATAGGCCTCAACAGCTGAACATAACATGCCATTTGCACGTGTGTACAGACACAGATCATACACACAAGAGTAGTAGTAAGGTGCAGGGTCAACATGAAGATGGCAGATCTGGAAGGGTCCAGAGGTGTTCGTGATAATGCTACAGAGATCAGAATACCTCTGTCTGGATGGACACTCATCAGCATTACCTGTCTGGTCTCTGGCACCACAGCTGAAATACATGAACACATGAACAAAATAAAGTTCAGTTAAATGTGGGTGGAGGAGAGACCCCCCCCCCCCCCCATAATTGTAAAGCACTTTGTGTGTACAGCAATACACAATAAAGCGCTATATAAATGCATCCTTCATTCATTCAAATGCCTGTACTGTTTCATCACTTGGTCACAGAAAGAGTTTCTTGATTTTGAACTATTCTTGATTATTTTAACCTTAAGACATAACCCCTTTCCCTGTCCACTGCTCTATCTAAACAAACCTGAGAAACTTTTTTTTTTTTATCACGACAGGTCAAATCTACTGTCCTAAAGTCTGGTTCTTACCCTGGAATGCTGGTGTCTGATTGCCAGCTATGGCCAAAGGAAACATCATCAGGAGCGAGGTCTCCACTGGGCAGCACTTTGTCATCTGCAGGATTGCCATTGAAATTTCCACACATTCCACATAGAGATCCATAGAATATTTCACTCACTCTGACTACAAGGCTGCTATGTCCATCAAAATGAACAATGAATTTATTGAAAGCATTTAGAATTACGAATCCATGCTCCTCGTGTATCTCTACAAGATCATTGATTTGATAAGCTGGTGTGTCGATGGCATTCCCATCAACCTGGAGGGAAATCAGAAAAGTTCAACATTAGAAAAGAAAGACAGTGAAATAAAATACATTTATATTGACACCATTTGAAGTCCAACTTACTTTAACTCTCCTGTTTTGGCCAATTGTGATGCGTGTCTGCTGTCCATGCTGAGACAACCAAACATCCACTGCAGACACAAATGATACCACCATGTTCCCACAGTGCCTGTTGGTGGCCACAACACGGAACTCCAGATCACTGTCTGTAACATTACCGCAGGTCTGGGCAATCTCATATGAACAAGTTCCCTGGTAGGATTAATACAATACACATAGTCTCCATTACACCTTTCTCCCACAAAGATGCAACTTCAAATACAGAAATGTCATGCAAAAATCTTCAGTGCTATGAAATACATTTTATGAAACACATTGTCACACCAATAACCGTCCTAAACCTCTTTTGAGTAAACCTGACTGTTAAATCAGTTGTCTCCTACATTGGGACTCAAAAAAACAGTTAATGTAGTTGTCTGCAAAAAAATAAATGTTGTGCTGTTTTTACCAGTTCATACCTGAAAGTGGGCCACAGCTCCATCAAAGGTGATGTAGTGTGGATCGCCCCAGACTGTGCAGGTGGACATTGGACTATAGCAGTCACGATGTCCATTTCTGACAGCACACTGCATGGCCGGTGGACAGGAAGATGCAGAGCAGCGTAGATCATTTGGAGCAAAACACTGACAGCGTTGAGAACATGTTGAATCCCAGAATTGTTCACCGATCTATAAATCCATACAATGACAATGATTTTACATTTCCATAACATGATGTCAATGAATATTTTCTCCTACCAAAAAGCATCATGGTACAGTATTGTCATACTGTAGATCTGTGTGACATGTTCTCCATAATGCTTAAAGGAAAACAATGCTTTAATCCTTACATTATAGTAGAATCCATCATACAAGCAGCCACATTGCTCCACTGGTACACAGAGTCCTCCACTCCTCACAAATCCCTCATCACAGAAACAACCTTCTGAGCACGTGTGTTGACAACTAGCATCAATGCTGCTGGCGCACGTATGACCACAGTCTGTGCCACACACCTCGTAATGGCTGTTCCGGATGTTTGATGAGCAGTCCATGACTGGAAATGAAACAACAAAATGTATTTGTAGAATGCAATTAATAGTATCTACTAAATTAAATATTTGCAATAAAAGAGGGAAAAAATTTGAATAAAGAACAAAAATCATCTGTGGTTGGTCGTTTTACAATTTTTAGATACTTACCACAGGATGTATTTTCTCTCCAGCGAAAGACAACAGCATTGGCAGATTGACAAGCACTCATATAGGCTTGGACAGAGTGACACAAGACATCATTACTGTTCTCAGAAATGCATACATCAAACACACAGTTATTAAAGTAGGCTTGTGGATCAACAGAGCCATGGCAGAAGCTGAAGGGACCCTGCCTTCCCCTGATGATCTCACACAAGCCTTGTGAGATGAGATTTGTGCTCTCATCTTGGCAATAGCCAGGAGATTCAGGAAAACCACAGTCATGATTGTCTGATATGTCATCATCAACCACCCATTCTGCCCCAAACTGGTCTACTGAAGGTGCCAGAGCACCTGAAGGAGTGAGGAAGTCATCCTCGGGACGGCCATTAAAATTGCCACAGATGCCACACACAGCTCCATTGTATTCTGCTGGTACAACAATGATTACCTCCCAGGAGCCACCATAACTGACACTGAAACCAAAGTCAGTTGAGACATATATATACTGTCCTGTAGAGTAGACAGATACCCGACCAGAGTCAAGGTAGACAGGGAGGTTTCTGATCTCTTCATCAACCTGATTTAAGAAAAAGTGGAGCTTATTTATACAAAACAATCTTATCAATAATTAAAACAATAATGTTATTCATATCACATATACTCCATGGCAAATTACAGTGACTGTGACCTGCTTACCCTAACAGCAGAATAACCATTCATGTCCTGTGACATGTGCACAAGATGACCAGAGACGTTGACAAAAACTTCAACAGTTATTGACACTGGCCATCCATGCCATCCATCATTTCTTACATCCACCTGGAAGTGCGGCATGCTACCAGTATCATTACATACTTTGGACAGCACATATCGGCATCTGCCTTGAAAGTCAAAATAGCTTCCATCAAAAGATTTGTAATGGGGGTCTCCTGAAGCATAACAGGTACCATGTGGACGAGGATGGCAGCCAAACTCCCCCTCCTCAATACGGCAGATTTCCTGTTCACTGCAAGACGAAGGTGTGCAACGGACATTTCCAGTGATTCCATCACAGACACACAGGAACTGGCATTCTTCACCATGCCAGAACTGCTCTCCAGGCTGTCGGTAGCGTCTATCATAGTGGCAACCGCAACCAGTGGGGGGAACACATTGATCTCCATCCAGCACCAGTCCATCATTGCACTGGCATCCCCCCTGGCACGGCAGTGTGCACTGGAAGGGAAATGAGAGACTAGGGCAGGACGCAGGACAGGATGTGCCACACAGTTCGTAATGTGTATTAGCTGGACAGTTGGAATCTGGGAAGACAAAACATGGACAAGGCAATGAATGATCAGCACTTTGAAGGAGATATATAGTTTTAATTCAGAAAATCTTGTCACATTTGTAAAATACTAACCACAGTGGGTGATACTCCTCCACTCTCCAACTGTGATGCCATTCTGTTGGCAGTGCAGTGTGTAGCCTCGCAGGGCCTCACATAGAGCCTCCCTTGCACCATCTGTCTGCTCCAGCATCTGAATGCAATCTTCAATCCGTTCCCAAGGGTCTAGTGTTCTGCTGCATTCAGCAAATGGTCCATCATTCATGGCCATGATGCTGCAGTGTGCATTGAACTCACTCCTGTTCTGATAAAGACCTGGTTCCCACACGTCTGTTGGATCCACACAGTGGGCTGACAGGGATCCATCACGCCAGCTGTCTGCAAAAAGCTGGGAGTCATCCAGCAGGACACCATCTGGGCTGTAGAATTCATCATCAATATTTCCATTCAAGTTCCCACACAGACCTCCAAGTGTACCATTGTAAGTGGTTGGAGCTGTGATTCGGACAATGTGTGGCCAGTCAGCTCTAACGGTTACTCCAAAGTTTGTTTCCAAAACAAATCCTCTTGCGCTGCTGTGATAGATATGGGTCTGACTGGAGCCAACACTGATGGGTAGACTAACCATCTGTCCATCCACCTGAAGAGAAAAACAATTTGACTTTGATCTAGCATTTGAGTTTGAGATAATGTTAAATTGTACTTAATACAAGGCTTAAGGGGATTTTTTGGGGGGCTAACCTGCACATTGCTACCTTCTCCCAATTCAATGGAAACATGAGTTCCTCCTGCCTCAAAACTCAGGAACCTGGAAAACTCTTGAAGGCCTCTGGGTACTTTCTCCACTGTCAATACAAAGTATGGCAGTTGGGATGGCCCCATCACTCTTGCAAGAGTCAGTCCACAAGCTCCTGGGTATCTGAAAGTTTGTCCATCAAAGGTGTGGTATGAACCCAGGCTTTCAACTGAACAGGTAGCATAACTGATGGGTCTACAACCCCTTGCACCATTATGTAGTCCACACACTTCCACTGGACCACACCGGTGCTGATTGCACACCATTGACCTGCTACTGCAAACACATTGCCTCCCACAGTCCTCACCCAACACTACCGACTGTCCCTCAGAGTAATAGAAGCCCTCAAAGACACAGCCACAGTGCACTTCAGGCACACATTGCCCAGTGCTGAGGATGTACCCATCGTCACAAATGCAGCTCTCCTGATTCGGCAAGGGACAGTTTATTGGGGCAGAGGGGTTGCTGCAAGTTGCAGGGCAGCCTGTTCCATGTGACTCGAAATGACTGTGCTCGGGACATTGAATCTCTGGAAATGCAGAGCAGAAGTATGTATATGTCTCAAACTCTGTAAGATTTCACTTTGTGCAAATATTTCAGTTACATGAAGTTAAATCGCAAATGTACTTCTAATGAAGACACAACAAGGCACTTACCACAAAAGCCTGGTTGTCTCCAGTGTCCTAGTTGTACACCCTGCTGTTGGCATTGAGCAGCATACACATTGAGAGCCTGGCACAGAATGGGCTGGTACCCTCCTCCTACGCAAAGATCATAGACGCAGTTCTCTGTGTAGGTCTGTGGTGAAAACACAGAGTGGCAAGATGCAAAAGGCCCCAAAACATCTCCTAGAATCCCACAGTGGTTTGTGTCACTGTAAAGGCTCATTTCATTGGCTGTACAAACCGCACAACCTAGACCTGTGCACCTGACATCATGGCATTCAGGATCTGTGTCTCCCTCTACCTTCCAAGAGTTGGCAAAGTCAACATCCGAGCTCAAGATCTCCCCAGAGATTGAACGGTAGTCATCTTCAGGATGTAGGTTATAGTTTCCACACAGACCACATGTGGCATTCTGGTAGTCATAAGGTACAGAGATGGTGACGTAGCTATATGCATCATATGTAACGAGGAGACCAAAATCTGTGCTGATGGCCAAGGAAAAACCTGACTGATAGACTTGGATGGAGCCATTGCGAAGGGTGAATGGTGTTGCTATAAAGGTCCCATTAACCTTAACAATGTTGACAAAAATAAATTAGAAAAATGGAAGGATGGCTGAAATCAACATAAGGGCAATACAGTGATACTTACCTTTGCCTCATAATTGTGATCTTTAACCATTTCAATTTCTTCATTATAGACAAATACTCTGACCATTCGAGTCCATGACACATGTGTGCTACCCCGATGCTCATTTTTGCCCTCAATGCGATAATATGGTAAATCATTTCCACAAGCCTATATAATGACAAAAATTCTGTATATATCAGTAAAGGATTCCCAATCTTATCGAACCAATAAATAAATGGAAAACCATAGCAACATTATAAATAGAAACGCATAGTAACATTACTGACCTCAGACAGAACATATGTGCAGGTTCCTTGAAAGTGAAAAATCTGATTATCAAAGGTGTAGTAGTGAGGATCACCAGAGATGGTGCATGTTTGCCGCTGAATGTTCTGACAAGAGTATTGGAAAGCAGCTGGACGACAAGCTTGAGAATAAGAACAGGGCTCAAAGCTGCACTGGAGGCCTCTACTGGTACAGGTGCATCTTTCCTGGCAAGCAGCGTCACTCCAGAAAGAGTCTCCTAACTGTACTGGCAAACCTATGAGAAAAACTCAGGGTTTATGGATATAAACACCTCAAATAATTTAGAAAGGCTTAACCTATGGCTCACAAACATATGGCACGCTGTCAGGGAAGCAACATTACCATTGAATTGACAACCCCGTGTTCCATGGTCTGTTCTAAAGGCCCATCTGCCTGGCACATTGACATTGCTGCTGTGTGGTAGGCTTGTTATGTCATTCTGAAGTGATCCAGTAATTGAGAAATGGTGACTTGAATTAATGGTGTCATAACCAGCCTAATGATAAGGAAGACATCCAGATGTCTGCTTATTCAGTTATTCATAGAAAATGCAATCTTTTACATCAGTTTGTCTTTTTGTGCATACCTGTATATATAGTTGTGTTGGAGCAATTGCACCATAGTTCATTATAATGAATGAAAGATGGCCATTCGAAATCAGAACCACTTGGAACGATGTTTGCTTAAAAAGACAGAAAAGTCAAAGTTTTTTTAAATAAAGCAAGAAAACATTATGTGGTATGCAGATCTTGAATGAATGATGCATTTATATAGCGCTTTTTTGTGTATTGCTGTACACCCAAAGCGATTTACAATTAAGCGCTTTACACCACTAGTGTGTACAATATTCATGGTACAAAACCGAGCTACTTACAGTTCCTGAATTGGGGAAATATGCTACTCTATCCCACGTTGCAACAAAGACCCATGAAGCAGAAAAACTCAAGTCAGGGAAGTACTGGTTTATGTCTTGAGTTGCCTGTGTAAGGACACTGCCGGAGGTGTACTGTTGATATGAGATGACACCATTCCAACGATTGTCAATATCTGTCCAGAATGGAGCAATGAGGTCTTTCCCTCCATAAGCTGGGAACTGATATGGAGTGTAGCTGCCCCATGCCCTATCAAAAGTCAAGTGTCCATTGTTGTTGACCTAAAACAGAAGAGGAACTGATTATTGTGTGAAGGATTCTTACGTAAGAAGATAAATTGTTTGTAACACAAATTTTAACTGCAGCAAATTGTCATTTCCCCCTCTTACTTTTTACAATCTCCAGGTATTGACACGCAATCTAAATTCCTCACATTTCAAAATTACTCACATAGATCTGGTTGTATGTTTGTCCAAAAAATATAAACAGCTGCTGCAGGTATATAATTGATGAACTCCCATCATCAATGCGTTCATTCACTGTGTCTCTAGTTCCATATGGATAAAATGGCCCTGTAACATTGATTCCATTGTCTTAAAGAGCGGAGGGGATCAATATTGAACATTAGTTAGTAACAACATAAATATCAGTTTCTCATACCCTGACATTTACATTTCAATTTTCATTTAACTTACTGTAATATTTGTATTCTTTGCATAGTGAAAATATGGGAATATAGTGAAATATATCTAATATGGCGCCACAGATGGCAGCTACAGTGCTTTGCTCTTCAGTATCTACTGTTTTTGTTCGTTTTTTGTTTATCAAAAACAGGGATTTTTCAAACTCTGCTGCTCTGTGTTTCACGGAAACCTGGCTGAATGACGCCATACCGGACAGCGTGCTATATCTGCCTAACTTCCAGCTGATCAGAGCAGATCGCAATGCAGAATCAACGGGGAAATCGCGCAGTGGCGGGACTTGCCTTTACATAAAAGAGGTCGCTATTCTCCCATCCTCCCGGACTCAATTCTCCAGATTCCATTCACCTGTCACTCATTATTACACCCTCAGCTGTTCCCCATGATCACAGACTACATGTTCTCCTCACTCACTATTCTGCCCGGCTGTTTCCTCATTTATCTGATTTCCTTTTCCCCATTTAAGCTCCCTGTGTTTGCTGTCCAGGGTTGGTACGTCTCACAATATTTCACAATAAGTCTGCCTGGAACCCTGTCCTTTTTGCTCTCTGGATTTTCCCCTGTGTATGTTTATAGAGATTTTGGTTTTTCCCTTTGGGGTGGTTTGATTTGTGTTTATTTTCTGTTATATTAAGAATAAAACCCATCTTTTGCATTTGAGTCTTTGCCTCCCATTGATACCATGACAGAACGTATTTGAAGACTCAGCAGCGATGGGAATCTTTTTATTCCCAGCTCCCGGACAACAGAGAAACCAGACCTCAGCCAGTGGGCTGCGTCCCTGCCCGCAAGACAATCGCCCCTTTGGGTGGTACGCCGAAGACCTCTTCTATGCAGCCAGGGGCTAGGGATTGGAGAGAGCACCCTCATCTACCTGTTTCTAGCGAGCTTGGACGAGCCTGTCAACTGGGAAGAGCTGGGGGAGCTAGATACGTGGTCCTATTGGGAGGACGAGCCTGTCAACTGGGAAGAGCTGGGGGAGCTAGATACGTGGTCCTATTGGGAGGAGGAGCCTGTCAACTGGGAAGAGCTGGGGGAGCTAGATACGTGGTCCTATTGGGAGGACGAGCCTGTCAACTGGGAAGAGCTGGGGGAGCTAGATACGTGGTCCTATTGGGAGGACGAGCCTGTCAACTGGGAAGAGCTGGGGGAGCTAGATACGTGGTCCTATTGGGAGATGGTGGACCACGTCATCTATTTGAAGGCGGTGGAACTGCTGGAGGTTGCATCTCTCCCAGTCTGGGCTGTTGTTTCAGAACCTCCTCAGATCGTGCTGGCCACATCCAGATTCTCGGTTTCATTTTTTGGGCGTCCCGGGCTGAGACACAGCGCCGAGGATACTCTACTGATGTCGGTCAGGCAAGCCGTGGCCGCTCACGGTCCACCTAAGGTGGCAGTGGCCACTCAGGATCCCCCCGCTGTCCTGTTGATGTCTTTCTGTTGCACTGCGGAGCTTATGTCACTATAACAAATTCCTCATATGTGTAAAAATACTTAGCCAATAAAGCTCATTCTGATTCTGAAATATGATACAGCAATATGGCTGTATAGCATCATGGCTGTGATTACCTGTGACCTGTGCATACTTTAACATAGCTGATAATATATTAGCGTGTATAACTTTATACTATAACTTTATTAAATGATTTACATGCATCATAAACACATAACATTGATCTGATATGCATAACAATAATCCTCCACAATGTAACACACTACAATATATTACCAGTTGTAATGTCTATAGTTGTTGTGGTTGTCTTTGGCTTGACAGTAGTAGAGGTAGCGTTTATGTTGCTTGCATCTGAAATTAATTATAAATATTACAAAAAAATCTGAAATCTCTCTTGCATAAACAAAGGGCACTTGTCAGGGTCAACAGGTGCAACTGTCATTATGGACACATTAGAAAAATACATTGTTGAATGGTTTTACATACTTGTTTGTAGTTGTGGTATGAATAGAGTACTCTTCACGTAAACTCAATGTTTTTTTTGTGTTATCTTTAGGCCAAAACAGCAAAGAAAGTACACTATAAAGTATATAAATGTATGAAAGTCTATCAAATTCCTTTCCAATTCTTTTACCTTTTATCCGTGTACAAACATGCTATAATGAAATGTCCTTCCTCGGACAGTTGATGTATATGAATAGTTTGGTTTCATGACAAGGCTTATGAAAACTAGATTTACTATTATCACTATTAAGAAAGCTGCACGTACTTTCAATTCTTCACCATTTTTACAGCTATTCAATCTGTTTTTTTTTCATAGTTTGAAAATGAATTCTCTATGTTTTTTATTGTAAAGAATTAATGCTGCAATAGGATTAAGTAAAGTGCAATGTACAAAATGAGTCTTTATACAAATGTAATTTCCTCCACATTTATATTGTACACTCATTCTATGAGCTGTATTATTTCTGTCTATTGTTATTTTTACTAGGCTAATTAATTCTGCAATGGTTTTTTCTACACCCTTGTGTAATGGTTGCAAGATGCTCTTGAAGGTGAGAGTGAGGGTCGACTAAAGTCAAGACAATACGTTACCAGTGGTTGTGATTGGTGGAGTAATGGATTCAGTGGGTGTGATTGATGGAGTAATGGATTCAGTGGGTGGGATTGTCTCTGTTGTTGTAGATGCTGACGTGATGGACTGACTTGTGGCTTCTGGTATTAAACATGTTTATATAAAAAAAAATATTTCAGTCAAAATCCAGAAAAGACTAAATGCATCCAAATGCTCACCTGCACAATACGCTCCGCAACCTTTTGGCTTGACAAACTCATAAACATAGGTTATTAATATTAGCCTAATAATTGTATTAGTATTTATTATTAGCCTATCGAATTTGACCCTCCATTGTCACAGTTTTAATACATTAAGCGTTTTAGAGTTTCCCAAAACCATGCCTTGAACTAATCTCTGACTGTATTTCTTTATGAGTCTAAGTTCAGAATAAAAACTTTATGAAACGATCCATTGTGGAAATACAAGCTGTATAAACCTTTCATTAGCCTACTTTAAGCGTTTTCTATGTGGAAGAAAAGGCTTAACGTGCAGGACGCAAATATCTTTGCGAGAAGATGCAAAAGTTTTGAAAGGGGACGCAAAACATTTAAAACATATTTTTCCTCCCACCACCGTGTCCCTTAAAGGGCTCCGTACAAGACAATGCAAAAGGATTTGCATTTGCAGAACTTATTTTTCTTCCCATCACTTTTTTTTTTCAAAAACTATGTCCTTTTAGGGGCTCCACAGAATGCGTTGTTTCCTTTCCGAGCGTGGGATTCGGCTTCAGACACATCCCTTGTTACTATTATCTAATGAATATGCACTAGTATCTAATAAGTTCTAGTGTCTATTTCATAGATACTATAGTTTCTAATGAAGGGGGCCCAGTGTGTAATAAATAAGAACTAGTAGCTAATTAATAAGTACCAATATATTTTATAAAAGGTATTAGAACTTAAAGAATAAGCACGAGTTGCCAACAAATAAATACTAGTAGGTAGGGCCTAAAAAAACTTTTTGCCAAACCTGCCAATGGCTGGTGACCTGATCAAAAAAAAGTTTTTTACCGGCCATGTATATTTACAATGTTTTTAATTTGTCCTTTACTTTTTTACACGAAACAAAAACAAGAAAGAAATGTATTGTTTTATATTTTTTTCATCCTAAAAACATTGAGATGCTTGTCCTGTCAGGGATCTGCAAGAAATGGGACCCAGATGCAAATGAGCGGACAATTGTAGTTTATTTACAGGACATTGACAGGAAACAGCAGGAAGAGTGGATAGTGAATCAGTCCAAACAGAGGGGCAGGGCAGACAACACAATATGGGCAAGAGGGATGACCACTGAGCCTGTCCGAGGTGGTAGCGGACTGGAGCACGGAGGCGGCAGCTCCAGAGGAAGGGATAGGCAGGACAACAGGGACCCCGTAGCATGAAGTGGATCTCAGAAGTCGCAGAAGTCTAGCTGCCAGGTAGGGACTCACAGAACCAGAAACTTGACTTGTGAGAGTGGAGAGCTCCTTCCAGGTAGTAGCGGTCAGAGGCCAGGGAATCTGGGTAAAGGGCAGGACAGGGCAAAACACGATGACAAACAAGACGAGACTCAAGACAACATGTCCTTTGCGTGTTTTTGGCAAACGGAGCAGTCTTTCGTGTTACACCTGTTTCACACATACTCAGTTGGCAGAACGTTTGTGGTGCATTTTTTTTCCCCCGCACCCATTTGAGGGCCGGATTATCGAACTTAACATTTTTAGGGGGCCATCCTGATCTCTTTCTGTAAAATTCTATAAAATTAGAAATTAAATTGATTAAAATCTATAAAAGTTTAACATTAGTGCTGTCTGTCAATCAATTTAAAATATCCTCCTGATTAATGTAGAAATAACATAAAGATAGTATATTTTAAATATGTTTTTAATGGCATCTTTTTACAAAGTAGCCTATTATTAATGAAGCTTTAATACCAATACTGCTACTGCTACTATTAAATGCATTTCCCTCAATTTTACCTATTAATTATAGCCATTCAACATTACAGTATAATTAAAAGCCATTGTTTTTAACATTTATTAGTCTCTTAAATATTAAGTGATTTTAAAACAATTGATAAACTATAAATTGTAGCCTATATGCATAACCTATACAGATTAATCTTTATTTAGCTACAAAAGTTAATCAATGACTAGAGCAGTGGAGTGATTTCTCTTTTTCTTTCTTCTTTGATTTACATCAATGACTATGGCAAGCCATTTTGACTTTCATTCATTCTCATTATATGAATTCTTGATATCAACAATTAAATTTTTACTAGTAACAATGTTAATTCTTGATGTCAGGAATTAGATTTCTTATAACAATGTTAATTCTTGATTTCAACAATTCGTTTTTTTCTAGTTAAAAATGCTAATTATTGGTATCAGGAATGAAATGTCAACTAGTAAAAACTAAAATTCTTGATATCTGTAATTGTATTTCAAATAGTTAAATGTCACCATAGACTGCCATTCAAAATCAATTGTTAATATCAAGAATTAACATTGTTACAAGTGGATATTTAATTACTGATATCAAGAAAGAACATTGTTACTAGTAAAAATTAAATTGTTGATATCAAGAACTCATATCCTGAGAATGAATAAAAGTCTACCCGGCTTGCCATACTATGACAGACTTCAGCAGGTTTCACTTCAAAATCAGTGCTGTCTCTTTAAAACCTGATGCCCATGACACTGATCTGACACATATCATATTTCCTCCAAACTCTTTATAGCTCATTTAAGACTACATTTACGAGGTAACTCGCCAAAACCGTGTATTTTCAAATAATTGTATGTTTTCGTCTGTTGAAGCGCTACTGGTGCGCTGTCTGAAGTGGCTCAGGGTATATAGCTGCGGAATCATATTATGATCATCCGTGTTTTTTATTAATATTTATTAATCCACAGTATACTGTATTGCACATTTTATCTCATTGCACATCTTACTCATTATATTTTATTATTTGTTCCCTTTTTCATTCTCACCTATATTTATATATATTCTCTTGTGTTATGTTTCATTGTTTTATTGCTTATGTTATTTCTATTTTATTTTCTATTTTATTATTATTATTTTATTTTTTTGCACTTTCCATTGAGCGGATCTGTCCTGACCTACATTTCACTACTGATTATCCCCTGTATGATTGTGTATGTGACAAATAATAAAGAACCTTGAACCTTGAACCTTGAATGAGCGGGGGGGGGGGGGGGCTGAGAAATAAAACAGGGGGGGGGGGGGTCATGTGACAAGAGTGATGCGAGACACTATGATCCAGCGCAAATTTTGTTAATAAAAGTTTGTTTAATTTGTTTGTTTAATATAAGCGAGTTTAACTTTATTGTTGCTGTTTTCATAAATAAAAAGATTAAGAAAACAATGAACCACAACACATTTATTTTAAAAGAGAGAAAATATCGTATACAAAGCAAATAAGCTATATCTGTCTTATTCATTTTGTTAATAAAAGTTAGATGTTTAATATAGGCCTATGCGAACTTGCCATTGTACTATTTCATGGCTGATGTGTTTTAATTAATAGGCTAATAATGAACCACAAACTACGATCATTTTAACGAAAAGGGAAATCCGAAGACCGTTTATTTATTTGTGTTACAATGCAAGTAAAACATATTTCCCTTATTCATATTTTTAATAAAAGTTCAAAGCTTAATATAGGCCTAAGTTTATTTGTCATTGTAGGCTTTAGCCTTTATTATTATTAATCATAATAATAATAATAATGAGCCTGTAACGAAGTTAGTAGATACAGGAAGAAGGAGGCGGGAACCGGCGAACATTTAACACATTTTAATAACAAAATAAACAAACACAAATGAAAAGCGGCAGCCCCTCACAGACGACTGCCGCACACAAAACACAAACTAAAATTCCATGCCTGGTCCTCTCTCCTCTTCCACTGTCGTCACTCCTCATTTAACCCTTCCGAAGCTCCTCCGTGGGACTCGAGACCGGTGAGTGGCGCAGGTGTCGTTCATTACCATTTACTCCACCGGCCTCACTCCGTTCCCACGGCTCTCGGCCCCGCCCCACTCGCCACATACCCCCATCGCCCCTCGCAGGCCGGGGGGTACTCCCGAGACTGCGCTCTACTCCCCCCCTCCCCCCTCTCCCGGGGGGAGCCTGTCAGGGCGGCCGCGGCGTACCTGGGGGTAAGGCCAGACGAGGCGAGAGAAAAGGAGACGGAAGGATGAGGAGTGACAGAAGAGAGAGGGGAGAGAGGAAAAAAAAAATCTCGGTCCGGTTCCCGGACACACTGCCGCTCGGTCCTCAACCAGCTGAGCGGCTCACTCGCGGTGCCATGCGATGGTACTGGACATCTTTGGTGGACGGCCCGATGCTCCTCCGCCTCCTGGCGGACGGCGATGGCTCCTCCGGTCGAGGGCAGCCGGCAGCGAGTCCCCCGTTCCCTGCGAGTCCCCAAACATGGCGGATGGCAGCAGGCTTAGGCCTCCAGGCGAACGGGGCCGACTCCTCCTCGACCCAGGAGCACGGCAGCGAGTCTTCCGTCCCACCTGTTCTTCTTTTGCTCCAGCACCACCGCTTCGGGCAGCCACTGGCAGTCTCCGCTACTTCTTGCTGCCCGATCTCCTCAGCACCGCGATCCCCCTCAGCAGCGAGGGCTCTCTGACAGCGTGTCCCTCCTTCCTCCCGGGTTTCGGGCACCAATGTAACGAAGTTAGTAGATATGGGAAGAAGGAGGCGGGAACCGGCGAACATTTAATAACTTTAATAACAAAATAAACAAACACAAATGAAAAGTGGCAGCCCCTCACGGACGACTGCCGCACACAAAACACAAACTAAAATCCAGGCCTGGTCCTCTCTCCTCTTCCACTGTCGTTACTCCTCATTTAACCCTTCCGAAGCTCCTCCGTGGGACTCAAGACCGGTGAGTGGCGCAGGTGTCGTTCATTACCATTTACTCCACCGGCCTCGCTCCGTTCCCACGGCTCTCGGCCCCGCCCCACTCGCCACAGAGCCAAATTAAGCATTCGTTTGAAGTAAGGGGAAGAGCACAACGCACAACGCACACTAAAAATCAGGTGTGGCATCTGGACAGATTACATTTTTTTACTTTGAATCAGTCAACTGTGCAGCCCAACCTAACTTTTCAAGGTGAAGAAAGTATTGAAGTAATTAAGTTCATATTTATCTAAAACACTTTTTTTGTCAAAACAAAAATTAAGTTGTTGAAAAATACATTTTTTTTATTTTAAATACGTTTTTTATTTAGATTTTTTAAATAAGCAATAAAAAAAGTAAAAGTGGTTAGAGCATTGCGTTAGCAGCGCAAAGGTTGTGGGTTCGATTCTCAGGCAACACACTGACAAAACAAATGTATAGCCTGAATGTAAGTCGCTTTGGATAAAAACGTCTGATAAATGTAAATTATTATTATTAAATAAATAGCATCTGAAGTTTGTCCATTGATTATTTCACCTGTTAAATACACAATATACTATTATATTAATTATAAACATAAATGAATTAACATTAAGAAAGTTCACCTACTTACATTTTAATGCACACAACACAATGATAAACACTCACCATTAATCAGCAGCAGTAGAGACACACACAGAGAGATCAGAAACCTCATTGTGACCAACGGCAACTCCTGCACACACATATTATATATATACATATATGCACATGTTTCTCATATTTGACACTTTATTTTGAGCATATTTGTACATAAATAAATAAATATCTTTACCTGAAGTCAAACGCTGCTGCAGAGCAAACTCAGGGAGATTCTGTCTTCAGCAGCTGAATACAGTGATGAAGAACTGCAGCTCTCACACACTTATCAGTGCCTTTATTAATAACAGTGGGTGGGTCTTTACTGGAACCAGAAATAATTTGTATACAAAAATGTACAGTATTTTCTCATGTGTCATGATGAAGATATTTATTTGAACAGGCTTTCTTGTGTGCACCTGCTTGTAGAAATTATTTCACTCTGATGTAGATGGAATGATGATCAACGAGTACTTTTTCCAAAGAAGCTTTACAACAAAAAAACTGTAAAACCCTCCGGCGAGTGAACTAAAGGTGACTGGAAAGTTTTATTCCATTTTAGATTTTAATTCTGCATATAAATTAGGGATGTCAGCGATTAATCGACGATCGATTAATTGTCGATAAGAGATATAATCGATCAAAACTATCAATGGTCGATTAAGCAGTTTCATTGCTCATGCGCAAAACACGTGCAAACGGCAGTTAGTGACTGAGCTTCTTCCCTCAGGCCATCAGGCTCCATAACACGAACCCAGCTTCATAAACATTTACAGGACTCATTATTAACTGTAAAACATTCATATTGCTGCTATGTGTACATACCCGGTACAACCCGTTTACACATCCCTCTTGTTCATGTTACTATTTATTAAGTCCCAATATACTGTTTTTGCACATCTTATTTGTTGTGCACTTTTTATTCTATTGCACATTTTACTCTTTATTTCTCTCTTTTTACCTATGCTCTTGTTTTGTGTTACTTTTATATTATTTTTATTTTTATTCTTTTGCACTGTCCACTGAGCGGACCTGATTTGACTTACATTTCACTTCTGATTATACCCTGTATAATTTATTATGTGACGAATAAACAAACCTTGAACCTTGAACCTTGATGGCGAAGGGGCTGGATCTTACAAGAACCTAATGTACTAATGTGATAGCTGATAATGTGATAATGAACTAGCTTTTAATGTGATCCAAACTTTAAAAGTGCATTAAAACAGATACAATACAAAGTTATTTTATTTTAAATGAATTGATTGTTAATTTAAACGACGGCCGATTATGGAAATTATTGAAATTTACATCCCTAATATAAATAATGTTTAACCAATTACATAAAAATAATTAGTTAATTCATACTAAGACTACTGAAGCAGCTGAATACAGTGATGAGGAACTGCATATCTCACGATATTATCGTGTATTTAATAACTGTGGGTGGGCCTTTACTGGAACCAGAAATAATTGGTATACAAAAATGTACATTATTTTCTCATGTGTCATGATGAAGATATTTATTGAGTGGGCTTTCTTGTGTGCACCTGCTTTTAGAAATTCTTTCACTTTCACTGGAATCTTTTCACTCTGATGGAATGATGATGAACGAGTACTTTTTACAAAGCAGCTTAATAAAAAAAAAACGGAAAACCCTCCGGTGAGTGACTAAAGGTGACTGGAAAGATTTATTCCATTTTCTAATTTTAATTCTGCATATAAATCATGTTTAACCAATAACATACTAAGACTACTGAAGCATGCAGGTGATCAAGTAATATGAGGTTTATGAGATGTGCAAACTAACAAGAGCATAATATAATGCAAATAACAACTCAAACTTAAACCAAAAAGTAAACAGGAATGTATTTAAAGCAGCTGGGAAACATTATTATAACATTAGGCAAATTCATGATATTCAGGTACAGAAAATGATGAGAGAACAAAGGAAAAAGAAGTAATGAATAACATTAATGAAAGTTGATTTACAAATACAGCATAGAATAAACTTAGGTTAAGCAGGTAAGTGTTGGTACTTCCTTGAAGCTAGAATGTGCCACACACACAAACACATACACACACACATAATATTAATATTTTTTAAATGTCATGTCCCGAGGCCTGATCATTTTGTTGAAGCAAGAAATCAACTCTGTTCTTGGAGACTTTAAGGAAGTGAACACTGTGTTCATGTTTAATGAAGATGAAGAGTGACACTCTTTTGAAATGTTCTTCCTCCGCTGCACGTTTAACTCAGCGTTCAAATGATACCGATGTCTCCTTTTACAGAAATTTGATGTAGATGTGTCCATGTAAACTTAACTCTCTGGTCTTACTTTTCACTTTTAAGAGTTTTCGGGAACACTTTACCAATAAGCTTCAGAATTAATATATATATTCACAAAATAATATATATATACTTTTACAAAATAATATATATATATACATTTACAGAATTAATACATTTAGGTTATTATTACTTTCTACATTGAATTTTAACAAGTTGAATACATTAACAGTAATACATCAAATACTGTAACAAAAAGTGAATTAGTTCATCATTAGGTATCATGAATTGAACGACAGCAACACGTTCACTGAGAAGAACTGGTGTGATATTTCAAACTGGATAGCCAGGTTCAAGGTTCAAGGTTTTTTATTCGTCACATACTCAATTATACAGAATATAATCAGTAGTGAAATGTAAATCAGGACAGGTCCGCTCAATGGACAGTGCAAAATATGTAACACAACACAAGAGAATATATATATAAATGTAGGTAAAAAATAAAATAAAAATAACGAGTAAAATGTGCAATACAGTATACTGTGGATTAATAAATACTAATATAAACAGGGACGTGCAAGAGGAATGTGCAAACAGGTTGTACCGGGTATATACACATACAGCAGCAATGCGGATGATGGAGAATAGTGAATGTTTAAGGTTTACTGCCATTTTTAGACATTATAGGACTTTCAGAAAACCACCAGACTGGATTCCATACAAATGCTTCTAAGTTTCTAAATGAAGTTGCCAATGTACAGCTGTCAATCAACTAATATGGATTTTTCCAAAGAACTACAAAGGACTGTCATCATTGCATTAACAGTGTTTTTATTTCATTCTCCATTATCATGCAATTATACATTTGAAGATCTCAATTTTTTTAAATTATTATTATTATGTATTCCTTTAGGATTTGTTGTTCAATTAGGGTGTCATCGTGTTCATAGTACTGATATCACTGTATGTCTCTCCAGCAGTCATCAACAATGTTATAATTATAGTATGGATCAGATCTTTAGTTTGTAGGTTAAGTGGGAACAGAGAGAAGACTATTCTATCTTCCTCTTGTTCAGCAACAGTGCCATGTGAGGCTACACGACAACTAAGAGGATTAAGTAAAGGATGGTTGATTGGTTGATTGGTTAAAAAATAAACGTGGGTCAGACAGACTGACTGATTCTTTATCTTTATCTCCATATCTTTATGCATTTAAACTTAAAGAAATTGCATAATGCAGTAACCAATGAGGTGTGTAAGCCATGTTGGGGAATATTACTTTTAAAACGTGTTACATTTATTAAGTTTCTTAACATATTATTGTCTTAACATATTTTTGTGTTGCATCTCTTATGAAAAGTGTCTGTCATGGAAAGCTGAATCTCCACCAGAGTTATATCGCTGCTTGCCATTTACTCGATTTACTTCATTACACATCTCTGTTGTGTACTACCTGCTCTCACAATAACAACATGTTGAGCTAAAATCAGATCATGTTCCTGTTAATCTGGATCAGCAAGATTCCCAGCAATAAATCACTCAAAGTGCCACAAAGATGTCAGGTTTTAATCCTGAGTTGTGATAATGATAATGTAATCTCTTGAAAATTATTTATTGTCAAATGTGTGTTGAATGTAAACTCTATTAGGAATTTAACCATTCAATTTGAATTTATCTGAGAACATTTAATGAAATGTATTCAGTGATTGGTCCATGCGTATGTCGTCATCCAAAATCAGGTTTGTGGCACAGCTAAGTGCCATAAATCATCTCTAAGACTGACACTTAAGATTTCGTCCAACACTTCGCTTAAATTATGACGATGATGATTGATAACTAACTTTTAAGCGCAGCTTTGACCCAATCATTATTTTTCACTAAAGTCCATTCTTAGCAGTGTTCTTGAGAGTAATTCTTAGAGGCTTAATAAATACGGGCCCAGATCTTTAGTTTGTAGGTTAAGTGGGAACAGAGAGAAGTCAAATCTATCTACCTCTTGTTCAGCAACAGAGCCATGTGAAGCTACATAACAACTAAGAGAAACCAGCATAAGTAAAGGATGGTGGGTTGGTTCATACAACATAAAAAATAAGAAAATTTGAAAATACGCCTCTGATGTTCCCAGAGTGAGTATGTGAAGTTTTAGCTCAAAATACCCCACATATCATTTATTACATCACTTTTAATATGATGGTTTTGTGTGGAAGCAGAAACACATTGTTTTAGTGCATGTCTATTTAAATGTTAATGAGCTGCTGCTCCCCGCCCCCTTTTCCAGAACAGGGCTGTGCTAAAGCTTTATTTGCAATCACGTGATTCTGATGATGCAAGAAATTCAGGTGGAGGTCAAGAAGTGAAAAGCAGAATGGATGAGATTGAGGAAAGTCTGTGCTGTACTGGTTTAGACACTATTACAAGAGAAAGGTATAAACAGAAAGTCACAACATATGTTGGACATGATCCTTATGTTATGAAATGGAGTAATTTCTCAATTAAATTGAAATACTTGCCTGCCATCGAGATGGTGGATATAGGCTAAGCAACTAACCCTGACTGCAAACAAGCTACTTCGAAAGTGAATCCCGCATTTATCTGGATGCAGGATATATGTCACTCCTGAAACTTTGTGCATGTACAGGGTATGTGGCCGTTGGTCCTGTAGCAGCACGTAAAACAAAACTTTTATACAAGTTCTGAATTGATTATAGCCAAGAAAGCAAGCAAAAAGTGCTTCCATATAATCCCTAAAAAGCTCACTCACTTCAATTTCATATATAAAAAGCTATAAAAAATATATCTTATTTCAAATATATCTTATTTACATAATGTCTATGTATGGCGTTTAGCATCGAGTGAATGTCTGACGGTCTCACGCTGAATGCAAAAGTTGTCAGTCCTGTATCTATTTATATATTTCTTTATCTTAATATATTATTAATATCATAATATATTATTATATCTTATACTAAGCATTTCCACTCATGAGCATTATCCGACTCAGCTCCTCCTTACCACAGACACAGGTTTACAAGCTACATTTTCAGTGTTTCCTGCGACGGATCGGATTGAGGAACACCATCCTCAAGTGTTGGATGAGAACCGCTGAGATGACCAATGAGTTGTGCTAGCTGTGTTGGGGAACATTGCTTTTAAAAGTAATGTAATACAATAATATGTTACATGTTACTTTTTAAAACTTTTCCTAGTGCACAGGTTTGCTTCATATTCTGAGTTTGCATTTCACTGTTTTAATTAGTTTTGATGAATACTGAATAAGTGAGTATAATTTGATAATTAGAGTGATAATTTTGATGAATACTGAAGATTTTTGTGAGTGGGATGAATTAATGCTCATTCACATTTAGTCTAGAACTACAGTAACATGTTCACACAGCACACCGTCAGACAATAAATGGGACTAAAGTAACTCGCGTTACTTTTTTGAAATTTTCTTGTAAATTAAAAAGCAATGCGTTTCTTTACTAGTTACTTGATAAAGTAATATTATTACGTAACTCGCGTTACTTGAAATGCGTTACCCTCAACACTGATACTCACATTCAAATGTTTCAAATGTGTAACAGTGTTTTGCTGTAGCAACGCCGGTGGTTCTGGAAGCAGATCACTGACCGCACGTCACAGCCCCACGTGTCGTACTTGTGTTTGGGATCATTTTATTTTAAATCCCTTGATAATGTAAATTGCAAACATTGCTATGATGTTTTAAAAATAAAAAACAAGCACCATGAATCCATTTAAAAAGGCACATTCAGCGGTCTCCTTGGCAGGATATGAAACAGCACACAAAGTATAATGATCCCGTGTGTAACTCTTCCTTTTATCAAATGATTATAATCACATCCATTCATTTGACCATCCTGCCACTAGCCTTTTATTCAGACTAAAACCCTTTTCATTCGGGTGAGGAAGCGGGCGTTTTGAGTGGCAGCACATATTGTCATGCCGGTGACTATATTCCACTGCAATAGACACATTTTGCAGTAGTTAAGGTTAAAGATTAATCAATTAATTGATTGTTAATTTAAACGACGACCGATTATGGAAATTATTGAAAATTGATATCCCTAATATAAATAATGTTTAACCAATTGCATAAAAATAATTAGTTCATTCATACTAAGACTACTGAAGCAGCTGAATACAGTGATGAAGAACTGCAAATCTCATGATATTATCGTGTATTTAATAACTGTGGGTGGGTCTTTACTGGAACCAGAAATAATTGGTATACAAAAATGTACAGTATTTTCTCATGTGTCATGAAGAAGATATTTATTTGAACAGGCTTTCTTGTGTGCATCTGCTTTTAGAAATTCTTTAACTCTGATGGAATGATGATGAACATGTACTTTTTCCAAAGCAGCTTTACAAAAAAACAAACCTAGAACAAACCCTCCGGTGAGTGAGATAAAGGTGACTGGAAAGATTTATTCCATTTTAGATTTTAATTCTGCGGATAAATAATGTTTAACCAATAACATACAAATAATTATTTCACACTAAGACTACTGAAGCATGCAGGTGATCAAGTAATATGAGGTTTATGAGATGTGCAAATTAACAAGAGCATAACATAATGCAAATAACAACTCAAACTTAAACCAAAAAGTAAACAGGAATGTATTTACAGTTTTTTACAATCGCTATGACATTTTTTCCAATACTTCTAACAATTTTTCTAAACTCTTAACGCACCAACACACCTACAACACACAATTGACAAAACAGTTAATTTAATGCTCAAAATCACACATTGCAAACTAAACTCCAACACTAATTTTCAAATTACAATAATACACTAACACAATACACTACACCTACCAAAACACTGCAAACATGTCTCAAAATCAAATTATTAGTCCAAAACACTAAGACATGTTCTCTTCCAACAGTAACATTTAATCAATCATAACACAATAACATAAAAACACTAACATCAAATGGAATTACAGAAACTGCATTGTTATGCTGATTGCTGCAATGTTCCCAAAGACAAGGTTATTTTCTACAACTCTCGATTGAATGTCCTTCAATTTAACTTCATTGTCAGCAATCACCATGTTGACAATTGCAAGTTCCTGTTCTTCATTTAGGACCTTTCCTCTGCCCCCTGAGGGAGGTAGACGTTTAATCCTTAGAGAGACAAAATAGTGTTACATATTAGAGACAGGAGGCATACAGTCACTGTAATACATGGTAAAATGTACACTTTGCAGTAGGAGAAGCTCTCATACAATATCCTACCTGTTGGTTTCTCGAAAAATCCGAACAATGGATGCCACTGTGTCCCGGCTGAGATTTGGCTGTACTCGTTCACCAGCCTCTCTGTATGATAGCCCATGGTTTATGACATGATCTATTATAGTAGCTCTTATTTCATCAGTTATTCTAGCTCTGGCTCTTCTTTGAGCACCAACACACATTCTAACTCCTCTCCCTCTACCTTGTCCTTGTCCCACTCCTCTCCCTTGCCCTTGTACCACTCCTCTCCCTTGTCCTGGTACTTGTCTTCCTCTCCCTTGTCCCACTCCTCTCCCTTGTCCTGGTACTTGTCTTCCTCTCCCTTGTCCCACTCCTCTCCCTTGCCCCACTCCTCTCCCTTGTCCTGGTACTTGTCTTCCTCTCCTTTGCCCCACTCCTCTCCCTTGTCCTGGTACTTGTCTTCCTCTCCCTTGCCCCACTCCTCTCCCTTGCCCCACTCCTCTCCCTTGTCCTGGTACTTGTCTTCCTCTCCTTTGCCCCACTCCTCTCCCTTGTCCTGGTACTTGTCTTCCTCTCCCTTGCCCCACTCCTCTCCCTTGTCCTGGTACTTGTCTTCCTCTCCTTTGCCCCACTCCTCTCCCTTGTCCTGGTACTTGTCTTCCTCTCCTTTGCCCCACTCCTCTCCCTTGTCCTGGTACTTGTCTTCCTCTCCCTTGCCCCACTCCTCTCCCTTGTCCTGGTACTTGTCTTCCTCTCCTTTGCCCCACTCCTCTCCCTTGTCCTGGTACTTGTCTTCCTCTCCTTTGCCCCACTCCTCTCCCTTGTCCTGGTACTTGTCTTCCTCTCCCTTGCCCCACTCCTCTCCCTTTCCCCACTCCTCTCCCTTGTCCTGGTACTTGTCTTCCTCTCCTTTGCCCCACTCCTCTCCCTTGTCCTGGTACTTGTCTTCCTCTCCCTTGCCCCACTCCTCTCCCTTGCCCCACTCCTCTCCCTTGTCCTGGTACTTGTCTTCCTCTCCCTTGCCCCAATCCTCTCCCTTTCCCCACTCCTCTCCCTTGTCCTGGTACTTGTCTTCCTCTCCTTTGCCCCACTCCTCTCCCTTGTCCTGGTACTTGTCTTCCTCTCCCTTGCCCCACTCCTCTCCCTTTCCCCACTCCTCTCCCTTGTCCTGGTACTTGTCTTCCTCTCCCTTTGCCCCACTCCTCTCCCTTTGCCCCACTCCTCTCCCTTTGCCCCACTCCTCTCCCTTGTCCTGGTACTTGCCTTCCTCTCCCTTGCCCCACTCCTCTCCCTTGTCCTGGTACTTGTCTTCCTCTCCTTCGTGCAGGCATTTTTCTTTTTTTGTGTGTGTTGCTCTGTATTGTTCCTTTTCCACACAAAATCAGCCCAAATAGGAAGCTCTTTTACTTTATACCATATGCCCATGTAATTGAAAGAACCTCAACACCTGAGTGTGTTTCCTATATGGGAATCAGCTGTAATGTATATATTTGCATAACTTTGATCAGCTGTTTCTCATTAGCAATGAAATAAAATACAAGGGACATATTTGTATTTCAATTTACAATATGAACAGCTGTTCACTTTGACTTTAGCCTATAATTTAGTTTTAGAACATGATGTTATCTGTTCTGACATACAGTGTGAAAGCATTAGAAAATGTGGCTGTAAAATGACATTGTTTTGGTCTTGGTTGAGCTTGTGTGTAAAAGAAGTTCAAGCATTTTAAATTTGTGTTAATTGTATGCATTTTGTGTCAAAGCAACGAGAAATGTGTTAATTGTATAGTTTACACAGACAGATGTTGTGCTAACTGTGTTAAGAGTTTAGGAAAATGGTTAAAAGTATTGGAAAAATTGTCATAGCGTTTGTAAAAACCTGTAAAGCAGCTGGGAAACATTATTATAACATTAGGCAAATTCATGATATTCAGGTACAGAAAATGATGAGAGAACAAAAGAAAGAAAAAGCAACGAATAACATTAATGAAACTTGATTTACAAATACAGCATAGAATAAACTTAGGTTAAGCAGGTAAGTGTTGGTACTTCCTTGAAGATAGAATGTGTCACACACACATACACACACACACATACATACACACACACACACACACACACACACACACACACGCATACACACATACACACACACACACACACACACACACACACACACATAATATATATATTTTTTAAATGTCATGTCCCGAGGCCTGATCATTTTGTTGAAGCAAGAAATCAACTCTGTTCTTGGAGACTTTAAGGAAGTGAACACTGTGTTCATGTTTAATGAAGATGAAGAGTAACAATCTTTTGAAATGTTCTTCCTCCGCTGCACGTTTAACTCAGCGTTCAAATGATACCGATGTCTCCTTTGGAAGTGTGCAGACTAATGCAAACAGAGGGAAAAACGAATTGTAAAGTTTAATCAAGCAGTGGCATTTAATGTAGATGTGTCCATGTAAACTTAACTCTCTGGTCTTACTTGACACTTTTAAAAGTTTTGCAAGGCAAGGCAAGGCAAGTTTATTTATATAGCACATTTCATACACAGTGGTAATTCAAAGTGCTTTACATAAAAGAAAGTGAAATAATCATTCACAGCAATAAAAACAAGGAGTTAAAAATAATAAAACAAGGAATTTTAAAATGATATAGAAATTGATTTAAAATGAAATTATAAATTTATACATAATTATACATTATTACATTACATTATACAGGATTATGCATAAAATAATGCAGTCAGTTCGGACGTAGCACAGCGCTCATTCAACAAATGCACAGCTAAATAGATGAGTTTTGAGACTGGATTTAAATGTGGCTAATGTTTTAGCACATTTGATCTCTTCTGGAAGCTGGTTCCAACTGCGGGCAGCATAATAGCTAAAAGCGGACTCCCCTTGTTTTGTGTGAACCCTTGGTATTTCTAACTGACTCGATCCTAATGATCTAAGTGGTCTGTTAGGTTTATATTCAGTGAGCATATCTGCAATATATTTAGGTCCTAGACCATTGAGTGACTTATAAACGAGTAAAAGTACTTTAAAATCAATCCTAAATGTAACTGGAAGCCAGTGTAAGGACCTGAGGACTGGTGTGATATGCTCAGATTTTCTGGTTCTAGTCAGAATCCTGGCAGCAGTGTTCTGGATGAGCTGCAGCTGTCTAATGGTCTTCTTTGGAAGGCCGGTGAGGAGACCATTACAATAATCCACCCTGCTGGTGATAAAGGCATGAACAAGTTTCTCCAAGTCTTGACTGGAAACAAAACATCGAATTCTTGCAATGTTTTTGAGATGATAGTATGCTGATTTAGTTACTGCTTTGACATGACTACTAAAGCTAAGGTCTGTCTCCAGAATCACCCCAAGATTTCTGACTTGGTTTTTAGTTGTTTGACCCCTAGAGTCAAGGTATGCATTCACCTTGAGAACTTCATCTTTGTTTCCAAATGCAATGACTTCAGTTTTCTCCTTGTTTAACTGAAGAAAGTTTTGGCACATCCAACTGTTAATTTCATCAATGCATTGGCAGAGGGAGTCAATGGGGCTATAATCATTTGGAGATAAGGCTAGGTAGATCTGGGTATCATCAGCAAAGCTGTGATTTGGTTCTTCCTCATTATCTGACTTAGTGGGAGCATATACAGGCTAAACAAGAGCGGTGCAAGAATTGAGCCTTGTGGGACTCCACATGTCATGGACGTCCACTTAGACTTATGCTCTCCTATACTCACAAAATAACCTCTCCCTTCTAAGTATGACCTGAACCATTTGAGTGCCATCCTAGAAAGCCCGACCCAGTTTTCCAGTCTCTCTAGAAGTATGTTATGATCGACAGTGTCAAACACAGCACTAAGATCTAGTAGTACCAGCACTGATATTTTGCCAGAATCAGAATTAAAGCGAATATCATTTATTATCTTAATGAGTGCTGTCTCTGTGCTGTGATGTACGCGGAAACCAGATTGAAAATTATCCAGGTATCCATTTGAGTTTAAGTAGTTGTTCAGCTGATTAAAAACTACCTTTTCAATAATCTTACCTATGAAAGGAAGATTTGATATTGGTCTATAGTTGCTCAACATGGTGTTATCAAGATTGTGCTTTTTCAGAAGGGGCTTAACAATTGCAGTTTTCAGGGAGTTTGGAAAAGTCCCAGAAAGTAGTGAGGTGTTCACCACTTCTAAGAGATCTGCTTCTAAACAGTTAAGCACACTTTTGAAAAAAAGATGTGGGAAGTGTGTCAAGATAGCAGGTTGACGATTTAAGATGCTGTACTATTTCTTCCAAAATTTTGCTATCAATTGTTTTAAAAACAGACATAGTCACTTCTTTTTGAGATTGTTGTCGAATCTGTGTGACCTCTGTATTACAGGAAGATGTGCCAATCTCCTTCCTGATATTACTGATCTTCTCTGAAAAGAAGGAAGCAACCTCATTGCATTTGCTGTCAGAGAGCATTTCACTGGAATCTGACTTGTCAGTCTCTCAACAGTAGCAAAAAGAGTGCGAGTGTTGTTTAAGTTACTGTTTATAAGGTTTGAGAAGAAGGTCTGTCTAGCTGTGGCTAGTTCTAAATTGAAAGCATGAAGGCTGTCTTTATAGATGCTATAGTGTATTTCTAGTTTCGTCTTCTGCCACATCCGCTCAGCTTTTCTGCATTGTCTTTTCATATTCTGAACTGCTGTTGATTTTCTCCAAAATGATTTTTGTCTGCCATTCTTCTTGCTGACCTTTATCGGTGCAATATCATCAATAACATTCTTAACTTTTGAGTTAAATGAATCCAGGAGAAGATCAACAGAGTCTGCAGAAATGCTTGGTGTTAAAGATATTGCCTTCATAAATAGCACACTAGTGTTCTCATTAATGCATCTCTTTCTGACAGAGACAGATCTAGATTCAGTGGTGACAGAGATCAATATATCAAAGAAAATACAGAAGTGATCAGACAGAGCTACATCCTTAATGACAATGGATGAAATGTTTAGACCTCTACTGATGAGTAAATCTAGAGTGTGTCCACGATTGTGTGTGGGTCACGATTGTGTGTGGGTCCTGAATCAGGTCAAAAGTGTTTAAAACAGTTATAATTTCTTTTGTAGTTTTGATTTCAGCATTGTCTATGTGAATATTAAAATCCCCTGCAATAGCAAAACAGTCAAACTCTGAGGAAATCATTGATAACAGTTCTGTGAACTCTTCAACAAAGGCTGGAGAGTATTTTGGAGGCCTGTAAAGGATGATAAACAGAATGCGTGGGGCAACTTTCAGCACAATACCTAGATATTCAAAAGACAAGTACTGACCAAATGACACTTGCTTGCATTGATAAACATCTTTAAACAGAGCAGCTACACCTCCACCTCTCCTAACAGTCCTGCAGACACTTATAAAATAAAAGTTAGGAGGGGCTGTTTCAGTGAGGACTGTTGCACTGCAGTTGTCTACCAGCCATGTTTCAATTAGAAACATAAAATCCAGGTTGTTTGTGGTTATTAAATCATTGATCACAAATGATTTATTTTTTAGTGAGCGAGTGTTTGAAAATGCTAACTTGATGGAATTACATTTTGTCTCTACAGCATTCTTAGACTGATGCATTACAGGCCGCAGATTAGATGGGTCAGCCGTACGGCTTGAGAAGGCCTTAGACCTTCTATCACGTGATAAAACAGAAATAGAGAAGGCTACAGGCATACTGGGTTCCCGCTTGTTTTGTAAACGTTTGTGAATGTTGCTGATAATATAGCGGGGACCCGACACATATCACTGAGAGCTGTTATCAGTTGTTTTTGGTTCACCTACAGCAGATGGAGGAGGGTTTGGGCCCTTGCGTTGTGGCAGCGGTCGGAGAGCTCTCACAGGAGGAGGCGGGAGAGCTGAGCCTGCAGTCTTTGGTCTTTGGTGGTTGGGGGGCCCGCCGTTTTTTAGTTGATATCTGGGGACTTGCAGAGAGTTTGGTCTCAGCATACACCAATTCCTCCATTTTCTGTGAAAAGCTTAGAAGTGGAGATGCTGGAGAGAGGGATAGCGTGTCTGGTGAGCGGAGCTCTAGCTCTGGTGTTTCCAGTGATGTTTTGTCCTGGCTTCCCAGGCTGTTTTCTGGATAGAGGGATAGTGTGTCTGGTGAGCGGGGCTCTAGTGTTTCCGGTGATGTGTTGTCCTGGCTTCCCAGGCTGTTTTCCAGAAAGTCGTCCTTGAGTGCTGAGTCTTGGAGCTGTTGTAATACGTCACAGTCTGCATGTGATGAGCTCTGTGGGCAGGGCTCAGCCGGGATGTCCATGAGCAGTGCTTGTTTTGGCTGTGTGGCGTTATCAGTATCCTTGTGGGATTCTTAAAGCACTCCATATGCACGCGGATTAGTCTAATCTAACGTTACTAGATTTCACGGCACACTGTTTAGAGTGATTCGTTTGTTTTTTGGCAAAATACTGATAATGTCAAATCGCACATCGTTAATACAACAATTACTATATTATCGCATACGATATTGTACACCCTGCACCACTATCCTTTTGGCTCATTTGTGCAAAACCATTTGTTAAACTGTTAAAGCTTCATTTTAACCACCAATGCAACGATGCAAGTATTTAGCTTACGTTACCTCTACATGCTTGCGAAGGGTTGATGTCGAGATTTTATAAGCTGCTAGTTTGGTCTCCCGAGGCAAGCACAGCTTACACTGCATAATAGAGCATGAATATATGGCGAGGGATTCACTTCATTCCTTGGAGTTCAACTTCAGCAGAATACGACGGGGTTTGGTTTTCAGCAGGGTCTGCACCAATAACGCCTGTCTTGTCCGTCTGCATCTTTCTTGTGATTTTTAGCGCCAGTTTCTTCTTCTGCCCATTATTTACTTCAGTTGTTTCCAACTGAAGTGATTATTTTTTTACTCAGTAATTAGTGTGTTTTAAAATGTAGCGAAGTACAATACTTCACACAAAATATACTTAAGTAAAAGTAAAATTACAGATAAAAAAATTACTTAAAAAAAGTACAACACAAAAGCTACTCAATTACAGTAACACAAGTAAATGTAATTCATTACTTTCCACCTCTGATAACGGACAGGAAATATGGGGCAGAGCAGACTATAAATAGGGAGACTTAACTAGACACACCTGAAACTAAATCAAGACACAAAAGGGGACTAATAAACTAAAGACAGGAAACAGGAAGGACCAAATATGGGCACATGAGGATGGGAGACACTGTTGTGGCAATTTCTTTCAAACAAACATCATCACTGAGTAAGAGACAACTCTGAGTCCAAATTATAGTAATAAAGGTATTTATTCTCTTGCAACAGAGATCCTCGTCACCAATACACATAAGTGAGTCAGTGAGTTTTATAGTCCTTTCCTTCAAGGCCTTCTTTCTTCCCTCCCCTACAGGGAGGGATACCAGTTTGTTTATCTATTAATGGTTATACTAGTTAAAGGGAGGCAAATGCCCCCTTGACCCCTTGACCATCTGCTTTCCCTTACCTCTATCACCTCTCAATCATAGTAAATCATCACACAAAGGGTTTTCTCACTGCAAGTGAGAAAACATATGAGGCATACATCTTGAATCTATGTTTCACTAAAGATTAATACACCAAATAAAAAATTCCTTTACAAGTCAAGTCAAGTCAAGTTGAGCTTTATTGTCATTCCACTACATGTGTGGACATATAGTGGGACGAGATGTCGTGCCTCACAGGACCACGGTGCTACATAAATACAAATATACAACACGAAGTAAAACAGTATAAACCTATACACTAACTAACCTACTGTCAGCTTTGACTATACATATGCTATATATAAAAGTGGTTACCTATACATAAACTAAAAAACAAGAAACAAAAAATACAAACTGTACAAAAAATACAAACTGTACAACTGTGCAGATGACTTCAAATACTGTACATGTGCAAAAGAGAGACATTCAAGCAGCTGGCTGGGAAACAGTGTAAGGTGATTTGTGGTGCATGAGCCAGTAAACATACATACATTACAGTCATATATTACAGTCAGTCTTTTGTGGGATTATGGACACACAATGGTGTGTGAAAGTGTCTAGTGCATGCAGAGGAGAGTGTGTTGCTACAGGTAGCTTGTGCAGGCCCGCTCACCTGAATTCCACAGAGATAAAAGTTTAACAGTTTTTTCCTGAGATGTGGTAAGGTGGGGGGGGGGGGTGTTTTTTGGGCTTTCAGAGAGGGGCTGTGTGATGTGAGTTCAGGGCTCTCACAGCCTGGGGGAAAAAGCTGTTGAGCAGTCTGGCGGAGCGGGCTCTGATACTCCGGTACCGTCTACCTGAGGGTAGGAGCTGGAAGAGACTGTGGGAGGGGTGGGTGGGGTCCTCCACGATACTTTTTGCTTTGCTGGAGCATCGTGTAAGGAAAATGTCCAGGATGGAGGGGAGAGGGGCACCAATGATTTTTGCAGCGGTGTTCACTGTCCGCTGGAGGGTCTTGCGGTCTGCTGCACAGCAGTTTCCGTACCAGACAGTGATGCAGCTGGTCAGCACGCTCTCAATGGTACCCCTGTAGAAGGTGGTGAGGATGGGTGGAGGGAGGCTTGCTCTTTTCAGCCGGCGGAGAAAGTGTAGGCGCTGTTGTGCCTTCTTGGAGATAGACTTGGTGTTGGTAGTCCAGGTGAGGTCCTCTGTGATGTGCACCCCCAGGAATTTAGTGCTGCTGACTCTCTCCACAGTCGAGGTGTCGATGGTCAGTGGGGGGGGGGTCAACAGAGTTTCTCCTGAAGTCCATCACAACCTCCTTTGTCTTCTCCACATTGAGGGACAGGTTGTTAGCGCCACACCATTCAGCCAGCTGTGCCACTTCCTCTCTGTAGTGCGTTTCATCGTTGTTGCTGATGAGACCTACCACTGATGTGTCATCGGCAAACTTGATGATGTGGTTGGAGCTGAACTTGGCAGTGCAGTCGTGGGTCAGCAGCGTGAAGAGCAGCGGGCTGAGCACACAGCCCTGTGGGGCCCCTGTGCTCAGTGTGGTAGTGCTCGAGGTGTTGTGGCCGACCCGAACTGACTGAGGTCTTCCGGTTAAAAAGTCCAGGATCCAATTGCAGAGGGAGTTGTTGAGGCCCAGCAGGCTTAATTTATTGATGAGCTGTTGTGGGATTATTGTGTTGAATGCTGAGCTGAAGTCGATGAACAGCATTCTAACATATGAGTCTTTATTTTCTAGGTGGGTAAGAGCCAGGTGGAGGGTGGAGGAAATTGCATCATCCGTAGAGCGGTTTGGGCGGTATGCAAACTGGAGCGGATCGAGTGTGTTGGGGATGCTGGTTTTGATGTTGTGCATGACTAGCCTCTCAAAGCACTTCATTATGATTGGAGTCAGTGCTATGGGACGGTAGTCATTTAGACAGGACACAGGTGATTTTTTTGGTACCGGTATGATTGTCGTGGATTTGAGACATGTGGGGATGACTGCCTGGCTCAGCGAGGTGTTGAAGATTTCTGTTAGGACATCTGTCAGCTGTTCAGCACAGTCTTTCAGTACGCGGCCAGGTATATTGTCAGGACCCGCAGCCTTGCGTGGGTTAATCCTAGATAGGGTCTTCCTTACGTCGGCTGGAGACAGACAGAGTACCTGGTCGTTGGGAGGTGTGGGCAGTTTTTGTGCAGATGTGTTGTTCTGCATTTCAAACCGTGAATAAAAGTGGTTGAGTGCATCTGGGAGGGATGTGTCGTCGTCACAGGCCTGTGGCGGGGGCTTGTAGTCAGTGATGGTCTGAATGCCTTGCCACAGGCTCCGTGTATCTCTGCTGTTTGTGAAATGATTATTTATTTTACTGCCATATAACCGTTTTGCATTTTTGATGCCACGGGACAGATTGGCTCTTGCTGTTTTGAGGGCCGCTTTATCTCCTGATCTGAACGCTTCATCTCTGGTTTTTAGCAGCCCACGAACCTCTGCTGTCATCCATGGCTTCCGGTTTGCACGTGTGGTGATGGTCTTGGTGACTGTCACATCATCAATGCAGTATTTGATGTAAGCAGTCACAGTTTCAGTGTACTCCTGCAGGTCTGTATGGTTATTATAGGTGGCCGCCTCTTTAAACATGTTCCAGTCTGTATCCTGGAAGCAGTCCTGCAGTGCTGAGGTAGCATTGTCTGGCCATACCGTGATCTGCTTTTGAACCGGTTTGGCCAGTTTGAGAAGCGGTCTGTATGCTGGGATTAGCATAACAGAGATGTGGTCCGAGTATCCGAGGTGGGGGCGGGGTTCGGCTTTGTATGCGTGTTTCACTGTTGTGTAAACAAAGTCCAGTGTGTTATTTCCCCTTGTTGCAAAGTTCACATGTTGGTAGAACTTTGGTAAAACTGTCTTTAAGTTAGCGTGGTTGAAGTCGCCGGCTATGATGAAAAAGCCGTCGGGGTTATTTGTTTGTTGTTCGCTGATGGCGCTGTACAGTTCACGAAGCGCGTCCTTAGCATTTGCACACGGGGGAATGTACACCGCGACGATAGAACGGTCGGCATTTCACAACCATAAACTCCACCAGCGATGAACAGTGTTTTGATAATACCGCTGCATTGTTACACCATTCTTTGTTGATATACACACACAAGCCACCCCCGTGAGTCTTACCAGACAGTGATGAATCTCTGTCCGCTCGGCAGCAGGTTAGTCCGTGCAGCTGAATGGCGGAGTCCGGGATGTTGTCGTTTAGCCATGTTTCAGTGAAAACAAACACACAACAATCCCTTGTCTCATGCTGTGTAGACCGGCTGAGTTGAATTAAGTCCAGTTTGTTTTCCAGAGAGCGAACGTTTGAGAGCATGAGTGATGGAATTGCTGGACTAGTTGGATTAGCCCTTAGCCTAGCTCGAATACCTCCACGCTTGCCGCGCTTCTGTCCCCTCTCACACCGCCGGCGTCGCCGCTTTGTGCGGGTAGCATCAGTAGGCGAGGCCGCGGTCTCGGGGTCCAGCTTCAGCAGCAGACAGAGGCCTTGTAGCTTCTCAGTAGTCGCCGGTGAAAGCTGATGTTTGTACACATTGTCGATATCCAGGAGGCTCTGGCGATCATAGATGTGTTTCCGGGTGTTTGTCTTTTGATTTTTCAATAAAGTCAGACAGTTTGAAGACGAGGAGACAAGACTAACAGACATAAAAACACCGTTTTTAGGACCCGGAGTAGCCGCTGCGTCCGAACGCGCCGCCATCTTGGATAGGAGTTGGATAGGAGTTCCACTTGGAACTCCTCCCTTTTTATCATTCTCTGATAACTGATTAATCAAACATTGTAATAATAATAATAATAATAAATGCAAGTTCAAGTCATTACATCACACTTATACTCTTCATCTCTGATTTTCACATAAATGATCACTCTCCTTGAACCTGTGAAGTAAGTTTTTGAAAATTTGAAAAATGCTTAGGCTGTTTTTGTTGGGTCAGACCCTAAATGTTTAGCAAGCAGAGTAAAGACTTTATTCTATAGCCGGGCTGAATGGACAGGCACTGCTGTTGCACTCTCGGCCTAAACCGAACCCTCAGTCACCATAGTATAAACAAGAAATAGTATAGTTCATAGTAGGACATAAACATATCAATTTATCACTGTTGAGTTACTTCTGTAATATAAAATGTAAATATTAAAAGTATGTAAAAAATCCCTCAGTTTCAACCCCTCTCCTTGTACGTCCTCTCGTAACACGGATGACTGCTGCTTCTAACCTTCTTTACATATCAATCATTCTCAGGAAGAAAAATAAAAACATCATAACTCAATTAACACATTTCACTGTAACTTCCGCTACTTGTGTCATCATGTTGTTGGTCTGATCTCCTGTTGGTAACACCTTCAGACCTGTTGTGAAGTGTAGTATTACCAAACAAATTGTTACTGACAACAAAGTCATTATGCATGTGGTCTTAAACAGGCCACACATTCCTGGCACTCTGAATGGGTGCCACGGTCTTGGGCGCTTCATTTTCTCAGCTACTCTGAATCAAAGGTGCTGTTATGACCAGAGAATGTGAGAAAGTACTGTCTTTGAAGCACTAAGAGTCTTATCTGTTCTGTTGATTACGGTGTCCACCCGGATGCCGTTTGCGCAATCAAAGTTGCCTCCTCCCTCCAGTCTCCTCCTTGCTGCCCGATATCTGGTTCCGCTTATTGTTATGTCTTTTACACGGCCTTGCTCTTGTGCAGATAACGGTACTTGCTTTTCAAACTGGATCTTAGCGTTTATTGACATTCACGTTGAACCTCCTCCAGCGATTGCTCCGCCTCCGCAATGGGCGGCACCCTCCTGCAATGGTTTACGTGAACCCACGTAGCCCTCTCTGCGACCTTCACCGCCGTGTGCGTCACCAGAAGCACCTGGAAAGGCCCAAGCCACCTTTTCGATTTCCAGCTCTTTCTCCTGTGATCACGAATCACCACGAAATCGCCAGGTCTGACCTCGTGCAGGAATGTCTCAGCAACCTTCCCCTGGGCAGCTTTTACCTGCACAGAAATATTTGATAACAGACAAGACATTTCTTTGCAGTAATTCAACATGTAATTCTCACACACATCCGTTGATGGCAGCCTTTGTTTACCCCCTTCTATGCCCATGAATAGTGGCCTACCAAACAAAATTTCAAATGGGCTCAGGTTTGTTTTCACTCCCTTCCTCATTCTCATGTACATCAGTACGATTGGGAGGGCTTTAAGCCAAGTCAGACCCGTCTCTTCACAGCATTTCGCTAATTTGTTCTTGATTGTCTGGTTCTGTCTCTCTACTGCCCCTCCTGATGAGGGAGCGTAGCTGCAGTGTGTTCTCATGTCAATTCCCAAGAACTGACCCACCTGCTTTATTGCATCATTGACAAAGTGTCTGCCATTGTCAGAACTGATTTTTCTTGGAATTCCCC
Organism: Schizopygopsis malacanthus; assembly: GCA_027474115.1. Taxonomy (NCBI): domain Eukaryota; kingdom Metazoa; phylum Chordata; class Actinopteri; order Cypriniformes; family Cyprinidae; genus Schizopygopsis; species Schizopygopsis malacanthus. The sequence continues at coordinate 213,836 of JAPDDM010000282.1, forward strand.
ATCTCGGAACAATCTCGGTTAACAGGGCCTTTGCCACTGCTGCCGAATCTTGTTTCGAGATTGGGAAGGCCTCAACCCATTTTGACCACATGTCAACCATCACCAGACAGTGTTTCTGTTTCCCACAAGGGGTTAATTCGATGAAATCCATCATTAGATATTCAAATGGACCTTCTGGGGCTGGTTGAGATGCTAAGGGTGTTTTTATCCCTCTAGCCACATTGTGTGTGTTACAAGTGACACATCTTTTGCAAAAAATTTCAGCAAACACTCTAAACCCCTTTGTAAACCATAATTCTTTCATCTGCATTATCATACTCCCCTTTGACACATGATCCAACCCATGTGTCAACTTAGCATAATGCTGAAAGAAGTGTTTGGGCAAACAAGGAATGTCATCAACACTCATCCATACACCCCCCTGGAGGCTGCAGCCAGACGACCTCCATTTTTGTTTTTCTGCTCCTGTGGAAAAAGTCTGCATACTTTGTAAACAAGGGGAAATATCAGGGTTAGTCACAGATACTAAAGCACAAGTCGTTTCTTTTGTCTCCTGTGCTGCCGCGGCCTTCGCCGCCGCGTCTGCTCTTGCGTTTCCTGTGGAGATAAAACTTTTATCGTTAGTATGCGCTGCGCATTTACAGATCGCGACCTCGTCTGGTAAAAGAATGGCCTCCAAAAGCTCAGACACAAGAGATGCGTTTAATATCGGATGTCCATCCGACTTCAAAAAATGTCTGTGCTTCCAAAGTGCACCAAAATCATGTGTGACCCCAAAAGCATAACGCGAGTCTGTGTAAATTGTCACACATTTGTCTGCCATAAGTTTACACGCTTCTGTCAGAGCAACCAATTCAGCTGCCTGAGCCGAATAATTTGATGGCAATTTGCCAGACTTTACGAATTCAAATTCAGTGGTCACCGCGAAACCAACCTTATTTAAGTTTGTGGATCTTTGGACGCCGACCCATCCACAAAGAGGACATTGTCACAGTTCTCTAAAGGTGTGTCCAACAGGTCTGGACGTGGTGTACACACCTGTTCCAACACTGATATACAGCAATGGTGTTCCTCTCCATCCTCCTCTGTAGGGAGAAGTGTGGCAGGATTCAAAGTTGTCCATGTTTTTCGTCTACCATCTGTGTAAAAGGCCTTTCAATCGCAGGGAGGCCCAACGTTGGAGCCTGAGCCAGTTGCATTTTCATGTTTGCAAAAGCCTCCTGTGCTTCTGTGGGCCAATCAATCTTGTCACATGACCTCAGCCCTTTCCCTGTTGTCAGGGCTCTCAAGGGCTTTTCAAGAAATGCATAATTTGGAATAAACGTTCGACAATATGCACACATTCCCAAGAATGATAACAATTGTTTCTTTGTTATTGGTCTTGGTACATCTTTGATAGCTTTTACTCGTTTCTCAGAGATAGCTTTACTGTTTGGTGTTATAGTATGCCCCAAAAAAGTTATTTCCTGCTTCACAAACTGCAGCTTTGTCAGACTGACCTTGTGACCCTCCTGCGCCAGGGGGTTCAAGAGAGTTACAGTGTCAGCCACGCACGTAGCCTCATCTCGTGCACAAATCAATAAATCATCTACATACTGCAATAGCGCCGTTCCGCTCGACAGAATTAACGGTTCAAGGCTCCGTCTGAGCGCTTCATTGTAAATCACTCGCAATAACCCTGACACAACCTGGTAAACGTGTACCCTTTGTTGTCAAAATCAAACGCAAACCAAAGCTGACTTTTTTCTTCCACTGGGACGCTAAAGAAAGCGTTGGCCAAATCAACCACAGTGAAATATATTGCATTTTGCGGAATTTGTGACAAAATTGTGTACGGATTAGGTACGCGAGCAGCTCTCGCAATAACGGCTGAGTTTACAGCCTGCAGATCCTGAACGAATCGCCACGTGACGGGTTCGCTTGTGTTAGATGTTATTTTCTTCACGGGGAAAATCGGAGTTCGCACTGGAGAATCATGACACGGAATGATTACTTTCTCCTTCAGGAGAGACTCAAAAACTGGCTGGATCCCTCGCAATGCCTGCTTTTTCAGGGGATATTGCGATTGACATGGCCTGTAATCGGACTTTGGAGTGATTACAACTGGTTCACAACCTTTAATCAACCCAACATCATATTTGTGTTTTGCCCACAATTTTGAAGGTATTTCTGCCAGGACAGGATGAATGTCTATGGCAGAAATAGATCCGTGCTCATGTTTCTCCATTGCCTTCTTGACAATAGCAGTCACATTTCTCTGTACATCAACCTCAAAATCACAGTTTGCCATAAAAGCCCCTACATTTTTACTGTGTTTCACCCCGTTTCCCTTTTCAGCCCAATCTGTGGCTTTCATGCATTTTCTCACAAACAGGCCTAAAGCGGCCCATGTCTGCTCGGTGGCCTTGGTCACTGATAAGTGTGGCGCAGACTCCCCCGTTATCAAATACAGCTGCATTTGTTTTTCTGACCGGCAAGCTGAAAGCGCATACACATTGTCATTCCAGAAAATCTTATCAAACCTTATTTTCAAATTTTCTGCCCCGGTAAACCACTCTTCCTCATATTGTGGTTCACGCTCAATTACAACATGTGACGTGCAATGCAATCTGTCAGGCAACATATTTTCTGTGTTAGCTGACACTGTTCGATCCTTTGCCAATTTCAAAATCATTTGTGCCCAATCAGAATCTTTTATCTGCCACTCGTATGCCCACTGTGGCTCAAATTTTGCACAACTCACCTGCTGTTCCTCTTCAATAACGATCCCAAACGGGCCAGCAGTGAGTTTCAGATTTAATTTACACATTAAATCTCTGGCCATCAACGGAGTCGGACAGGTTTCAGAGCACAAAAACGCATGTTTTAATGCCCTGCCCCCCTCCGTCTCACATTTCAACGGCACAGTATAGTTTTCTGAAATTGTATGCCCTGATGCCGAAGTGCTTTCAAACACTAAATCCGTCATTCTTGGTTCAAATGGCAAGTCACATGGTCTTATGGTGGATCGAGCTGCCCCCGAATCAACCATAAAGTCTATCATTGTCCCGTTAACTAACATGGGATATCTCGGTAGCCTTAAAAACCCTGAACTTTTGTACATTCTCAGACATTCATCAGTAACAGCATTATTCAAAACTTCAGCAGTCACACATAAAGGGTTGCAAGCATTTTCTTCATTGCAAAGAGCATTATTCAAAACTTCAGCAGTCACACATAAAGGGTTGCAAGCATTTTCTTCATTGCAAAGAGCATTATTCAAAACTTCAGCAGTCACACATAAAGGGTTGCAAGCATTTTCTTCATTGCAAAGAGCATTATTTGAATCAGTTTATGTGAGCGTGTTGTGTGTGTTTGTCAATAAATTTTTACTTCCCTTTTTCGTAGCTGGCTGAATGCCTGTCACCCGCCCTCTCCTCTCCTGTTCTCCGTTCCTCTCGTTTCAATCCGCCTTCCGCACCTCTGGACAATCCTGTGCCCAGTGTCCGTCGTTCTTGCACAACCTGCACTTCGTGCAGCTAAAAAAATCATGTTCATTACTCGCACACGGTCCACATTTCCACTTTCCTTGATACCCTCTTTTCTTCTTGTTAGTCCAGTTTTGCTTTGCTGGTGGTGCGCTCGTGCTCGCTTTAATCTGTACAACAGCCAGCTGCATCTCTCTCTCCCCCTTTGCCTTCGCGGCTTTGTCCTTCTTTGTTAGCAGTTGTTCTTCGGCGTGCACAGCGTGCGCTAATGTGGTTGTCAGCCGCCCGCTCTGCCATTCGATGTAGCTTGCTTTCACCGCTTGTGCGATCTCTGGTCTCAGTCCGTTCAGGAAGCAGCCTTGCAGATGGCACTCCCACGTGCCCGGCTGCGTTCCTCTTTCCTTTGGTTCAGCCATACCGCTGTGTTTCCGAAATGTTTCAAAGAGTCTGGCATAATAGTCTCGAACAGACTCTTCTCTCACCTGGCAACAACCGTTGATTTTCACTGTGTCCACTCGTGCTGGAAAAGCGGCTTTCATTGCCTGTGTGAGATCCGTCACTGCTGATCGATACTGTTCGTTGGCTTCGTGCAGCCAGGTTCCGTGCACTCGTCGTCGCTCGGTTGTCGACATCTGCCTACTCACTTTGTGCCAGTTCGTGGCCCCCAGTTTCACGGCTAACAGTCGCTTCAGTTCTTGTGTGGTGGAGCTGAACTCCTCACAGAAAGTGGTTAGTTCGTCTGAAAATCTGTCACCTGCGTCGTCCGGGCTTGGCAGATGAGCCATTGCTTCTTTCATGTCTGTCACAGTCCACGGTCTGTAGACCATCACCGATCCGTCAGGTCCCGCCACCTCTACCATTGGCGTCGTGAAGTTGACTTTTTCTTTGACCTGCGATCTTGTTACGACTTTCTTCGGTATCGCCCCCAGTTTCTCATTCGTGGCATCTTTACTTTCTTCCTCGTCCTGGTCCACTTGACTGGACGCCTGTTGAGCTACTGCTCGCACCACCAGTTGCTGTATTGCCAGCGCCATTTGTGCTGTCTGCTCCGCTTGCTGTTCTGCTCGTGCTGTTTCTCGCACTTCTTGCTCCGCTATCGCTGCCAGCGCGTCTACTCGCGCTGCGCGGTCTTCTCGCGCTTCTAGCTCTTCTTGCGCCGTCTGCGCTGCCTGTGCTGCTTGCGCTGCCTGCGCTGCTTGCGCTGCCTCTCGTGCCTCTCGTTCTGCTTCTCGCGTTGCTCATGCTTGTGCGTCCTGCTGCGGTTGTCTTGGCGGAGAACAGTCGAGGTCGGGTCGAATTTCAATGCATCCAGCCGAGCCACTGGGTAGATGTGTGTTTTGTACTCTGGCGGTGCCGACCTCACCGCATTTTCATGTGGAGAAACACAAACATACTGTGGGTTAGTCGGTTCTGGTGGTGCAGACACACATACAGATAGACTTTCACACTTTTCATTTTTCCTTCCTGCTAACTCTTTCTGCATTTGCTTTCTTTCTCTTTTATCTGCTTCCTTGAGCCAACAATCTACTGTTTGTTCACATTTTTTACATACATGTTTAACACATTTGCAACAACAACCTGGTTGTTTGTCGCTACTTTGTTCAACTGAGTCCCTCACCACTTTCAGTCTTGTGAGGCTCAATGTTCCCTCTTCGGGAAAATCATGATGCTTGATTAATTTTTCAATATCTTGCATACATTTCTGACCATAATGTTTTTTCATTTGGTAGTACACCGGTGTATCATATTTCACAAGCTTGCTTTGAGACTTCCCCATACTGGCTGTTTTCTGCTTTCTGTGGATTTACTCACGCGCGTCTCTTAATCTGCTAGACGTCTCCAGCAGATCCGGGATTTTCTCTTATCCCGCAATCGGTCGGGTTGCACTATCAGTGCCCTCTTAATTGTGATTTACCAAAATCTTTCGATTTTTTTTTTTTTAGCCAACCCCAATTAACCTCGGTACCTGTTTGAAACCCTCTTGATCTGTGCAAATCTCAAATTAATCTCAGGTTACCTATCTGAACGTTCGTGCCCAGAGTCCTCGGTACCTGTTTGAAACCCTCTTGATCCGTACAGATCTCAAATTAATCTCAGGTTACCTATCTGAACGTTCGTGCCCAGATTACTCTACCACAGAAACAGTTTTCAGCCAATATGGTTCAATTTCACTCTTTCCCCCCTAATTAAACTGAATTTAATTGACTCTTACCAGAGATGTCGTTTTGTGCCACCTGGGTTCTTTTTGATTCCAGTGGTCGATCCTTCCGGTCCCAACAGCGGAACGGTCCCTCGTCTCTGAATCTTTTTGCGAGGTAGGGTTGGAACTTTCAGCTCCAAGGTGATCAGCCTCCGTCCGCTGTCAGGTCCAGAAGTCACGTCCAAGGAATCCCACTTTCTGACACCAAATTGTTGTGGCAATTTCTTTCAAACAAACATCATCACTGAGAAAGAGACAACTCTGAGTCCAAATTATAGTAATAAAGGTATTTATTCTCTTGCAAGAGAGATCCTCGTCACCAATACACATAAGTGAGTCAGTGAGGAGAGATAAGGAGAAGCAGTGCCAGCCTGTTTTATAGTCCTTTCCTTCAAGGCCTTCTTTCTACCCTCCCCTACAGGGAGGGATACCAGTTTGTTTATCTATTAATGGTTATACTAGTTAAAGGGAGGCAAATGCCCCCTTGACCCCTTGACCATCTGCGTTTCCTTACCTCTATCACTTCCCAATCATAGTAAATCATCACACAAAGGGTTTTCTCACTGCAAGTGAGAAAACATATGAGGCATACATCTTGAATCTATGTTTCACTAAAGATTAATACACCAAATTAGGGGTCGACCGATATGTGTTTTTCAGGGCCGATACCGATACCGATTATTACAGATCAAGTAGACCGATAACCGATATTTTGAACCGATATACGTGTCTGGTGTAAAAATTTAAATGAATGCCAAAATTAATAATAACAAGCTGACAAAATTTTGCTCTGACAAAAAAACTTTCTTTAAATGCTTTTAAACATGTCTTTAATTCTGAAAACTGTTAATAACAACAACATTAAATAAACAGTAATATTAATAATAACATAAGTACAGAGATCATCCAGAAGCATTCTGTAAACATTTTGTAAAATTTAAAGTAAACGTATTTAGCGTATTGTGTGATTATTCTCAACAAAAGTTGTAATAATTGTTGTAGTTGTATTACGTATATTCTACTGCACCACAGTAATATATTCGGCTAAACCGAATTTATATTTTGACAGGTTGCCATGAGGACCTTTTAAGTTTCTGTATCCTATGTATATATGATATGACGATCGTTTTACTCAAATGAAACGGTCAAATGCTCATCAAGTGACTCTCCGAGCAGTTCTGGGGATGATGTTCATGTATTTATGTCCTCATTTAGTGAGACGGCAGACGCTGAAAACACAGCGAGAATCACACGCGCTTCAGTATGTATGTGTGCAGTAAATGAAACCGCACGTCTGTGTCATTCATTTACAGAGATGCAGAACATGCAGGATTCATATTTAAATAGTGTTTTTGCAGCTTAATATTTATAGATACTAGTCCATAGCGCGAGTCGATTTAAGTGTACTGACCTACTTTTGATTAATTCATCCAAACTTCGACACATTCCATGACATTCCGCGTTATACGGTAAATTCCATTATATGACTGCATTCCGCGATTCCGCCCGCATTTTCCGCATCGCGGACATCATAGTTTATATTGAGGTGTTTTGCAACTTCAGCAACGTCTGCTGCTGCTTTACCTTTGAGAGACAACTGATGCGTGATCACTGACGCAGCTCCAGTTAGCATGTGCTCTCGGTGTGAGACTGCCTTCAGTTTTCCGCGTTGATTGGTCGGACTCGTGACTCCCTACATATCAGATGAGCGGTGGGCGGAGATTGCTCTCAGAGATTGAGAGATCGCCTCACTCTCACAGAGTGTTGAGCTCAGACAGGCTGCATCGAGCCAAATAGTGCATTTAAACATTAAATAGTTTCACCTGTATTATTTATTCACTAATAAATAATGTCACCTGTAAATAGTATGTTTGTTTGCATAAAAAAATAAAAATAAAAATAAAATTATCGGCAAATCTGTTTTTAAAATGGCCGATATCGATAATCGGTAAAATGCTTAATATCGGCGCCAATAATCGGCCAGGCCGATAATCGGTCGACCCCTAATTTAAACATTAAATAGTTTCACCTGTATTATTTATTAACCAATAAATAATGTCACCTGTAAATAGTATGTTTGTTTGCATAAAAAAAATAAAAAAACAAAAATAAAAAAAAAAAAATTATCGGCAAATCTGTTTTTAAAATGGCCGATATCGATAATCGGTAAAATGCTTAATATCGGCGCCGATAATCGGCCAGGCCGATAATCGGTCGACCCCTACACCAAATGAAAAATTCCTTTACAACACAAAACTAGAAGACACGGGTCTAACAACTTTGAGATAATTCTGACTCAGAATTTATGAGGTTAAATGCATATTTAAAATCATAACAAGAAATAGTTTAATAGCTATGATACTTTTTTTTATCAAATCTTTGCATAGCTATGACAGGAAACACTGGAATCTAACAATGCCTTTGAAGCATTTACGTAAACCCATGTAGGAAATAATCAGTTATCAAATAAGCATTTTATAAACTCCTGAAACATTGGTGTTTCATATTTTAGAGCCCTCATAAAACTGCAATTTATGAATGAAATCAGTTAAATCTGTTTTTGGGAGTGTGTAAAAAAAGAAAAACAAAAATCTGATGTAACCACCTTAGTAATCCTTAACATTTTCATAAGTAACTGTAATAAAAAAAATTGTATCTCATTAACTGTAACTGATTACAGCTACTTTTATTTTTTTATTAAATTACGTAATTCCGTTACATGTAACTAGTTACTAACCCAACACTGAAAATAAGCCAGGTGTGTGACCATTGAGTATTTTTGTATTTTGAATGAAAATTTGGTGAGTTGTAAAATTGTTTGTAGGATGATGCTTTGTAGTGTGGGGGGGGGGGGTTCCTGTACATGGTATCATACTAATGTTTTTGTCACATCATTTGTTTTGTATTTCCTCCCCAGGGATGAAATTTAGCTCTGTAGCTAATTCTGGGGCAGTTATATGACTGTCTATTGTCCCTGTCAAATAATGAATTAAAATAAAATAAAATAATAAAAAAATATATATATATTCTATTATCATTATACAATAATATAATATTATGTATATGTAACTTATATAGTTTTACTGTACATTACAAAAGAATAATAATAATTGTATTAATTTCAACATCTTTACCGACGCTGTATATCTTTAGTCTATGGCTGCTTCCATTGCATCTGACAAGTTTTCTCACTGACACGACCCAACTCGGAAACTCTGGAAGAAGAAAATGTTGAGTTTCCCACTTGTAATAACGACTTTGTGATGGCGTTCATGTGCGTTCAACTTGTAAATACGATGTATCCGACATGACTTGAACGCACCATGAGTGTGCTTCTCCAGTCGTTGTCAAGTATGTTTTAGATCCATTGCATGGATCCTAATCTATATTAGTGAAAGATGCTGAAATCAAAACCATAAGTTTCCATTCCATTGTAGAAAAGCCGGTACCAGCCATTCCAGGAGAAAGATTCATCCCAAAGGAAACCTCCACTTTCATTTTGTGCTCTACGGGCTGTTCTTTCGACCTTAGGGCTTAGTTTGTGCTCTGATATGCATTTTCACCTGTTAGACCTTTTATTGAGAGCTGTGTGGATTTTAATTTGCCACAGGTTAACTCCACTCGAAGTATAGTAACATCCACAAGCACTATGAATGCTCCTGAGCTAATTTTCAAGTGTCCTGGGAAAGGGCATTAAAGGGGTGGTTGACTGTTTTTTTTCTAGGCTTGATTGTGTTTGTGGGGTGCAGTCTAGCATGTGTTTATATTGAAAAACTGTTGTTTAATTAACTTGAACAAAACTATAAAACATTGACTAAGGCTTTTTTGTGCCATCTAGTGGTAAAAATTAGAATAAAGGGATAAGTGCCTTTTACCCTGGTGCACTATTAGCCCAGTTATACCCTACTTTGTAAAAAAAAAAAAAAAAATGTATGATATGCTATTAACCATGTTTTTAGATTATACAATATTTATGTTGTTTCTACATTATTTTGGAGATTCAATCAGACTTCAGACTGAAAAGGCTACATGGAATGATGAACAAATAAAATGTGTGTTTCTATGTCTGTTGTTCAAATATGTCAACTGCAATGCATTGCAATTTTACAAAGTTTTTTTAAGCTGTATATGATAATGACTTTGGAGTGACATTCTTTCCTCGAAGGGTCCTGTCAGCTATGAGGTTTCTAAAATCTATGCAAATAATCAAAAACTTTCTGACAGAGTCTTCATTGCAAATAAACACGAGATGATCGTGGAGTAACATTGAAATACATTGCAATTGTGTTTATATATGCATATTAAATTGGAAACAAATGGCCTAAATTTGTGAGATTTTAGGAATTGTGTTACAAATGACAAGATCTAAGTGAGAGCTATTGAGCTGTACAGGGAGCCTACAACTGTCCCGGTCCTGCCGGTCCAGATGTCTGTGTTGAGCACATGGCTTGTTGTTTGTTGGTGCCATGTGCTCCCATGTCTATTGTCTGCCCCCTCCCGTCTTGTTAACTAATTATTGTTTCAGTGGCTCCACCTGTGTCTCCCTCGTTACCCTCGTTTGTCTCCATATTTTAGCCTCCTGGTGCAGTCCTGTGCTGCGTCATGTTAGACTGCACAACAGTTCCCTGCCTGCCTTCCTCCCTCCAACAACAAATCCAGTTGTGTGAATCCCAGATAAATATCACTGAGCAAATATAAACCAGCAGTGCAATTCTTAGAAATGCCAAGCCAAAAACAGTTTGTTTTTAGCAGCCTTCAATATTAAACATTACCATCATACAACCTAACAAAAAAGTATGCCTGACTTATACTGACAGAAAATCCTAAGTATATTTGGCCTGTACTTGTAAAGCTTGTAGTCTACTTAAAAACTTGTAGTTGTGTTTACATGTTTGATTGAGCAACCTATTGAAGCATTTTTCACATTGTTTATATAGGATACTACTAGTACGCTGATATTAGTATACTTACTACATAAGGTGTACTTCAAAATATACTTCAACTTTACTTAAGCACACTGAATATAATTAACTGATGTATACTTATTTTTTGAGAGTGAAACCTCATATATTCATTCATATATTAGGCTATTATAAAGAACTTACTTAATGTGATGCTGGATCCAGTGATTATATCTGGACTTTCAGTAGAAACCACCTGTGAAATGGTTTTGACATCTAAAAATAAGAATTCAAGACATGATCAAATCATGTAAATCAAGTTTGAAAGGCTTTGTTGAAAAATAAGAATAAGCCTCGTACCTGTGCAGTATCCTGAACAACCAAATACTGGATTCACAAGTTCATAGACATAGTAATTGCCTGGACACGCTTTCTCTCTGATGGGTTTTGATTTGTAAAGACAGCAGCCTTTCATATAAACCTCTCCGCAGACCTCTCTGATCACCACTTCATTCTCTATCTGAGGATAGACCATTGAGTGACAGACTGATGCCTGCGTTACAGGATGTTGAACTAATACAGGTCTCTAGCATCTGGATGTTCATTCCATTGTAGAAAAGCCGGTTCCAGCCACCCCAGGCAAATGTTTCATCACAATTAAAATCTCCACTTTCCATGGAGCAACATTAAGGGTGAATCCCAATTATCTGTCTTACCGCTTCCCCTTAGATTCATGTGAGAGTAAGGGCTGTCCCAATTCTGGTTTTGATCAAGGGGTAGGGCTAAGGGGAAGGTGTAGATGCCCCTTAAAACCAACCATTTTCGAGAGCTTACTTGAAACTAAGGGGTGCCCAGAGCACACTGTGGCCAGATCATCAAGAGTCCCATAAATGTAAGTAGTTTCGGCTTAAATAATTTATTTATAAATTACGACAGTCCTGTACATATATATTTGCAACCATGTTCTTAATTTAAACGTTTTTAAAAGTCGCTATTTTTCCACGCTAACGTTACTTTGCTGACATGCACAACAGTCCCGCATTTCTCTGACTAGAGAAAACATCACTAAAACCCAAGCAATCGACACACACACACGCTTGCAGACGGCAAGTTTGTGATCAACACTTGTCTCCTCTGGTGACGTAGCAGCACGCTAGCGATGATGTATGATGACGTAACAGTAACCAAGTGGTGTCTCAATTCAAAGGGGTATGTTTTCACCCCTAGTGCTTACCACTCGGTTTCGAGGGACAAGGGCTAGGGGTAAGACGAAGCGGTAGAGGTAGGGGTAAGACAGAGAATTGGGATTCACCCTATCTCTAGTCAGAGATCATGACCACTAATGCCTAGTTCTTTCATGAAACTCTAGCTGGCGCAGGCTGATGGGTCTAACATAACTGATGATATTCACAGCATTAAACGACCTGCTTTACATTTAAATGTCTGGTTAGCATCCACTTGAGCATTTTGCAGCTCGCAAAGAGTTCCTCTGAAACCCTTTACCTTCCCCAGCTCCACCGGTATTCATCTGCTACTGGTTATTTTATATGCTGTTTGTGCAGCAGTAGTATGTCTTATACAGTATAATCACAGCACCGTATGCATGGGCAGTAGCAAGTTCCTGTACTTGCTTGCATCAGCAGCAATAATCTACAACTGCAGCAATAATCAGCAGCAGCAACAATTCAGCAGCAGTGTAGCAGATCTAATCCGCCAAGACCAAATACATTAAGCTTGTCATATAAGTTACCATGCTAAAATATTCTTAGAGTTGTCATGATGGAACTATAGAAAAGCTGACCAACATTGCTTTTTATAATAGTAGCTTTATCATGTGATGGTTTCCCTTTTAGCTTAGCCAGTGTCATTTTTACAATAATCTGAGGTCAAGGCTCACCCTATGTAGACTGGTCGAGCAATACTCTTGCTCTAAACAGAAATTCTGAGGCATAACCTAACAATTGGAATTTGCATTAATCAAGATCCTACACCTTGTAAGTTTTCACCTTATTGGGGACAGCAGGCAATTTGCATAAAAGACCCTGAGGAAAAGCACAACCTCTATAGTAGCAGAATATCTCTTTTACTTCAGTTCTGTGTTAATGAGGCCATTTTACCAGTCACATTGAGACATTTCAATGATACCAAACATGGAAAGTAATGCATTATTCACATTAAACCAAATATAGAATTTAAGTGATTATAGCAAACAAAGAGATGAGAGGGTTAAGGCTAGAAGGGATACATATGGCACTACTGGGCATGCGCACATCAACACAGCGTAATTTTTATCACACTGTATAACAATTATTACTATAGTTGTATTATTGTAAGGGGTAGGTTTAGGGTGGGGTAGGTGTAGTTTTGTTCCAACCCTGCTCCAACACACAAACCATGTATTGTTCAATTGAGCCTGAAGGACTTGATTAGTTGGATAGGGTGTGTTTAATTAGGGTTGGCAGTGCCAGGGTTAAACTCGGCAGGATTGTGGCCCTCCAGGAATTGAGTTTGACACCCCTGGTGTAGACGTTAATAAAACACAATCTAATAGGTAGAGAATTAAATGTCATTATTATTTTCCGGTCGGAGCCCACAACCAGAGTAGAGTAAGTGAAGAGAAGAGAATGAATGGGAGCAAATGCAGAGGAAACAGTCAGAAGGCGTTTAATGTTATTATATATTACGCTATTGTCATTGTTTTTTCTTAATGCATTGATGTTAATTTATACAAACTGAATGTTACAAAAAGTTTTATGTCGAAGCAAATAGTAACCTAGATTAATAAATGCTGTACTGTTTTTCGTATTGTTGATTGTTAATTCAAGATGCTTAATGCATTGATTAATGTTAATGAATTGAACTGTATTGTAAAGGGTTTCAGATTTCACTGCTTAGTTATTGTCACGACCCAGGCCTCTGTGGCTCTCTCCAATGGCCACCGGAGGGCACCTTCTCCTGAGTACTGACTCCATTGTGGACTACATTACCCATATGCCCCGTACCTCGGACTAATCACCATCAGGTGTTCCCAATCTCACCCTCTATATAAACTGGTTCCAGACTCTCATTCAACGCGAAGTATTGTTTAGCTTGTCTTGCAACTCTGAGCGTTTATCCCCGATTGACTCTGCCTGTGTATCTGTTGACCCTCTGCTTTGTTACCGACCTGTTTCTTGCCTGCTGCCTGCCCTGACCCAAGCCTGGTAATCGACCTTGATTCTGTTTATCTTCTATATCCTTGACGCTGTTGTTAGATCCCTGCCTGGTTGTACTACGTTTTCATTAAACATTGCAAATGGATCCGAATGCCCCTGACTCCTCACTACAGAATACTTCGCCGCCTCAGGATCCAGCGATGTTTCACCAGCTCTCTTCCGAGGTATCGGCTCAAGCTTCAGTGCTAGCCACACACCAACAGCAGCTGCAGAGACTCACCTCTCTCACCGAGGAGCTTGTGAGGACATTACAAGCACCCCACGTGACAGCCCCGTCTATGAACCCCACGCCAACTCCTGCGCCAGCGACCACACCCACATTCGCTCCCGCTCCACAAAGTATTCGACTCTCACTTCCAGACAAATATGACGGTTCCCCAGGCAAATGTACAGGCTTCCTGATGCAAAGCTACATCTGTATCACCCAGCAACCCCTCACTTACCCTACAGATGATAGTCGTGTAGCATTCATTTGCTCTCTACTTACCGGCAAAGCATTGGAATGGGCTACAGCGATGTGGCAGGGTAATCGCATGTCTTTTCCCTCTTACGACCATTTCATACGTCAGTTTCGGGATGTGTTCGAACATTCTGCCAGCGGAAAGGAGGCAGGAGAGGAGTTGATCGCTTTGCGTCAGGGAAACCACACTGCTGCCGAATACACCCTTGATTTCAGAACACTCGCTGCTCAAACTGGTTGGGATAACGAGCCTCTCAGGCTGTTCTACCGGAAGGGACTCAACAGCGATCTACAGTCAGAACTAGCCTGCCGAGAGGAGGGTAAGACCCTCGAAGAATTCATGGATTTAACCATCCGTCTCGATAACTTGATGCGCTCACGACGCCCTCGCCGGGGTTTCCCCGCTCTGCCAGTCGTCCAGAAATCCCCTGAACCGGAACCTATGCAAATCGGAGTCACTCAACTATCAGCGGAGGAGCGAGAGAGGCGTGTTCGTCAACATCTGTGCCTATACTGCGGTCAGGCTGGCCATCTGAGGGCTACCTGCCCCACTCGTCCCCCTCGTCGTGATTCTACTGCGGTGAGTGCTGAATGTTCTCATAATAATTCATTCGGCGTTCCGGTGGCTCTTAGCACTGGAGGGAGGAGGATTGAGACCATAGCTATGATTGACTCTGGGGCTGCAGGACATTTTATTGATGTCTCTTTTGCTAAATCCCATAATATTCCTCTCATTCCATGTGAATCCCGTGTGGCAGTGGCCGCGCTAGACGGAAGACCGCTGGGCTCGGGAAGAATCAAGTACATCACCCCAGAGATACAACTTCAAACCGGCGCTCTCCACACTGAATTCATAAGACTGTTTGCCATCGAATCACCCCAGAATCCCGTCATCCTTGGTTTACCCTGGCTAGAGAGACACAACCCACGCATATCCTGGTCAACACAAGAAATCCTTCAATGGTCAAAATCCTGTCAACGCCACTGTCTAATGTCAAGCCAACCATCCATTCATCCACAGGAGAGGGAACTCAAGCCCTGCGATCTCTCAGAATTGCCCGCAGAATACCAAGATCTATCTGAAGCCTTCAGCAAAGCCAAAGCGTCCAAACTTCCTCCTCATCGACCCAGCGACTGTGCCATCGACCTCATCCCAGGCTCTACTCCCCCTAGAGGCAGGGTTTTCCCTCTTTCACAGCCTGAATCTGAAACCATGAGGAAGTATATCGAGGAGGAACTAGCCAAGGGCTTCATTGTACCATCCAAATCACCAGCTTCTGCAGGATTTTTCTTCGTTAAGAAGAGGGACGGAGGTCTTCGACCCTGCATTGACTATCGAGCACTAAATGATATAAGCATAAAGTTCCGTTACCCTTTGCCCCTGGTTCCTGCTGCCCTAGAACAGCTCCGCAGCGCCAAATACTTCACGAAGCTCGATCTACGCAGTGCCTACAACCTGGTTCGCATTCGCGAAGGGGACGAGTGGAAGACGGCTTTTTCCACAACATCCGGGCACTATGAATACTTGGTTATGCCGTTCGGACTCTCCAACAGTCCGTCAGTGTTTCAGGCCCTCATGAATGACGTTTTCCGGGATATGTTGAACCAATGTGTCATTGTCTACATTGACGATATTTTGATCTACTCTGAGTCCCTCGAAACCCATGTAAAGCAGGTCAGAGCAGTTCTTCAACGGCTCATCAAGCATCAGCTCTACGCCAAGATACAGAAGTGTGAGTTTCATCAAGCACAGATCTCCTTCTTAGGCTACATCATTGGTGCAGAGGGGGTCACCATGGACGACAGTAAGGTGCAGGCAGTGCTGAAATGGCCGAAACCAGCCACAATCAAGGAACTGCAGCGTTTTCTAGGATTTGCAAATTTCTATCGACGTTTCATAAGGAATTTCAGTGTGGTAGCAGCACCTCTCACTTCACTGCTACAGGGGAAGGGGCAACGTCTGAATTGGACACTCGCCAGCGAACAAGCCTTCCAGCAGCTTAAACAGCGGTTCACGACAGCTCCCATCTTGCATCATCCCAATCCTGACTTGGAGTTTACAGTAGAGGTGGACGCATCTAATACGGGCATCGGCGCAATCCTTTCTCAACGTCATGGTAACCCATCCAAATTATTCCCGTGTGCGTTTTTCTCTCGCAAACTCACCCCGGCAGAGAGGAACTACGACGTGGGAGATAGAGAATTGCTAGCCATGAAGGCCGCGTTGGAGGAGTGGCGGCACTGGTTGGAGGGGGCGAAAGTACCATTCATCGTGCTAACAGATCATCGCAATCTGGAATACATCAGATCCGCGAAACGTCTTAACCCCAGACAGGCTAGATGGTCCCTGTTCTTCTCTCGTTTTGACTTCAAAGTAACCTATCGACCTGGATCTAAGAACGGCAAAGCGGACGCGCTTTCCAGACAGTTTGACCATCTTCCCGCGTCCAGTTCCGTTGAACCAATACTACCTCCCACAGTCATTCTAGCACCCATACAGTGGGATATCATGACAGAGATTTCAGAAGCTCAGACGAACAGCCCTGCTCCACTCGAGTGTCCATCCGACCGTACCTATGTTCCTGTCAGTCTCCGCCCACGAGTAATCAAGTGGATTCACGAGTCTCCCAGCACTGGTCACCCAGGTATCAATGCCACCATGGAACTTGTCGCCAATCGCTTCTGGTTTGTCAACTCTTCACTCAGACATTACCCAATTCGTCCAAAAATGTGACACTTGCAACATCTCCAAATCCTCACATCAGCGACCAGCAGGTTTACTCCATCCTCTCCCCATTCCTCAACGACCATGGTCCCATATCGCCATTGACTTTGTTACAGACTTACCTAACTCCAATCATTTCACCACCATACTCACTATTATTGACCGCTTCTCCAAGGCTTGTCGGTTAATCCCTCTTCCAAAGCTGCCCACAGCCTTCGAGACGGCCGAGGCTCTACTACAGAATGTATTCAGGTTTTATGGTCTCCCTGAAGACATCGTCTCGGACTGGGGTCCGCAGTTTACGTCCAGAGTATGGAGGGCTTTCTGTCAACAGCTGAACATCAATGTCAGTCTCACCTCCGGCTATCACCCCGAATCCAACGGCCAGGTAGAACGTTTGAATCAAGAACTCATCCGATTCCTCCGCACCTACTGTCACAACAACCAGACCGACTGGAGTCGTTATCTTCTGTGGGCGGAGTATGCCCAAAACTCCCTCAGAAAACCCGCCACCGGACTCACCCCTTTCCAATGCGTTCTTGGATTCCAACCACCCCTGTTTCCTTGGTCTGGAGAACCTTCGAACCTCCCTGCTGTAGATGGGTGGCTAAGAAGGAGTGAGGAGACTTGGAACACCGCCCATGTACACCTTCAGAGAGCAGTTCGCCGAGTGAAGGAACAAGCTGATCGACACCGCAGAGCTGGTCCAAGCTTCACTCCTGGTCAATGGGTTTGGCTTTCAACCAGAGATCTCCGCCTTCGTCGCCCCTGCAGAAAGCTCAACCCGAGGTACGTGGGTCCTTTCAAAATAATCAGAGAAATAACACCAGTCTCATATCGATTAGCACTGCCCGCCAACTATCGTATCTCACCCACCTTTCATATCTCCTTGCTCAAGCCCGCCGGTGGACCTGGAGGAGAGAGGGACCAGGAGGAGGCCGCCGTGGAGAGCACCCCCCCCCATGATCATCGATGGCGAGGAGGCCTATCAGGTGCGAACCATCCTGAACTCCCGACGCCGAGGCAGGTTCCTTCAATATCTCATTGACTGGGAGGGGTATGGTCCGGAGGAACAGTCTTGGGTAAATTCTCAGGACATCCTGGATCCTAATCTTACCACAGAGTTTCACAGAGACCACCCCGACCGACCAGCACCTAGACCCCGTGGAAGACCTCGGCGTTCTAATCATTCTCGCTTCGGGAGCCGCTCCCAGGGGGGGGGCTCTGTCACGACCCAGGCCTCTGTGGCTCTCTCCAATGGCCACCGGAGGGCACCTTCTCCTGAGTACTGACTCCATTGTGGACTACATTACCCATATGCCCCGTACCTCGGACTAATCACCATCAGGTGTTCCCAATCTCACCCTCTATATAAACTGGTTCCAGACTCTCATTCAACGCGAAGTATTGTTTAGCTTGTCTTGCAACTCTGAGCGTTTATCCCCGATTGACTCTGCCTGTGTATCTGTTGACCCTCTGCTTTGTTACCGACCTGTTTCTTGCCTGCTGCCTGCCCTGACCCAAGCCTGGTAATCGACTTTGATTCTGTTTATCTTCTATATCCTTGACGCTGTTGTTAGATCCCTGCCTGGTTGTACTACGTTTTCATTAAACATTGCAAATGGATCCGAATGCCCCTGACTCCTCACTACAATTATCTCATTTTACAGTATTTACAATAATGTTTTTTATCTTAGTAAAGTACACATTACTGTCAGGACACATTAATGCGCATCACTTGGGTTTCTCAAGAGTAGTGAACTTTCAGCTGATTTTAAAGACATTGAAGTTTACTTCAGGATGAAGATCTGAGTTGTAGTTGCATTAAAATGTATTTATTTATTTATTGCATGATTTTGTTTTCTTTCTGTAATGATAGTTTAGTTTGCATACTTCACAAAGTCTATCTTTCTTTACCATCCCCTGCATCCTCCAGTGGTCCTAGGATGGACTCTAAAAGTTTTAATATAATAATTAACTAAATAATTAATGGTTAAACAAATTATTTCAACATGGAATTAACATGTTATTTAAATATTTTTTTAAATCTGTTTAGCAAAGGTGCTATCCATCTGCAAAGTGCAGCTTTAAAGAATGTGTTTCAGGTGTTCACAAGGAAACACTTCATTTGACAAATACCTGAGTGTCACAAGAAAAAATGGTTTAAGCTGTTGCTGAGAAATCTCTTCTGGTTCCAGTAATGAGCCACCCATGCCATATGTATTAATAAAGGCACTGATGAGATTGTGAGAGCTGCAGATCTGCATCATTGTATTCAGCTGCTGAAGAGAGAATCTCTCTGAGTTTAATCTGCAGCAGTGTTTGACCTCAGGCAAATCTGGTAACACTTTAAAATACCATCATTAATGAATAACTACACAAGAACACACGAGTAACACAATATTAGCACTCTAGTAACTACTAATAACTAATAATAAACTCTGATTAATGAAATAGTAAGTGATAGAGCTTAGTCGAATGTGGTAGCTCACTATTAGATCATCAGTAACTATTATTTATTCATACCTCTCTAAGAACTACTACGAACTAAGCTACTGTATACAAGTTCGTAATTAATATGAATAATACATCATATATAATTCATTCTAAATTAAAGGTCATGGTAACCCACTAGTAATGACTCAAGTATTACCAAATGCATCAGAAATAATTACAAATTATTTGGATCAGTATTGAAAAGTGAAGATTGTGATAACTAATAATGAGTTTTGTAAAGTATTGGGTAGTAACTATTAAGGTGGTACTACATCCTTCTAAAGGAATTACTCATTATTTTGGATCAGTATTTTAAAGTGAAGACCGTGACAACTCTCTAGAAATTACTGAAGTCATTGTAAGCTTTTGAGGTTTTTGTAAGGTTTTGGTTAATAATTCACTTTGCTAGATGTGGTTACACTTAAATCATTACTAGTGGGTCTTTACTTAAGAATACTGATCCAAATAATTAGTAATTTCTTCAGAGGAATGTAGTAACACGAGTCATTACTATTCAAAAGACGTCAGTCAATATTAGGGAGTTATGATGCTTTTCACTTTACAATACTGATCCAAGTAATTACTAATTCCTTTAGAAGGATTTGATAGTACTTGAGTCATTACTAGTGGGTTACCGTGATCTTCATTTCAGAATTAATTATACATTCTGCATAATTCACTTTAATTATGAACCCGTATACAGTAGTTCTTAGTAGTTCTCATATATATATAGTAGCTATTGATTAGCTAATAGTGAACTACCAGTTTCAACTGAGCGCTATTACTTACTAAATCAGAGTGTCTTGTTAGGTAATAGTAGTTACTACAATGTTAATAGTGCATTAGTCACTTGTTCCTGTGTCATTAATGAAGGAACCGTATTCTAAAGTGTTACCGACTTGACTCTCTATCATGATTTAAATGTGACAAACATCTCAGTCAAATACAGCACTGCTTGCAATCATGCTTTGCCTGTTTGTATTTTATTTAGTTATTGTGTGCTTTTAAAACAATTAGAAGGTCATTTGTAACAGGTTGTTTGTCAAATGTGTCATTATATTGTCATATTTTTTTTTACTTTATATTTACACATTTTATAATATTCATTTAATCTGAGTACAGTAAACTGTTGTAAAGTTTCAATGTTTCTAAAATGTCGAATAGGGTGCAAACGAAGTCTGACCCTGATCTCATTATCACATATTTCAAGTTTGTTATTTCTAAAAGTCTGCTACCCATTTGTTAAACCCAAAATGTTGTTGAATTGAAAAAAAGCAACCACAGAACAAGAATTACTTTTTAATGTTTCTGCATGATTAAGAAAATAAAAAATAATCTGATTGTCTTTGGAAATGTAACACAATCTCTGAAGTAAAATTAGATTAATGTAGTAAATAACAATTAATGTAAATGATTAAATACCTGATTATGGAACATAAATAACATTTATGACAAGGAGAAGTTTAGTAACCCTCAAACATTCATTAAAATGGCATTAGAAATTATGCACACAAAATGTTACATTATGTTTGAGTAAAAACATTAAAATAGGGTCAGGAAACTGATAAGAGGAACAAGTAACAGCATCAGAGAAGCACACAGACTAGAAGCCTCAGACACCTTCACTTGCTCTGGGACCCACTTATCTGTGGAGACGGGATATAATGCACAGTGAATTGTAATGTATTGATAGCAGAAATCAACAGAAACCTTAGTTTACAAATGATTCAATTAAATATTCACCTGTGTTGCCTTCAGACAACATCAGAGGACCCATGGATATGGAAGCACTGTCATGGAAGTCCAGAGACCTGCGCTCCCTCCAGTGATGTTCAGAGTTACAGTCCTAAAAGAGAAAAGTGAAAATCCATCTGTGTGAATCCCTGATAAACATCAACAAACATGAAACATAAAGGAGTGCATAAAGTCTCCAGAACAGGACAAACCATACCACCATGGACATTAAGGGTAACATTTTTTATCCAATATTCAATGTTTGATCAACGGTAAAATCTTAAACATTTACAATTTAACCATTACATTTAACTATGGAGATACATTCAATACATTTCCATACATTAGTTCTATAGCTACACAGAAACACATTATCACAGTTTTATTAATATGAGAGTTTATGCAAACTCACAGATGAACAGCGATTGCTTGACCGAAGGCAAAGGTGAACAGAACAGTGCAGGTAAAGCTTTGTGGAGTTTGCAGTGAAGATGAACATCCTGAAGGAGAAACGGCTGGATGTCGAGACGCCGTTCTGCAGCAGCTCCACTGAGTCATCATTTGGATTGGGACACCTGCGAATCAACAAATCAAATTATTTTACTTGAGACACATTCAACTCAAAGGCGATTTCCTGTAAAGCATAGCACATTTGCATTCGATATTCAATCAATTGAATTATTTGCATTAGTAGTACAATACTCATCTTAAAATGGATATGGATTGTTATTTTTTCATTCTATGTGCAGATCAAAAGTTACTCCTAAAAATGTTACAGTGAGTTAAGCCTGAGCTTTAAGGAACAGAAAAAACAACATTGCTTTACTCTCTAACGATGAGATCCCAGCGGAGACTGTAATCAGGATCGTTCACAGGTGTAGCCCAACACGTGTCCAGAACTGAGGCAAACTGACGGCTGTCAACCCCCTCAACACGAACTTCCACATTCATCTTCTGGTCGAGCTCTGCATCCACTCTCCCAGTGAAGGGCCGGGTAAACTCATCATCCTCATATGGAATCATCCGAACCTGATACCTGCCTTCACCAGCGGGGAGGGTCTTGTGCACAACACTGTTGAAATAATGAATAGATCTGTGTTAAAACTACTAAGCTTTATGGCTAAAATTCTACTCCTTTAATAAAACAGTGCAACTGGAATCAGAATTTGTATTTGACTCTCACGTCTCCAGTGGGTTGATTTCTACATTCATGGAAAGTGTTTGTGTTTGAGGATAAACACAGCTGAAAGGAAGCTTGAGGATTTTCTCTCTGCTAATGAGACCTTCCGGTGTCCCCAGAATAAAATTATCATAGATAAAGTGGGTGCCGTTGGCCTGTGAACAACACGTATAACATTTTGACACTTAGGCTAAAATGTTTGGATGGTGTATTTGAATAGAGTATGCATAATTTGTCCTACCACAAGATTTGTGCCACAGATGTGTTCCTCGTTATCAAAGTGGAATTCCACTCTGCCATTCCGGACCGTTCCTTTGCATCTGGGATCATTGAGGTGTAAGATGTCAGCTGGAAAACCAGCCTCAAAGAGCTGACAGCGAGACACAGAGATGGAGCCAGAGCTGCTTTCACAGGTCTCTGAGAAATCTGAGAGAATAAAAACAAGTATTAAAGTATTAAAAATGATAATGTAATAATGACCAAAAATAAAAATATCAAAATATTTCACATTCTGTTGTGGAATGTTACTAACCAAAAGAGTCAGCTTGTGGTCTGGGAAGTTCGTCGTTACACAAACAGCCATAAACACCATTTTTCTTCCCACACCATTGATCTTCAGAGCATCTGAGCTCAGAGCAGCGATCTCTCACATCTACGAGAAGCACAGATAAATTAAATACAACACAAAGACATTGAGTTATAATAACAGAGTGAGAGCTCAACATTCTGAGCCCACTGAATGATCATTGCTCTACATTCTTCAAAGAAATGAAATATATTTTTTTTGTGTGAATTAAAGTAAATTTCACATGTTCCATAATTTTCCCACTGAGATCCACAAATAATAGCTTATTAGTTCGTTTTTTTAACAGTAGATTTAGAATTAATTAGCATTAGAATTAAATTGCTGGGGGATTTTATTTCATTCTCTTTACAATTTATGTATAAACACCCTCTATATGTATAAGTCTATGTTAACTGTGAAATTGCTCTTAAGAACTAGTGATGTCTGATTTGTGACAGGTTAGGTTAGCAAAATGATCAAAATCAGTTCATGAATCATAGCTCTTTCATGCACTGAATCATTTGAAAGCAGTTTGTCATAGTACTTGATAGTTCAGCTACCTACTACTTTTTTTCACGCAATACTGATGACAAGACCACAAATTAATCTGTGCTGAAATATTATTATGACTTACCACATCGCAGACCCGAGCGCCATTCTGGGATCTGTATCTCCAAGATGGCACAAGCTGTCTCATAGGCCTCAACAGCTGAACATAACATGCCATTTGCACGTGTGTACAGACACAGATCATACACACAAGAGTAGTAGTAAGGTGCAGGGTCAACATGAAGATGGCAGTTCTGGAAGGGTCCAGAGGTGTTGGTGATAATGCTACAGAGATCAGAATACCTCTGTCTGGATGGACACTCATCAGAATTACCGGTCTGGTCTCTGGCACCACAGCTGAAGTACATGTACACATGAAAAAAATGAAGTTCAGTTAAATGTGGGTGGAGGAGAGACCCCCCCCCCCCCCCCATAATTGTAAAGCACTTTGTGTGTACAGCAATACACAATAAAGCGCTATATAAATGCATCCTTCATTCATTCAAATGCCTGTACTGTTTCATCACTTGGTCACAGAAAGAGTTTCTTGATTAAGAACTATTCTTGATTATTTTAACCTTAAGACATAACCCTTTGAACCCTTTTCCCTGTCTATTGCTCTAAACAAACCTGAGAAACGTTTTTTTTTTTTATCACGACAGGTCAAATCTACTGTCCTAAAGTCTGGTTCTTACCCTGGAATGCTGGTGTCTGATTGCCAGCTATGGCCAAAGGAAACATCATCAGGAGCAAGGTCTCCACCGGGCAGCACTTTGTCATCTGCAGGATTGCCATTGAAATTTCCACACATTCCACATAGAGATCCATAGAATATTTCACTCACTCTGACTACAAGGCTGCTATGTCCATCAAAATGAACAATTAATTTATTGAAAGCATTTACAATTACGAATCCATGCTCCTCGTGTATCTCTACAAGATCATTGATTTGATATGCTGGTGTGTCGATGGCATTCCCATCAACCTGGAGGGAAATCAGAAAAGTCCAACATAAGAAAAGAAAGACAGTGAAAAAAAAACGTCTCAGGTTACGTATGTAACCATGGTTCCCCGAGGGGGAACGAGACACTGCGTCCCCTAGGGGTCGCTACGGGGAACGCCCTCAGCGTGACTCGGTCTGAAGATACATATGAAAAAACACCACCTGTTGGCCGGCGACAGCCCATGACGTCACTACCGGCGTGCCACAATATAAGTGCCGCCGGGAGAATACATCATCAGCTTCTTCGTCTGAAGCTTGCGTCCGAAGCATGGCCCGAAGCCTAGGGGACGCAGTGTCTCGTTCCCCCTCGGGGAACCATGGTTACATATGTAACCTGAGACGTTCCCCTTCATGGGAACTCGAACTGCGTCCCCTAGGGGTCGCTACGGGGAACGTTATACCCACTTCGCCATGCTGAGAGGAATGCAAGCCAATTTCTCAAAAAAGGCGAGCACTAAGGGAGTTGCCCCTGGGACGGCTGATGGCTGTCAGTGATATTATCCCCTTCGGCCAAAGGCCCGAGCTGCATACCCTAGTACTTACCTGTTCTAGGTGCCGGGATTACCGGGCCTAGGGTAGAGCTCAAAGTCTTGGAATCAGAAAAAGATTCCTTTAAGGGGATATGGCCAGGCACCTGGCTCACTAGGTCCTGGCCGATCACTCAGGGGTTACCACTTGCTCTCAAGCTTACCGAGGGAACTGTCTCAACAGACCTCTTGGTAGCGTACACCCCTTTCTTTTCCCTTTTTTTTTTTTTTTTTTTTGGACCCAACATATATGGGACAGGGGAGCGGGGCCCAAGGCACAAGCCGGGGCTTTAACCAACTCAAAAAAGGGCACGAAGCTGTGCGCGTAACCCTACCCTTTCGGGATTTCTAGAAAGAACGCAGAATCTTTGATGTGCGGACTTACCACTGAGTGGATTTTAGAAAGTGCCCAAAGTCTAACGTGCGCACTTACCATAACATGGATTTTTAGAAAAGAACGCAGAACACTTGATGTGCGATCTTACCACTGAGTGGATTTTAGAAAGTGCCCAAAGTCTCGCGTGTGCACTTATTAGAAGAACGTTCTATGCCCTGGAGCGGAGAACTACTCATTCCTCGGAGTGAGAGGGAACTCCGACGCTCAGAAGGGAGCGGCAAGCTCATAGATGACCCTCTGGTTGAGGGGAGCAATGCTGGCTCGACCAACAAGGCGAGCGACCTATCACAGAGCTCTGGGGGGCGGAGAAACTCGGACGCTCAGAAGGGAGCGGCATGCTCATAGGTGACCCTCCGGTTGAGGGGAGCAGTGCTAGCTCTACCGACGGCGAGCCCTGGAGAGCGGAGAACTCATTCCTCGGAATGAGAGGAACTCAGCTACCAATGAGGAGCTCTAGAGCGGAGAACTCACTCCTCAGAGTGAGACCTATAACGAGCTCTGGAGAGTGGAGAACTCATTCCTCAGAATGAGAAGGCACTCCGCCGCTCAGAAGGGAGCGGCAAGCCCAACCATGAGCTCTGGAGAGCGGGGAACTCATTCCTCAGAATGAGAGGGAACTCCCCGTTCAGCAGGGAGCGGCATGCTCATAGATGACCCTCTATAGTGAGGGGAGCAATGCTAGCTCGACCAGCAAGAGAGATCACAGAGCTCAGAGGAGCGGAGAACTCATTCCTCAGAATGAGAGGGAAACTCAGACGCTCCGCAGGGAGCGGCATGCTCAAAGATGACCCTCTAATGAGGGGAGTAATGCTGGCTCTACCTATAACGAGCTCTGGAGAGCGGAGAACTCATTCCTCAGAATGAGAAGGAACTCAGACGCTCAGCAGGGAGCGGCATGCTCATAGATAACCCTCTATAGTGAGGGGAGCAATGCTAGCTCTACCTATAACGAGCTCTGGAGAGCGGGGAACTCATTCCTCAGAATGAGAGGGAACTCCCCGCTCAGCAGGGAGCGGCATGCTCATAAATAACCCTCTAATGAGGGGAGTAATGCTGGCTCTACCTATAACGAGCTCTGGAGAGCGGAGAACTCATTCCTCAGAATGAGAAGGAACTCAGACGCTCAGCAGGGAGCGGCATGCTCATAGATAACCCTCTATAGTGAGGGGAGCAATGCTAGCTCGACCAGCAAGAGAGATCATAGAGCTCAGAGGAGCGGAGAACTCATTCCTCAGAATGAGAGGGAAACTCAGACGCTCCGCAGGGAGCGGCATGCTCAAAGATGACCCTCTAATGAGGGGAGTAATGCTGGCTCTACCTATAACGAGCTCTGGAGAGCGGAGAACTCATTCCTCAGAATGAGAAGGAACTCAGACGCTCAGCAGGGAGCGGCATGCTCATAGATAACCCTCTATAGTGAGGGGAGCAATGCTAGCTCTACCTATAACGAGCTCTGGAGAGCGGGGAACTCATTCCTCAGAATGAGAGGGAACTCCCCGCTCAGCAGGGAGCGGCATGCTCATAAATAACCCTCTATAGTGAGGGGAGCAATGCTAGCTCGACCAGCAAGACAGATCACAGAGCTCGGAGGAGCGGAGAACTCATTCCTCAGAATGAGAGGGAAACTCAGACGCTCCGTAGGGAGCGGCATGCTCAAAGATGACCCTCTAATGAGGGGAGCAATGCTAGCTCTACCTATAACGAGCTCTGGAGAGCGGAGAACTCATTCCTCAGAATGAGAAGGAACTCAGACGCTCAGCAGGGAGCGGCATGCTCATAGATAACCCTCTATAGTGAGGGGAGCAATGCTAGCTCGACCAGCACGGAGAGCGACCTATCACAGAGCTCTGAGGAGCGGAGAACTCATTCCTCAGAATGAGAGGAGACTCCGCCGCTCAGAAGGGAGCGGCACTATCACAGAGCTCTGGGGGGCGGAGAAACTCGGACGCTCAGAAGGGAGCGGCATGCTCGTAGGTGACCCTCTGGTTGAGGGGAGCAGTGCTAGCTCTACCGACGGCGAGCTCTGGAGAGCGGAGAACTCATTCCTCGGAATGAGAGGAACTCAGCTACCAATGAGGAGCTCTAGAGCGGAGAACTCACTCCTCAGAGTGAGACCTATAACGAGCTCTGGAGAGTGGAGAACTCATTCCTCAGAATGAGAAGGCACTCCGCCGCTCAGAAGGGAGCGGCAAGCCCAACCATGAGCTCTGGAGAGCGGGGAACTCATTCCTCAGAATGAGAGGGAACTCCGCCGCTCAGCAGGGAGCGGCATGCTCATAGATAACCCTCTATAGTGAGGGGAGCAATGCTAGCTCGACCAGCAAGGAGAGCGACCTATCACAGAGCTCTGAGGAGCGGAGAACTCATTCCTCAGAATGAGAGGGAACTCAGACGCTCCGCAGGGAGCGGCATGCTCAAAGGTGACCCTCTAATGAGGGGAGCAATGCTAGCTCTACCTATAACGAGCTCTGGAGAGCGGAGAACTCATTCCTCAGAATGAGAAGGAACTCAGACGCTCAGCAGGGAGCGGCATGCTCATAGATAACCCTCTATAGTGAGGGGAGCAATGCTAGCTCGACCAGCACGGAGAACGACCTATCACAGAGCTCTGAGGAGCGGAGATCTCATTCCTCAGAATGAGAGGGAACTCCGCCGCTCACAAGGGAGCGCCTCTAGGTGCTTGGCAGGAAACTTCCACCTAACCTCGGTCGGTGGAGTTTACGGTGGTTACAGGGGAATTAGAGAGGAATGAGAGGGCTTGCCTCTCTCTGACCCGCGCCTCTGTCTCACCCTAGCCGCAGGAGGGGGAGGGGCATAAGTCGCGAGACTAGCCTTCTAAGCCCATCTCTGATCCTCAGACCGAGATGGGCTAGGACCCCTGGTTGTTCGGGCTCAGACCTGGACCTTATCCAGGACTTTCAGCAGGTCAGTCTGGTACGTTTCCTTCGTGTGCAACGAAGTGACGGTCTGACCTGCTGCTGCATATGCCCTGCCATTTAAGCGAGATTCAGGGGCTTAGATGGCCAGGAGGGAGCCTTGAGAGAGGATGTCTCGCCATAGAGAGATAAGCTGGTTATCATCTCTTGCACAGGGGGCATCCTCTCATAGCCATTTTCACACATCCCCTCAGTGTTAGCATAACTAGTATGCTGAAACCTATGAATACGAGAAAAAATAGCTTTTCCCACTCCTTCTCAACCTCCACATCGAGATTTATGAAGAAAGGAAGGCTCACTCGAGCTGGGGGTTATTTTAGATTTATTTTTCTGATCCATAACCTCCAAAACTCGTTCATATGCAGCGGAGCACTAGCTGCTGCATCTGATGATGTCAGAAAGATCGCATCATCACAATCCAGCAGCTCACTCTCGTTCTCGGCCGACGCGCGGGAAAAGGGGCGGTCCCTTTCCACTTATCGGCTACATCCAACTGCGAACCCCACGATTTCACCTCCGTGCCTCGGCAACGGTGGGTCTTGAATCGCGGGAAGCAGACGGCTGCCCCTCTTTCCTCGAAAAGAGGGACAGGCGAGAGCTGAGCTTCCTCATAGAGAGCCGCTCACAATGCACGCAAACCGCCCCCTCAAGGACATCGCGTGCGTGCTCCATGCCCAAACAAAAGACGCAACAGTCGTGTGTGTCATCGGGTGTCAAATAACGAGGACACGGATCCACACACTTCCTAAACGCCTTGCTAGTGCTCGCCATAGTAGAGTTAGAAAACTGTACTCTTACCAGATTCACTCTGCACGCTTCAAACAAACCAGTCAGTGAAGACGAAAAAGCTGATGATGTATTCTCCCGGCGGCACTTATATTGTGGCACGCCGGTAGTGACGTCATGGGCTGTCGCCGGCCAACAGGTGGTGTTTTTTCATATGTATCTTCAGACCGAGTCACGCTGAGGGCGTTCCCCGTAGCGACCCCTAGGGGACGCAGTTCGAGTTCCCATGAAGGGGAACATTTATATTGACACCATTTGAAGTCCAACTTACTTTAACTCTCCTGTTTTGGCCAATTGTGATGCGTGTCTGCTGTCCATGCTGAGACAACCAAACATCCACTGCAGACACAAATGATACCACCATGTTCCCACAGTGCCTGTTGGTGGCCACCACACGGAACTCCAGATCACTGTCTGTAACATTACCGCAGGTCTGGGCAATCTCATATGAACAAGTTCCCTGGTAGGATTAATACGATACACATAGTCTCCATTACACCTTTCTCCTGCAAATATGCAACTTCAAATACAGAAACGTCATTCAAAAATCTTCAGTGCTATGAAATACATTTTATGAAACACATTGTCACACCAATAACCGTCCTAAACCTCTTTTGAGTAAACCTGACTGTTGAATCAGTTGTCTCCTACATTGGGACTCAAAACAACAGTTAATGTAGTTGTCTGCAAAAAAAATACATTTTGTGCTGTTTTTACCAGTTCATACCTGAAAGTGGGCCACAGCTCCATCAAAGGTGATGTAGTGTGGATCGCCCCAAACTGTGCAGGTGGACATTGGACTGTAGCAGTCACGATGTCCATTTCTGACAGCACACTGCATGGCCGGTGGACAGGAAGATGCAGAGCAGCGTAGATCATTTGGAGCAAAACACTGACAGCGTTGAGAACATGTTGAATCCCAGAATTGTTCACCGATCTATAAAACCACAATGACAATGATTTTACATTTCCATAACATGATGTCAATGAGTATTTTCTCCTACCAAACAGCATCATGGTACAGTATTATCATTCTGTAGATCTGTGTGACATGTTCTCCATAATGCTTAAAGGAAAACAATGCTTTAATTCTTACATTATAGTAGAATCCATCATACAAGCAGCCACATTGTGCCACTGGTACACAGAGTCCTCCGCTCCTCACAAATCCCTCATCACAGAAACAACCTTCTGAGCACGTGTGTTGACAACTAGCATCAATGCTGCTGGCACACGTATGACCACAGTCTGTGCCACACACCTCATAATGGCTGTTCCGGATGTTTGATGAGCAGTCCATGACTGGAAATGAAAACAAAAATGTATTTGTAGAATGCAATTAATAGTATCTACTAAATTAAATATTTGCAATAAAAGAGGGAAAAACTTTGAATAAAGAAACAAAAATCATTGTGGTTGGTCGTTTTACAATTTTTAGATACTTACCACAGGATGCATTTTCTCTCCAGGGAAAGACAACAGCATTGGCAGATTGACAAGCACTCATATAGGCTTGGACAGAGTGACACAAGACATCATTACTGTTCTCAGAAATGCATACATCAAACACACAGTTATTAAAGTAGGCTTGTGGATCAACAGAGCCATGGCAGAAGCTGAAGGGACCCTGACTTCCCCTGATGATCTCACACAAGCCTTGTGAGATGAGATTTGTGCTCTCATCTTGGCAATAGCCAGGAGATTCAGGAAAACCACAGTCATGATTGTCTGATATGTCATCATCAACCACCCATTCTGCCCCAAACTGGTCTACTGAAGGTGCCGGAGCACCTGAAGGAGTGAGAAAGTCATCCTCGGGACGGCCATTAAAATTGCCACAGATGCCACACACAGCTCCATTGTATTCAGCTGGTACAACAATGATTACCTCCCAGGAGCCACCATAACTGACACTGAAACCAAAGTCAGTTGAGACATATATAAACTGCCCTGTAGAGTAGACAGATACCCGACCAGAGTCAAGGTAGACAGGGAGGTTTCTGATCTCTTCATCAACCTGATTTAAGAAAAAGTAGAGCTTATTTATACAAAACAATCTTATCAATAATTAAAACAATAATGTTATTCATATCACATATACTCCATGGCAAATTACAGTGACTGTAACCTGCTTACCCTAACAGCAGAATAACCGTTCATGTCCTGTGACATGTGCACAAGATGACCAGAGACGTTGACAAAAACTTCAACAGTTATTGACACCGGCCATCCATGCCATCCATCATTTCTTACATCCACCTGGAAGTGCGGCAGGCTACGAGTATCATTACATACTTTGGACAGCACATATCGGCATCTGCCTTGAAAGTCAAAATAGCTTCCATCAAAAGATATGTAATGGGGGTCTCCTGAAGCATAACAGGTACCATGTGGACGAGGATGGCAGCCAAACTCCCCCTCCTCAATACGGCAGATTTCCTGTTCACTGCAAGACGAAGGTGTGCAACGGACATTTCCAGTGATTCCATCACAGACACACAGGAACTGGCATTCTTCACCATGCCAGAACTGCTCTCCAGGCTGTCGGTAGCGTCTATCATAGTGGCAGCCGCAACCAGTGGGGGGAACACAGCGATCTCCATCCAGCACCAGTCCATCATTGCACTGGCATCCCCCCTGGCACAGCAGTGTGCACTGGAAGGGAAATGAGAGACTAGGGCAGGATGCAGGACAGGATGTGCCACACAGTTCGTAATGTGTATTAGCTGGACAGTTGGGATCTGGGAAGACAAAACATGGACAAGGCAATGAATGATCAGCACTTTGAAGGAGATATATAGTTTTAATTCAGATAATCTTGTCACATTTGTAAAATACTAACCACAGTGGGTGATACTCCACTCTCCAACTGTGATGCCATTCTGTTGGCAATGCAGTGTGTAGCCTCGCAGGGCCTCACATAGAGCCTCCCTTGCACCATCTGTCTGCTCCAGCATCTGAATGCAATCTTCAATCCGTTCCCAAGGTCTAGTGTTCTGCTGCATTCAGCAAATGGTCCATCATTCATGGCCATGATGCTGCAGTGTGCATTGAACTCACTCCTGTTCTGATAAAGACTGGTTCCCACACGTCTGTTGGATCCACACAGTGGGCTGACAGGGATCCATCACGCCAGCTGTCTGCAAAAGCTGGGAGTCATCCAGCAGGACACCATCTGGGCTGTAGAATTCATCATCAATATTTCCATTCAAGTTCCCACACAGACCTCCAAGTGTACCATTGTAAGTGGTTGGAGCTGTGATTCGGACAATGTGTGGCCAGTCAGCTCTAACGGTCACTCCAAAGTTTGTTTCCAAAACAAATCCTCTTGCGCTGCTGATGTGATAGATATGGGTCTGACTGGAGCCAACACTGATGGGTAGACTAACCATCTGTCCATCCACCTGAAGAGAAAAACAATTTGACTTTGATCTAGCATTTGAGTTTGAGATAATGTTAAATTGTACTTAATACAAGGCTTAAGGGGATTTTTTGGGGGCTAACTGCACATTGCTACCTTCTCCCAATTCAATGGAAACATGAGTTCCTCCTGCCTCAAAACTCAGGAACCTGGAAAACTCTTGAAGGCCTCTGGGTACTTTCTCCACTGTCAATACAAAGTATGGCAGTTGGGATGGCCCCATCACTCTTGCAAGAGTCAGTCCACAAGCTCCTGGGTATCTGAAAGTTTGTCCATCAAAGGTGTGGTATGAACCCAGGCTTTCAACTGAACAGGTAGCATAACTGATGGGTCTACAACCCCTTACACCATTATGTAGTCCACACACTTCCACTGGACCACACCGGTGCTGATTGCACACCATTGACCTGCTACTGCAAACACATTGCCTCCCACAGTCCTCACCCAACACTACCGACTGTCCCTCAGAGTAATAGAAGCCCTCAAAGACACAGCCACAGTTCGCTTCAGGCACACATTGCCCAGTGCTGAGGATGTACCCATCGTCACAAATGCAGCTCTCCTGATTTGGCAAGGGACAGTTTATTGGGGCAGAGGGGTTGCTGCAAGTTGCAGGGCAGCCTGTTCCATGTGACTCGAAATGACTGTGCTCGGGACACTGAATCTCTGGAAATGCAGAGCAGAAGTATGTATATGTCTCAAACTCTGTAAGATTTCACTTTGTGCAAATATTTCAGTTACATGAAGTTAAATCGCAAATGTACTTCTAATGAAGACACAACAGGCACTTACCACAAAAGCCTGGTTGTCTCCAGTGTCCTAGTTGTACACCCTGCTGTTGGCATTGAGCAGCATACACATTGAGAGCCTGGCACAGAATGGGCTGGTACCCTCCTCCTACGCAAAGATCATAGACGCAGTTCTCTGTGTAGGTCTGTGATGAAAACACAGAGTGGCAAGATGCAAAAGGCCCCAAAAAATCTCTAGAATCCCACAGTGGTTTGTGTCACTGTAAAGGCTCATTTCATTGGCTGTACAAACCGCACAACCTAGTCTGTGCACATGACATCATGGATTCAGGATCTGTGTTCCCTCTACCTTCCAAGA